>JAHTLZ010000225.1:6212175-6229541 GCA_023846285.1 Phrynocephalus versicolor
TTCTTCTTCTTCTTCTTCTTCTTCTTCTTCTTCTTCTTCTTCTTCTTGGTAAATGCAGAATCAAGTGTTCAAAAATGTGGATTATCCATTAAATTCCCCTCACTGTCGTCACTACACCTGGAAGCTCAGCAGTTCAGCAGCTGAACATCAGCTGCCCAGCTATATGTGACCATATGAATGCCGAGTACTGTTATTGTCCCCACTGTGGCAAATATGTTAATGGCCTACCGTTACATCTGTATCTTTTGCACTCACTCACTCCTTCAATCTCCCCACCTTTCATACTCTCACTCTCTCTCTCTCTCTCTCTCTCTCTCTCTCTCACTCACTCACTCATGCAGAGTGTGATGAGATTAAATGTTCAGCTAATGCAGTTGGGGCCCTAATCCTCTGCTCAATAAGGAGAGAGACAGAAATGTTAGAGTTTTATTTACAACCTTACATGCTGTCTGTAGTATGAGTGATTGGGAGAGATTTTTCTAGGCTGGGGTGATTAACTATCATGCCCTAACAAATCATTCCACCTGGCTGCTGAAATTTCAAGCCTCATGACTGCCAAGTGTTCTACCCCTATCTTTCATTGTTTGGTGGCCATTGCTTGTTGCTGTTTATTTGTTCCATTGGTTGGTGGCCATTGCTTGTTTATTTGTTCCATCGGTTGGTCATATCTGTGCACTAAAGAAAACAGTATATACAAGTCTGTAATTTCAAGTAAGGATTTTTTTATCCTTTCTCATACAAATGTTTTTGATTGAATTCTTGAGACTTTATGTACCAGTTAATGAGAAAATGATGAAATCTGGGATACTGAAGGCTACTCTCCTTTGCTGATTTCTATATTTCTACTGTGTTGCAAAAAGAGAATTGCACCAGAAATATAAAACTCTGGAATAAGGAATGGTCTGGAATGAGAATATCCTGAGTCCTGTGTAAGACTTAGATGCCATTGGCCATAATAGTTCAACTAACACTGCAACATTATAAACTTTTGAATGGGTATGACATTCCAGAATGTAAGGAAAGAGTACTTTGAAGCACTGTTATCTAACATCCTTTAGAACAGTGATTCACATTTGGATTCTCTCTTTGCTCAAATTCCCATAAATGGGGACAAGAACTTTTGTCATGGTCAGGGCCAGCCGTACCATTTGAAAAAATGAGGCACTTGCATTAGGTGCAGCTGCTGGGAATCAAAATCCAGGCATTTGAGCAAAGAGCCAAGTGTGCAACCTGTGTTGCATCTCTTAGATAGACCGGGAAGATAGGTGGTTTGAGAGAGGGGTCAGGGAAGCCATTCATGTGAGAACTGAAAACCCCTCTCTCAACAGAGATAGGGGGGCTCAGGCACAGTCTATCTGCCATTTATCAGGCTGAGATTGCAACAATACCTAGACAAATCAAAAATACTTCACGCCTTCACCACCAAGGCCATAGGTAACGATCCATACTTTGTGGGTTTCAGCACTTTAGGCCATTGTTCACCTTAAGGCTGTTGTCTACCTAATGAGCCTATTCAGGCCATTGTTCATCTTATAAGCCTATTTCAGGGTGACAAGAGGTAAAATGGAGGACTCACAACTAGCTTTTTTTAGACTGATGAAGCTGTTTGGATGAGCAGCGAAATGTTTCAATCTCTCAAGAAAAAGAAGTCCAGTTGCCATGACTCAACTTCAGATCTCTTAGAATAGTGTTCTGCCAGGACTGTGCTGAGAAAGCAAAAGAAAAATGGAAGCCAAGTTGCCTTGCGCACATACATACAAGGGAGAAGCTTCTTGTTTTTCACCTCAGGGAACAACATCTATTCACAACTGTCCCTTAGATAATGGTTTTTGGAATGACTATTTGGCTAAAATTGCAGAAAATCAGGTGTTGAACTATTTTTCTCCTCATAATTTAAGCACAGGACTTTCTGAGTGCAAAGCATATACAGATCTCCACCCCTGCGTCAAAGATTAGAAGGATTCACAGATTAGTAGCCTCCCTTTGTGATTATTAATGTGGTGGATCAGGTATTAAGAATAAGACCCAAATTCCTCAGACCATAAGAATACAGTACTTGTCCAAATTCCTGTCCTAAGCATAATACAATGTAAACTACCCTTGTATGGCCCTTTGTTCATTTACAATTCCCATGTAGGTTTTATACTCAGGTTGAATGTGTTGAATCTGGGCTTTGGCAAAATGATAACTCGTCATCATCTCTGTCACTCAACAGCTTAATAAATTTTCAGCTCAGACAAAATTGCCTTAAAATGTTGTGAGTAAGGGTGAGCGCTTTCTGTTTTCTGTGAAAACAGAATAATTGCAGGTAGAGAAGGGGAAATTGAAAATATTACATTGTAGTTTCAGAAAGAAAAGAAAAAAGTTTCTGAAAGAGTCATCTGGTACCAAAGGAGGAGAGTGACAGCTGATTTCCTGCCCAGCCAAGCCTAAACCCTCTGCTGTTTTAAGAATTTTCAGACATGCAGCTGGTGAAATTGGCAGAGGTAGACAATTTGGTGTGTGTGATGATGATCATGCCACTGCGATCCTTATTAATACTTGGAAAAAAAAATCTATCTATTACTGCTTCTCCTATAGGGATGTTGTTTCAAGTATAGGGAAGGGCATGAAACGCAAGAACTGTTTTTTTGTTCCATTCTGTTTCATTCCCCAGGTTTCGTTTCATATTACAAGTAATGACATTTTTCCAAAAAATTTCGTTACTTACAAAACAAAATGAAACAAAATGAATCCCCCATGGCACCAGCACTCTAGCTTGTGTGGTGGGGGATGCAAAAGCCTCCTCCCCACCGCCTAAATCCCAGCTGGCGGAGGGTTGGTAGGAGGAAAGGAGCAGACAGACAGAAGCTCCTTTCTCCCCTGCCACCTCCTCCTCCCGGGGGGGTGTTGGACAGGGAGTGCTGTGGGCAGTGGGGAATATTTTTTTTTAAAAAAATATGCACTCAAAAATTACTTACCTTGGGGCACCAAAGTAGCAGTGGTACCTTCAGGAAGCGATTTTAGAGAACCTACTGAAATTTGGAAACATTTGGGAGTAAGGGGGCTGAGTTATGAAACTCCGAAGGGGTGACGCTAAGAAAAAAAAACACCTTCTAACTGGAATCATATGGGAAGCGGCGGCAGCGCTATCGCTGGCCCGATCAGCTTCTGATTCCAATTAGAAGGTTTTTTTCCCTAGGAGCACCCCCTTTGGAGCTTCAGAACTCAGTTCCCTGACCCCCAAATATTTCCAAATTTCAGGGAAGAGCTTGAAGAATCCCCCCTTCCATATCCTCTAGAACAATGATGGCAAATCTATGGCACGGGTGCCAAAGGTGGCACTCAGAGCCCTTTCTGTGGGCACCCGATATCACCCCTTCACAGCCACCTGTATTCAATTTAAATTGCTGTATTGGCACTTTGCGAAAAATTTAAGGGTTTTGAATCGCTGTTTGGGCACTCGGTCTCTAAAAGGCTCGCCATCCCTGCTCTAGAATGAATCATTTCGTTCTAGAGGGGAAATTGTGTTTTGTTTCATTTGCATCAAAACACGGCTTTGCCATTTTGTTTCATTTGCTAACAAAGCAATGAAACAGCATGTGGTTTTTCGTACGGTGCCCATCCCTATTCAAGTGATTGGGAAAATCCAGTTGAGTAAACAGATGGCACACTATAGCGCACATTCAGAGACAAGATCTTTCCAGTGCTATTATGCTGGCTCAAAGGTGCAGTGGTGGTGGTAGGTGTGGGGAAGGAACATGTATGTTTGTACATGTGCGTTGATTGCCAGAAAAGTTTTAAGGGAAAGAAAAAAACGCAGTTGTAGATGTGGAAATCAGGGCTGGATCAATAAGCACATTTGTAAGTTGATAGCTGACACCTCAGCGGTGACTTCATGTGTGAATGATACTTAATTAGCTGTAACACCACCAGCAGAACTTGTAATGTAAGACTTCAAAACATGACAGGACCAAGAATGCTGTCTTCTGTGTGGGAGTGAAAACTAAGGTTAACTTCACCACGGTCCTCTAATACATTGTTTATGACCATTATGAAGCAGCTGATCTGGGCCATCACAAGACCCCAGAAAATTATTTTTTTATTCAATGTATTAATATTGTACAGTATTCTCTTAGCCACAGAAGGAAATAGGGAGGTACTATGTGGGATTTTCGGTGCCAGAATAACTTTGACTATCAAGTTCCTTGACTTAGAGGTAAACATTGACAATCTGTCTCAGGCAGCAAAATATTTTGGATTTTTCTGGTTCAGTTGTTCTATTTAATGTTTTTGGACAGATTAAGCTCTGTTACAACATCACAAGCCAGGTAGAAAACTCACACATTGAGGCAAGCCTTCTAGTCCTCCCCTTCTATCATCATCTTTCCCCCCCCTCTCCAATACATGGGCAGGCACGAGCATGAAAGGGAGGTCCTCTACTATCATGTCAGGATTAGGGATGGGCATTTCATTTCAGATCCAGTAGGTTATGAAACAAACCACGTGAGCCCAGGTGGTCTTTGGAACCAGCTGATACATGCAGAGCCAATTGCTTTACCCTTGTCTGTCTCATGCAGGGTTAAAATCCAATGAGGAAACATGCTGTGAAGTCATCTGTGCTAGATCTGTGATGCTGGCCAATCAGGAGCTGTGCAGGGACAGGCATCATTCCGCTTCCCTCTCTGATTGGCCAGCACTACGAAGCAGGAAAGATGACATTGCCGCATGCTTCCTCATTGGATTTTAACCCTGCATGAGACAGAGAATGGTAAAGCAATTGGATCTGCATGTATCAGCTGATTCCGAGGACCACCTGGGCTCTTGTGGTTCTTTTCGTAGCCTACTGGTTCCAAAACAAAATGCCCATCCCTAGTCAGGATCCTGATTTTCCAGGTTCTAACTGGAGACATTGAAAATTTGGAAGAGCAGGTGGTCATCACAACACTCCACAAACGAGAATCTGCAAATGCAGGCAGCTG
This sequence comes from Phrynocephalus versicolor, assembly GCA_023846285.1. Classification (NCBI taxonomy): domain Eukaryota; kingdom Metazoa; phylum Chordata; class Lepidosauria; order Squamata; family Agamidae; genus Phrynocephalus; species Phrynocephalus versicolor. Next base: position 6,217,137 of record JAHTLZ010000225.1, read on the forward strand.
GATGAGCCTATATTAGGGATGGGCACAAATAAAAAAAATGAATTGTGATGTTAATCAGAAACCATCAGTTGGTCAAAATTTTCTTGCTATCTGTGATTTTTGGAATCTCTGTGTGCCTGGGGCCACATTCTATGGGGTTTCTTTAGGCGAGATGATCTGACAAATCAATAACTTTGTGCTTGTATCTCTCTTTTGTGCTTGTACCCCTTCCTACATTGACACTATGTTATCAATTGTTAGTTCCCATCCCTCATAACTTTTAGATGGTCTACCGTACATGCTTACATGGTATTTACACTCTTTCCTTAATTTTCTTGTGTTCTCTTTTAGCTTTAATGTTGTCTTCTAATGCTGTAAGATAGCCCTCAATTCCCTGTTCTTAAACTTGAATATGTCTTAATTGTACTGGAATGCATATTGTCCCTCATTACTGTAAGCCACCTTGGGTCCTTTTCCAAGGAGAAAGGTGGGTTAAAAATACTCATAAAAATAAATAAATAAATAAATAAATAAATAAATAAATAAATAAATTGTAAATTCATGATTCGTGATTTGTCATTGTTCGTGAATTATGAATCATGGCAAATTGCCATTTTACTGATCCATGCCCATCTCTAGTCTATTATCAGTAAAGGGGGATCAGGTCTTTTAAAAAGTTAATGGCCCTTAAGTGACCATCAGTACATTCGTCTTCTTTTTATCTTCTTTTTCTTAGCATTTATCTCACTTGGTGGTGGGATCCACTATATTCTTGTTTTGGCCTTCCACTTGGCACGGTCATGGGACAGGTCTGGGTGAGCCCAGGACAACTTCATGTTACAACAGAAATAGCTTGCTATACTGTTATACTCTTCCTGGGACCATCAGTTTCTTAATGCAGCTCGAGCTCAGAGGGAACAGGCAAACCTCAGAGCTGATGAATTATATCAAGCTCCTATTGCTCAGAGAGCTCCTGCGAGGGATGTCATAATTCTTATGAAGAGCCCTCACAGATAGTGGAAGGACTCCTTTCTTGGACTTATTGTCTTTCTCATGGAACAGAGCAACATGTGTTGATGAGGCAAACTAGAGATGGGCACGAAAAAAAATGGCGTTTTGGTTTTTCGTTTGTCGTTGAGAGGTCTGTTTCGGTTTGTTTCTGTTTGTCGCGAATTTTTGGAAAACTTTCATTTCCGTTTTTCGTTTTTTCGTTTGTCGTTTCTACCTGCTTTTTGTGCAATTTTTAAAGCATTTCTGTGCGCAGGTGTCCCCCAATGCCCCAGACCAGAGGGAAAACACTAAAAAAAATGGATGCTGGCAGAGACACAGTATAGACTAGGTACGCAGGGAGGCTGCAAAGGCAGCAGCGGGCATTGCCCAGGGTGCAAGGCAGCCGCAGAGTGACTGCACTGCGGGGCAAGGGAGGGTACTCACCGAGAGGCACACAGGGAGGCTGCAGGACCGAAGCTAGAGTTGCAGAGACAGCAATCCCACCCTAACTCCCACTGGAGACTGCAAGGAGGACGGGGGCTGCCAGAGCTTTTTATGCCCTCTGTGGCTGCCAAACCTGCCCAGTCTGCAACCTGGGCATCCTATTGGTTGAACATGATCCCATCACATGGCTTGCCTCCATTTTGTGGCTGGTGGCGACATCCATTCTAAAGGGAAAAGAAAAATACATCGCGATGGGAGAAGACAAAAACAAACGTTTTAAGGACCCCAACCCCCTGGTAGGTAATAATTTCAAATAATTATCACATTATCGCTGCGTTTTTACAGATGTCCAGGGTGTTTTAATACCCAAGAAATCAATCAATATTAGGCATCTGGGAGCCATTTTGGGTCGATGTCCCCTAACTCCCCTAAAAGGGAAAAATACAGCAATCTGAGAAAAGACATAAATGCAACTTTTAAGGACCCCAAGCCCCCGGTAGGTATTTAGTAGACAATATAAATAATTATTACTGCGTTTTTACGGATGTCCAGGGTGTTTTTTAACATTTAAAACAGCTCATTTCATTGCGCATCGCCATTAATGGAAATGAAATGTAACGACAACAGTTTTCGTGGTTCTGTTCGTTTCGTTCCATTTTCATCACAATTTTCGTTTGTCGTTTCGTTACGTAACGGAACGACTAACGAATAGCGGAAATGAAAAAATGTTCATTCCGTGCCCATCTCTAAGGCAAACCCATCTCATATTTGACGTGAGCTTTCCAGCTGATTTGTAATTCCAGAACATGGCTACATAACTAGAGAAATGAATTATCCATAGTACATGTAGAGAAGAAAGAGAACATTACTGTCTTTTATTGCGTTCTGTAATGATGACTGGATAGATTTATTTTTTATTTATTTTAGAGTATTTTTACCCCGCCTTTCTCCTTGGAAAAGGACCGAAGGCGGCTTATAGTAATGAGGGATAATATACAGTCCAGTACAATTAAGATATGTTCAGGTACTCCTAAGAGGGAATTAAGGGACATCTTACAGCATTAAAAGACAACACTACATTAAAGTTACAAGAGAACACAAGCAGTTAAAAGGAGAGTAAAATTCCATGTAAATGTTATGAGTGATGGAAACTAACATCGAAAACAGTGTCAATGTAAACACATAAGGTTATAAGTAGTTATAAACACCAAGTATGTGATCCTATTGATTCATATAAAAGACATAATAGGTAGTCCGTCATTCAGGGAAAGCTTACCAGAAGAGAAAAGTCTTTGTCTGTTTCCAGAAAGACAACAGAGATGAAGCAGTCCTGGCCTTTAGTGGGAGGGAGTTCCATGGTCTGGGCGCAGCAGCCAAGAAGGCCCTTTCATGGGTTCCCACGGGATGTACCTGTGAGGGTGGCGATACGGAGAGAAGGGCCTCTCCTGATGACCTCAACACCCGAGTTGGTTCATACTGTGAGATTTGATCTTTGAGGTAGCTTAGACCCAGGCTGTACAGTGCTTTGTAGGTCAAGGTAAGCACCTTGAACTGTGCTTGAATCAGTTACTGAAGTACAGTGGACCCTTGTATAACAGACAGCTTGTATAACATAAAATTTGTACAACATAAAATTTTTTGGAGATAGGGGAAATTTGCTTAACATAATCGCCTATGGGGAAAATCCGTACAACATAAAAACGGGATCACTCCGTTTTCAATGCATTCCTATGGGAATTTGTATAAAGGAAAATTTGCTTAACATAATTTCATTTGGAACGAATTAATTCCTTTATACAAGGTACCGCTGTATCTGGCTGAGGAGTCCAAGGTTGAGAGTTCAGTTCCTCAATGTACATCCCAGAAGAGCCAGCCTGTGCAGCCTCGGGCAAGCTGCACATTCCCAGAATGCACTGCAGGAAAAAAAAAGGAACGGTAAACCACTGCTCAGCACTCTCTACCTAGAAAACCCTGAAAAGGGTGACTGTAAGTCAGAATTAAGTTGATGGCACATGGCCATCATTGCTTTCTGATCTGTGCAACCTTGAACTGTTGTTGTTATTTAAAATTTATGTAAGCTGTCCACTTCCAATCTTTTGAATGAAGGCATTGTGCGGCTATAGTTCACTTTTGTGTAGGCAAGGAAGCAATCACCTTGAGCCTGTGGTGAGTCATGAAGTCATGTTCCTTCTTGCTTCAGGGATGAAGCAGAAAGATTCCATCAACCTCAAACTGGCAACAGGTTCCAGGCAGCCTGTTCACACATTCAGCCATGAGTCATTAAGAGCTGAATAACAAGCAGATGAGATAAGTGGTGCGTTGTGCAGGTGAATCAGCATTCACAAAAGTAAATCTTTGCAGAGGGATTTTTTTCCTTATTATTATTCAGGCTGGCTTTCAATCCCTGAAGCCAAACTTGAAGACAGTTTAAAGAGGAACAAAAAGAAAAACATTTTTGAGTCTGTAATTATTGTTTACATGCAGGGTATTTTTTTTGGAGGGGGGTGAGTGGGAAGGGTCTGAGGCCCCCCTGCTCCAAACCCACAGAGGGAGGCTATGAAATTAAAAAAACAAAAACTAGGACACCTCATTTCTCTCAGTGCTGGATTTTTAATTTTTCTTCGCCATTCAGTAGGGAGATTGAGGAGGCCTGTTTCAAGGATGTTGACAATGATTAATATTTGTATCTGCAAAAACTGACACGTCTGTGCTTCACACATAAAGCTGGTTTTAGTTCTCTGAGTATATTGTTTGTGTGCCTCCATCTGTGCCCTTGTGGAGAGGACTTTTGGGAGGGGAGGACTTCCTTTGGATGAGAGAAAGCATTGAAAGCTCAAGGATCCATTATAACACCAGGAGAGTCTCACCAGAGTTGTAGAAATCTGTCTCTTTAATTTGGGGGTGGTTGGGACAGGTGACTCCTTGCTGGGCCCACCAGCCATCCCTTCTTCTGTATTTAATTTATTTTAAAAAAATTACTCCACTTTTCTCTTTTTAAAAAAGAACCCAAGGTGGCTTAAATCATTAGAAACACTGCATTAAAAACATTTTATTTAAATATTTATAAATAATTAAATTAAAGAGCTAGGTAACAGCATTACTAAAAGGTATAAAAAGCAATCAAAATGCAAAACCATTCCAGACTGCCAGTTCCAGAGACAGAGAAGACTTCCTCTTGTGTTCCCACCAAACACACTTGTAGAGATGGGCACGAAACGAACAATTCTTCATTTCCGTTTCCGTTTTTTCGTTTCGTTACGTAACGAAACAACAAACGAATTTTGTCTCTAAAATGAAACGAAACGAACAGAAACACCGGAAATTTTGTTGAGCGTTTCGTTTCTGTTACTGCAATATGAGTGAATTGCTTAAAATCCTTTAAAAAATCACAAAAAAATGACACAAATGGTAATGAAATGGTAATAAACGAATGAAAATGGAAACAATTTTTTTGCAAAAATTCGCGAAAAACAGAAACAAACGAAATGGACCCTCCAAATGACAAACGAAATGCCATTTTTTTGATTCGTGCCCATCTCTACACACTTGTTTGCCCATCTCTAGTTGTACATATGAATGAGAGTGTATGATTACCCTGAAGTAAGTGCTACACTGCTGGCTTTCCCCTACGCTATGAGCACTTGCAGATTCAAATGACAGTATCATTGTCAGTGGTGTGGTTATTAACAACCTCCATTATGCAGATGCAATGGTTTTGTGTGTGTTGTGTATCAACACATACTTTCAAACTAATGGTAACTAGCTAAAATAATGAATTCCCAAAAGTCCTATCATTAACAGCCATGCTCAGACTGTATTGAATCACACAATCTCCTATTCGGTCTTCTTCTTTTCCTGCTGCGTCACACTTTTCCAAACATTCTTCTTTTTTCCATTGAGTCTTAGTCATTGTGCGTCCAAAGCACAAAAGCCTCACTTTAGTCATTTCAACAGCCTTCGATCATCAACACAGAACTCACATGGTGCAAGTTCTGGCAGCAAATCATATACCGGCTCTGATTTCTGCATGATGCTGCTTACATTGAAGCTTTCTGCTGGGTTCTTCAATTATACTTTTTAATTGATGTTGGGCATTGTAGCCCTATTCAGTCATTTCTCACCAGGATGCTTTAAAGAGCCTGGTCCCTGTCCTTTCCATTGTTGCTTTCTCTACGTTGAAAGCAATATGTCTAAGCACAAAAGCCTACAGATGAGCAGAAGCCCCAGCAACTGGGTGTCTTCCTCACATGCAAAATCTGTAGATGAGCAAAAGCCTCACCTCTTCAGGCAGATCATTCAACACATTAGGGAATATACTGCTGGAAAGCCAAAGGGCTTAGCTCTCTTGGGTGCCAAGAACCAGGCAAGTAATGGCTGAATAGGGCCATTGTTCTTTCATAGATTTGGTATAGGAATCATAGAAAAATAGAATTGTCATATGGTTGGAAGGGACATTGGACGTCTTCTAGTTCAACCCCCTGCCCAAGGCAGGAGACATCATAACCATCCAGGACAGATGGCTGTCCAATCTTGAAGCCTCTAGCAATGGGGCATCCGCAACATTGGGAGGCAAGCTGTTCCACTGTTTAAGGCCTCTCACCGTCAGGAAATTTCTCCTTATTTCCAGGTGGGCTCTCCCTCTGATGCGTTTCCACCCATTGGTTCTTGTCATACCCTCAGGGGCAACTGAGAATAAATCAACCCCCTCTTCCCTGTGACAACCCTTCAAGTATTGGAAGACTGTTATCATGTTTGCTCTCAGCCTTCTCTTCGTCAGGCTAAACATGCCCAGGCAAAGGCCTTCCAAAAAATCTGAGTGGTAGATTTCTCTTGGTTTAGAACAGGCCTGCCCAACAGGTAGACCGTGGGCGACTGGTAGCCCGCGAAGGGTTCAAAAGTAGCCCACCAGCCATCAATAAAAAAGTGAGGGGATAAGTTCTCCACCCCTCCCTCCCCCACCACAAGGACCACCACTGCCCCAGCAAAGTTCTGGGTCTTCCAGTCCACTGTCTCAGCCAAGTGGGGCAGTTCAAGGGCTATGGCACATTGAAATCTGTTCCATCCAGAACAGATTAATTGGTTTTCAATGAATTCCTATGGGAAACCATTGCTCTACTTACAAAAGTTTTTACTTATGAGCATGTGGTCGGAATGGATAAAATTTGTAAGTAGGGGTTTTAGTGTAATAGCCCTCAGGCACTTTGGGCTGGAAAAAGTAGACCTTGGCCTGTTCAAAGTTGAACAGCCCTGGTTTAGAACACCCTTAACAGCTCTGGACCACATTCTCTAAGGGGTTGCTCTCTACTTAAGAAACTACTGTGCCTTCTGCCTTTTAAGGGGGAAGCCTTATCCAATCCTTGAATAAGGATTTGGTGATGGCATCTGGCCTGGATGCCTTCAAAAGGGGATTGGACAGATTCCTGGAGGAAAAGTCCATTCCAGGTTACAAACCATGATGGAGATGTGTAATCGCCAGGCTTAAAACCGGGGTACTTCAAGGGCCAGATGCAGGGGAGTGCTATCAGGAGACAGATATCTAGTCTCGTGCGCCCCCAGACGCACCTGGCGGGGCCACTGTGAGATACAGGAAGTTGGACTAGATGGGCCTTTGGCCTGATCCAGCAGGGCTCTTATGTTCTTATGATCATTTGATCAAACATGAAGGAAAGCCTTCTCTGTTTTGGCACTGACACTGTGAAATGAACTACCCACTGAAATCAGACTGGTTCCTAAAGGGGGGCATCTCCACCAGCAATGGAAATGTATTCATCTATCAGAGCATTTTCCTGATTGTTACCCCTGTTTTTGATCACAACTGATTCTAATAATCTTAATGATATATGTTGCTATTTTGGCACCTGATCATTCTTTTGACATTTTCTTGGGTGGTTAAATAGGGAGACAATTTTTATTTTTAATGAAAAACAGCATAGAAATACTGTAAATAAATAGATAACAGCAGTTATTTGCACAGGGCTTCCTGAATGCCAAGATGCTCAAACTGTTTCACATATATTATCTAAATGTTCCTTGCCATAAATAAAAAATAAACAGATCAGTAGAGTTAGCAGCCATTGTTAATGGCACGTTAAAGGCTAAAGGCCTCTCAGCTCATGGCTGTGGCTGAAATCCTGTTATGTGACTTATTCCACGTAAGGCTGATGACATCATCAATGGCGGCAGTATCCCCTTCACTCTGGGGAAATTTTGGGGGGCAGCAGGACATTCAGAAAGTCCTTAATTTTGGAAAATCACCCCTTCTGGGATGATTTTTTTCCAGAAATTAAAGAACCCCCCTTCCAACCCCATGGCATACAACAGCTTTCTTAGGGGAACCACAGAACTTTCAGGGTTTTATGTGGCTTAGCTTTGCAAGCACACATTCCAGCCTTTATTTGCAGAAGCTGGCTGGATCGCTCCATGAGTTAAGTATCTGGCTGCAGAGCCATTACCAAACAAAGGTTCGCCGTAAGTCAGAATTGACTTGATGGCATATCATGATGATGATGATGACGATGACGACGATATCTGCTGTATGTTGGATGGAGTAGGATAAGTGGTATCTATTTATCTGTCTGTCTGTCTGTCTGTCTGTCTGTCATGTCATATTTCTCTCACTGAATGGACAAAAGATGGCTCATTTAAAACACAATAAGATATGATATTTTTTAAAGCAACTTAAATCGTTCTATTGAAATGAAAAGGGGGAGCCATGTGGCCGTTACGAAATTCAAATGTAAGACTAGGCTATAGGTGATAGCTTTGTAGGTCACTAATGAAAAAAAATTGAAAACTCTCGTGGGCAATACCCACTTCGTCAGCTCATGTACCAAAAGTCCCAACATGGCAGCAGAAGTGGTTTGCCAGGATATTATTCTTAGATGTAAAGTTCTTGGCAAGATGGTTTTTGCCAGGGATGTCTGTCTCAGATGAGGCAGGAAGCAGCACGGTTCTTGTAAAGCTGAATCTGAAGTCAAGGATCGGGCTTCAGATCCCAGCCCTTCAAACAAAGGGACCAGCGTTCCTGTGCTGGGAGACTCCAACAACATCTGCCACCCCCACACCTTTTGGGTGAGAGCCAGAAGGGGCTGTTTGCAGCTTTTCTCTGTGGGTGTTGTTTGGCCTGGAGTCCCTGTTGCATGTTCATGGATATGGTGGGGAGGGGGAGGTAGGATGGTGGGGGTGAATGGGTGGATAACTGTTGCCATCAAGTATAGGAGATAGGAACCACAATAGAACTGAGGGAACAGGAAGGGGGAGGGCAATGGATGGGGGAGCCATTGGAATTGTGCTGGGTAGGGGAAGGTATGGTGGTAGGAGTGGAACGTGACTGCGTAGGAGAAGAGAGGTTAGATACCTTACATCTATCCCCTCTTCTGGTTCTACCCCTAGCCAGAAGGAATCAGGTGACCATATCAGCGAGCCCACAAGCCACACGGTGCTGTTGTTGAATGCCAGGTCAGTACAAAATAAGACAGCCCTCATCCATGATGTCATTCTGGATGAGGGTGCCAACTTGGCATGTATTACCGAGACCTGGGTGGGAGAGGAGGGTGTTGCTCCCCTCTCTCAGCTATGCCCGCCTGGGTACTCGGTCCAGCACCAGTGTCGCTTGAAGGGTCGGGGAGGGGGAGTTGCTATAGTCTATCGGAATTCTATCTCCTTAACCAGACTTCCTATCTCCTTGGGAGGAGGCCTGGCGGGCCTGTACTGTGTGTTGGGCTCATGAGACAGATTGGGGATTCTGTTGGTGTACCGCCCACCCTGCTGCATATCAACAGTCTCCCTGCCTGAGCTGACGGAGGTGGTCTCGGACCTGGTGTTGCGGACCCCCAGACTGTTGGTACTGGGGGACCTCAACATCCATGCTGAGGCAGCCTTGAATGGGGCAGCTCAGGACTTCATGGCCGCCATGACAACCATGGGGCTGTCTCAATATGTCAACGACCCAACGCATGAGAAGGGCCATACTTTAGACCTGGTCTTCTCAACGGGATTGGAGGATGGTGGTCTGGATGTGGAGGGGTTGGTTCTAACTCCATTGCCATGGTCAGACCACTTTCTGGTCAAGTTTAGGCTATTAGCTTCTTCTACCCTCTGCAAGGGTGGGGGATCTATTAAGATGATCTGCCCTCGGAGACTAAAGGATCCAGATGGTTTCCTGGAAGCTCTGGGGGATTATCCGTCTCATATGGTCGGCGCTCCTGTCAAAGCTCAGGTCACCCTATGGAATAGAGAAATGTCCTGGGCGGTTGACACGATCGCACCTAAGCGCCCTCTCCCCTTATGCAGAGCCCAGACGGCTCCTTGGTATACATCTGAGCTGTGGGCAATGAAGTGGGAGGGGAGACGGCTAGAGCGCAAGCGGAGAAAATATCACTGTGAGTCCGATCGAACATGGCTTAGAGCCCATTATCGGGCCTATACCGTGGCGATACGGTTGGTGAAAAGGCAATATTTCGCCAACCGTATTGCTTCTTCAGAGTGCCGTCCAGCTGAGCTGTTTCGGGTGGTCCGGGACCTTCTTCAACCAAGAAATACAGTGGAGGTTCTGGACCACTCAGCAGCCCGTTGTGACGAGTTTTCTGTCCACTTTGAGGGAAAAAATCGCTCAAATTTGCAGGGAATTGGGCTCCACTATTGGTGCAGAATCAAGCGATGCGTCCAGTGTGCCGTGCTTAGGTCCAGTATTATTGGATGAGTTTCAATTCTTGAGACCTGAGGATGTGGACAGGGTGCTTGGATCTGTCCGTGCTACCACCATGCCACTTGACCCTTGCCCTTCTTGGCTAATTGAAAGATCTGCCAGGGGGGTTCGCACGTGAGTCCAGGAGGTTGTTAATGCCTCCTTAAGAAAGGGAGTGGTCCCCACCACCTTGAAAGAGGTGGTGATTAGACCACTCCTAAAAAACCTAACCTGGACCCAGGGCTGGTTGTTAACTACCGACCAGTAGCGAACCTCCCTTATTTGGGCAAGGTGTTGGAGCGGGTGGTGGCTGGGCAACTCCAGGCGCTGCTGGATGAAATGGATTTTCTGGATCCATTTCAATCTGGTTTCAGGCCAGGTTTTGGTACAGAGACTGCCTTGGTCACCCTGTATGATTACCTTTGCCGGGAGAGAGACAGGAGGAGTGCTACCCTGTTGATACTCCTGGACCTCTCAGCGGCTTTCGACACCATCGACCATGGTGTCCTTCTGGATAGGCTGGCCAGGCTGGGGGTTGGAGGCACTGCTTTGCTGTGGTTCCGATGCTTCCTGTCTGACCGTGTCCAGAAGGTGGTGCTGGGGGACAGATGCTCTGCCCCATGGCGTTTATGTCATGGGGTTCCTCAGGGCTCTATACTGTCTCCCATGTTGTTCAACATCTACATGGAACTGCTGGGAGAGGTCATCAGGACGTTTGGACTGAGGAGTGAGCAATATGCTGACGATACTCAGCTCTACCTCTCGTTTTCCACCAATCCAGGTGAGGCGGTTTCTGTTCTGAACTCGTGTCTGGACCAGATAATGGACTGGATGAAGGTTAATAGATTGAAACTCAATCCAGACAAGACGGAAGTGCTGTTAGTAGGTGCTTCGCCGGACAATTTAGAGGGCCATATTCATGTCCTGGATGGGGTTGCACTCCCCCCAAGGGACAGGGTCTGCAGCTTGCGGGTGCTCCTGGACCGCAGTCTAACTCTGGAAGCCCAGGGGGACTCGGTGGCCAGGGGTGCCTTTCTTCAGCTGCGGAAAATATACCAGCTCCAACCCTACCTAGACGAGCAGAGCCTCATGACTGTTTCGCATGCACTGGTAACATCCCGTATTGATTACTGCAATGCGCTTTAGATGGGGCTGCCTTTGAAGACGGTTTGGCGATTGCAACTGGTTCAGAATCGTGCGGCGCGGCTGGTAAGCGGTGGGGCTGCCAGGGATCACATCACGTCGATTCTACGTAACCTACATTGGTTACCAGTTGCTGCCCGAGCCCAATTCAAAGTGCTTGTTCTGACATATAAAGCCCTAAATGGCTTAGGACCTAGATACCTGAAGGACCACCTCCTTCAATATGAACCTACCCGGCAATTAAGATCAAGCCAGGGGACCCTCTTGAAAGGGCCATCCCTCAAGGAGGTGAGAGGGATGGCTTGCAGACATAGGGCCTTCTCGGCAGCTGCCCCCAAATTGTGGAATGCCCTCCAAAGTGAGATCCGCCTGGCGCCAACATTGATGACATTTCGGCGCCAGGTAAAAAACCTTCCTGTTCCATAAGTTTTTTAATTGATACAATATAGACTGTTGGTCCTCTGATGGCAATTTTAGTGTAAAGGTTTTTATTAGTGTAAAGGTTTATTAGTGTAAAGGTTTAGTGTAAGGTTTTTTATTATTATTTTAATTATTTATTGATATTTGATGTTTTAATTGTTTTAATTCTTTGATTTTAAGCCACCCAGAGACCTCTGGGTAGTGGGCGGCATATAAGTTGTAAAAATATATAAATAAAAATAAATAAATAGATCATGCACACCCACCCCTGCCTCCTCCCCATTGGGCTCTTCTTTGAGACATACAAGCCCCTGTTAGGCCAGAGAGGGGAGGGAAAGGGTTGATGCAGAAAACTCATGTGCCCCATTTGGGGATTGTCACTTAAGCAGGTGACAGAACAGATGCCATTTAATACAGAGATATAAGATCCATAGGATGTATAAAACAACTATGCTTACTAGCCCAAATTGGTTAAAAGCTGGCCTGAAAAGGAAACTCTGTGACTGCAGGTGGAGGACATTCCACAACCAGGAAGCGGCCACTAAAAAGGCACTGTCAAGAGGCTGGTAGATCTGGGGAAATGGCCTCTTCAGATGGAGAGATATGCTGGACCTAGACTTGGTAGGGACTTTTTTTTTGGTAACCTGTGCTGCCCAGCAGCCAGGCTGCTGTGCACATGGACACCTTACCACAAAGTATGTATGTATGTATGTATGTATGTATGTATGTATGTATGTATGTAT
>JAHTLZ010000225.1:6245380-6269062 GCA_023846285.1 Phrynocephalus versicolor
CTTCTTCTTCTTCTTCTTCTTCTTCTTCTTCTTCTTCTTCTTCTTCTCCTCCTCCTCCTCCTCCTTCTCACCCCGTGGAGCTCTCCTGTTGAAAGAGGAGTGGACAAAGAGAAATACCCACATATATAGACACTTACCCACATGTGCAAATGACACTTAAGAGCTTTTCCCTTCACATAGTTTTGCTCCCAGTGACATGCCTGTGGAATAATACATAAATGAAGAATTATAGAGTCTGAAATGATCCTTTCTCTCTAGCCATCTTAGCTGTGATGTTAGACCAGATTTATTAATTCTAGTAATTATGGTCCCACGTACACATGTGTCCTGGGGGGTTGCAAAGTGTCAAGAATGATTAGCACTAAGCTAGGCAGGTGAGGTTTTCCATGGGATGATTTCCTTCATGTAATTTAAGGTGTGTGCGTGCTGCCTCCCCCCCCACAAATTTTCATATGGTCTCCTGTGTTGTCTCAGTTAGAAATTGTGGGGTCCACATTTTAGTCAAATAAAATTAAATAAGTTGGAGTTGCAGATGTGAGTCCGAGTTTTGGTCATTATCTAATTAGGATGCATGTTTATGTGAGTGAGGGGAGATACCGGGATTCTGGGAGTCTCCTTCCCAAATAATATAAGGCTTCATTCATCAGCTTTGTAATCAGACAGCAGTATGAAGGAAACAACATCAACATCCCTGGATGAAACCATAATTTAATCAAGTGTAAAAAAGCTTCGTACTTACCACTCTGCACCCTAACCATCAAACCATGGTTTCTCATTAAACCAGCCACAGGAAACTTTGGCTTAGTTTTACTAACCAGCAATGAAATCAGGGTCACATTCGGGTTTTGGTCTAATTCAGGCCTGCCCAACCGGTAGACCGCGGGCTACTTGTAGCCCGCAAAGGGTTCAAAAGTAGCCCGCCGGTCATCAATTAAAAAAGTGAGGGGATACATTCTCCACCCCTCCCTCCGCCATCCCAAGGACCACCACTGCCCCAGCAAAGTTCTGGGTCTGCCAGCCCACTCTCTCAGCCAAGTGGGGAAGTTCAGGGACAATGGCACATGGAAATCGGTTCCCTCCAGAACAGATTAATTGGTTTTCAATGCATTCCTATGGGAAACCGCTGCTCTACTTACAAAAGTTTTTACTTATGAGCATGTGCGCGGAATGGATAAAATTTGTAAGTAGCAGTTTTAATGTAGTAGCCCTCAGGCATTTTGGGCTGGAAAAAGTAGACCTTAGCCTGTTCAAAGTTGAACAGCCCTGGTCTAATTGGTAGACTGAGGGTGTGGAACAAGCCTTCCAAAAGGCTGTAAATACATCCGGGCATCCTCCTTGGAATTATAGCACCCCACTGCCTGATTGTTCTGCTTTCGAAGCACCAGTACACTGCCCCTGACACAAACAAAAAGGAGCAGTGTGTAAAATGCAGTTTCCCAGTTCAAATGTAACAGTCAGTTAACTCAACCTAGAAATATTGAACTACTCAGAAGTGACTAGCTATTCAAGAGTGATTATTTTAAGATATTGTATTTGTGTTGCTGCTGCCTTTGATGTGTTTTTTATTGCTATTTTTATTTACTTGTTTGCAGAGTTTTATCTACTCTGGAATGCCCGCCCTACAGAGATTCACCTGGTGCTTCTGGCTTTTTGGAGCCAGGCAAAGGCCTTCCAGTGTGGCCAGCATTTTAATTAAATAATCTTTTTAGCTGGACTCATAAGCAGCAGGGTTTTATAATTTGTATTGTACGTTGATTATGTTGTTTTATAGTTTTAATACATTGTTGTATGTCGCCCAGTGGTAGTGGGGCAGCTAATTTTTTTTGTAAATAAATAAATAAATATTATATTTGTATAATTCTTTTAAAATATAACATTAATTCACTGTTTTAGCTCTTATTATTTCTTTTAACTTTGTAAGGCACCTTGAATGCTTTTTAGGAGACTGGTGGGGGACAGACAGACAGACAGGTATACAGGAGGAACTAGGCATTATATTCAACACAAACACGGATCTATTTCTCATTGAATAAATGTTCAAGTTCTTAATGGTTTAAAGATTGTTTTAAGCATCTGATGCTTAAGCAGACTTTTGTTTTATAGCTGCCTGACACGGGGTGTCTCTGAATGCAATAAGATGCAAGAAGAGTGATCATCTCAAAATTACATGCTGTTGTAGAGGAAAATGATGAAGTTGGATTTTTGGACAACTCCTAGTCTCCATCACTGGCCATGCTATCCATGGGATTTTTGGGAGGGGTATTCCAATAAGCCCACAAACGTTTTCGAGCTCTGGGTGACTGCAGCTTGTGTGTTATTAAAAAGGAAAAAAGGAAAACTCATCTGGTTGAGGAAGCAACATTAAGTGTTTTAAACGAAACAAATCCTTTTTAATTGTTTTACTTGCTTCTACAACATTGGTTCTTACCAAAAATTAAAGGGGAACAGGTGATACCTTTAGGCAACTAGAAAATTAATAAATTAATAAAAACGTTACCCTTCCTCAGAGCAGTAAAAGTAGGTTATAACATGGCAAAATATGGATTTGCCAGGAGTTATTTCTTCGATGTAAGGTCCTTGGCAAAATGGGGGAAAAGCCAGGCAGTTTCTTAGTTGAGGCTTGGAGCTTGGATGTTCTTAGGCTGCATCCGAAATGAAGGGAGAGAGGTCTTTTGCTTTATTGTACTTGGTTTTTGCCCTAAGCCCATCCGATCTTGACTGATTTTGGAAGCTAAGCAGGGTCGGTCCTGGTTAGTACTTGGATGGCAGACCACCAGGGAATACCAGGTGCTGGAGGCTCCTGGAGTAGGAACTGGCAAGCCACTCCAGTATTCCTGCCAAGAAAACTCCATGGACATGGGATCACGAAGAGTCGGTCACAACTGTAACGACACAACACACACACACACATACGGCTCTTCAACTTGTTTTTCTACCAAAAATGAAAGTAAGGTACTTCTTCCATCTGTGTATCTAATCCATCAGGCCTCCTGTGTTGTAATCATACTAATTCAGTACTAAAAATGAGAGTGGCGGCATTATATCAACAAAATATACACCAACCTTCCCATGATTGACACTTGCTGAACAACTCCTGTATCATTTGAAAGAGAAGCAGAAGACACATGCTCCAGGAAATATATACTTTCTAAAATAGTAGATAAAGAAGAGACTTTAGGAATCCATCTCTTCCATCATCTGGAGTTAGATGGCTAGCATCATGGTAACACGAGATGGGGAGCATTATCTGATTTCCATGTATAGCCTGAATTCCAGAGAAGATTGGAATCAATTTTTATTTCTATTGGGCTTTGGAATAAGATACTTTCCGTCATTCAGTTGTCTTGCTCTTTCACCTTGCAGAAAACCACTTTGAAATGAAATGTCTAGTTACCAGGGTCCACAAAGCTAATCGCACAATTACTTTCCTGGCGTCTATTAGCCGAGATTTCTTAAAGAAAGGTTATATTTTTCCAAATGAGTGATGACAAGCTGTGTTTGACGGACCACCACTTTATTGTTTTGATAACTCTTGGCTGTAGGAATGGGCTAACATACTTCTCATTTTCCAGAAGCTGAAGGCTATGAAATATATACGTATATATATTTGTGGGTGACTTTTTTATCCTCTTACAATTTTTATCATATCCAAAGAAGGATCCTGGTTGTTCCTTCCTCCCCAGCATCCACAAGCTCTTAAGGGCAATGATTATTCTTAATGTTTTCTGGATGGCCTGAAGATTTTATCTATTGCTCTTACAGGTCACCTTAATATCATCTCACTGTGAAAGGGAAGGTGTGTGTGTGTGTTTTCTTCTCGTGGACTAATATTACGTTATACACCACAAGGTCAGACCACTGGAGATGATAATATATGGGTAAATCCACTGGGCATGAGAATGACTGGTGCAAGGGTGGGGGAAGGGGGGAAATAAATGCCACAGGAGAAGAAGAAAGGAAAAACAAATTCAAAAAGATTAAAAAAAAACAGCAACAATAAAAGAGAACGAATGGGATGATGTAAATTCATAGAGCAACCTTTCATATTTTCCTCAGGAGCTTTTGCCCTCCCTTTCATCTCTGCATTGGGTGCCAGGACTTTTTCTTGTCACTGGGACTCTGTGTGTTTGAAAATACATCATTCCTCCACTTCCAGAGCCATATTACTCTAATGCATCATTACTGTGATGGCTGGCTGCTGCTTCATACATCAGCCACCAGAAGCATTGTCTTACTTTGATGAAACGTTGGCGTGATACATAATCGAAGAAAGGTGCACAAAAGGGTCTGGTCCTAACGAGCCCAGGGTGTGCTAAAAAAGTGTTCTGCTTATATACTGCCCCATACCACTTCAAGTAGTCTCTGGGCGGTTTACAGTTTTTAATTACAGTATGCAGGCTACACATGGCCTCCCCCCGCAAGCTGGGTACTCATTTTACCAACCTTGGAAAGATGGAAGGCTGAGTCAACCATGAGTCTGCTACTGGGATTGACCCGCAGGTCGTGAGCACAGTTTTACCTGTAGTACAGGCACGTAACCACTGCGCCACGGGGCTCTTACAACTCTATAGAAAACAACCTTGATGGGTCCAGTAAAGTTTTTAACAAACAAGCTTTCCTTCCAACAATCTATTAAATTGGGTGGTTCATATGAGGTGCTCAACAAGGGTCCTTCCCAAACAATATGAGTCTCATGGCACAGCGGATAAAGTGCTGTACAGCAACCAAAACTCTGCTCGTGACCTGGGGTTCAGTCCCAGTTAGACTGCTTGTGGTTGACTCAGCCTTCTATTCGTCTGAGGTTGGTAAAATGAGTACAGAGCTCGCTGGGTGAGGAAATGTATAGCTTGGATAATGAAACTGTAAATCAACCAGAGAAGGCTTTAAGCCAGGCATGTCCAAATTTGGCCCTCCTGATGTTTTGGACCACATTTCCCAGAATTCCAAGCCTGTGTTTCCAATGGAAAAGGACTGTGGAAGTTGTGGTCCAAAACATCTGGAGGACCAAAGTTTGGACATGCCTGCTTTAAGCACTACGGGGCGATATCTAAGCAGCATACTTTGCATTGCTCTCCGCCCCCTCAAGCATAGTGTCCCATAACAGGGATGCCTTCTCCACTCCACTTTGGGTCTCCTCCTCCCTTGATCACTGTGGTCTGTCCCCACAACCTTCCTCCAGGGTACCGTTTCCATTTCGGGTACATATATACCATGCATTCAGACAGATCTACCTTAGCTAAGTCCACCTGGACCCACACCACCTTCTCCCTCAACTCTCCTGCTTTTTCAATCTGCTCTCCCCAATCACCTTCCTTCATCACCAAGAAACTCTCTATGATTGGCTCTCTCATTCCCGCTCTTTCTTTGAATTCCTCCTCTTTTCTTTCCTCTATCTCCATCCCCCATATTGCTCATGCATCATAAGAACATAAGAACATAAAAAGAGCCATGCTGGATCAGGCCAAAGGCCCATCTAGTCCAGCTTCCTGTATCTCACAGTGGCCCCACCAGATGCGTTTGGGAGCGCATGAGACTAGATATCTGTCTCCTGATACTACTCCCTGCATCTGGCCCTTGAAGTACCCCAGTTTTAAGCCTGGAGATTACACATCTCCATCATGGTTTGTAACCTGTGATGAACTTTTCCTCCAGGAATCTGTCCAATCCCCTTTTGAAGGCATCCAGGCCAGATGCCATCTCCACATTCTGTGGCAGGGAGTTCCACAGACTAACAACGCGCTTGGTGAAAAAATATTTTCTTTTGTCTGTTCTTACTCTCCCAGCCCTCAATTTGAGTGTATGTCCCCTAGTTCTGGAATTTTGTGAGAGGGAGAAGACCTTCCCTCTATCCGTTTTACTCATGCCCTGCATTATTTTGTACGTCTCAATCATATCCCCGCTCAGGCACCTTTTTTCCAGACTAAAGAGCCCCAAATGTTTTAGCCTTTCCTCATAAGGGAGGTGCCCCAGCCCAGTAATCATTTTAGTCGCTCTCTTCTGCACCTTTTCCAGTTCCACTCTGTCTTTCTTGAGATGCGGTGATCAGAATTGTACACAATACTCCAGGTGCGGCCTTATATTGTTTTGTATAATGGCATTATAATGTTGACTGTTTTATTTTCAATCCCCTTTTTGATAATCCCTAGCATGGAATTGGCCTTCTTCACCACTGTCACACATTGGGTAGACATCTTCATGGAGCTGTCCACCAACACACCAAGCTCTCTTTCCTGATCCGTCACGGATAACTCAGAGCCCATGAGTTGATAGATAAAGTTTTGATATTTTGCCCCAATATGCATAACTTTACATTTGGCTACATTAAAACGCATTTGCCATTTCGCAGCCCATTCCCCCAGTTTGGAGAGATCCAGCCTGCTTGGTCATTGGAGGGGGTGGCTCACTCCTGGGCTCTCCCCCTTCAGCAGCTCTCTCCTCACACTCTTTTCTTGCTGCCTCCCATTTTTCCAAGTACAGTGGAACCTTGACTTACATACTGCTTGACTTACAGCATATTTGACTTGCAGCAAGAAGGGGCCTGTTTGACTTGAGTCACAGGCTTTGACTTACATCTCGGAGCCCCGGCACAAGGCACCGGAATCGGGCGGCATCCACAACCCAGCATCGCAGCTGCCACCTCCAAACTGCTCCTGCCTTCTTCCTCTCCTCTGGCAGCGGCGGCTTCGGCAAGGCCAGCTCAGAGCAGCTGGAGCTGGTCCTCGGCCTCACTGAATCCGCCGCTGCTGCTGGAGGAGAAGAAGGGTCGGGAGCTCTGGGCTGGCCTCGCTGGTTAGATAGTCGGCTCAGTCTTGTAAAAAATCTGGCTCTAGAAGTCTGGTCCACAATGGAAGCATTTTAGTTGGGGAGCTGTACAGTTGTGGGACTCTAATGGTAAGCATAGGGTTTTTCAGGACTTGGAACGTCAGGTTAAAAATCAGTAAAACAAATGTTAGACATTGTTGCTATGAACATTAAAAAGTGGAGGTGTATAACTTGTGGACTACAATTCCACTGCCTCCCCCTCTCTTTGAAGAGACATTTCATTTACATCCCTGGAAGGAATCTCCTGTCCCAGTCAAATTTGTGTTAAATTGCTGTTTTTGACGGTCTTTTTCATCATCTGGGATTAATCCACTTTCCCATTACTTTCTATGGGAAACGTTCGTTTGACTTAAGTCATGTTTGACTTAAGTCTAGACCACTGGAACGGATTAATGACGTAAGTCAAGGTTCCACTGTATTAGTCTTTTTCAGTGAGTTGGGTCTTCTCATGATATGCCCAAAATATGACAGTTTTTTTAACTTAACACAGTATGCTTTGATCCATTCTTAGAGTCCAGCTGTTAGAACCACTGGAACCTACATTACTCAAGGTCAATATGAAATCCATTCCTTCCCATGGAGATACTTTATATTCAATTAAGTCAGGATCTAGCCCTATTATTCCTACTGTAATATCGCTTGTATCAATCTTACAGTAGTGTGCTGTTTTCAGATATAGTGAGGAAAATAACTATACCTACTTTTCAGTACTAATCACGTCTGTTTGGAAGATTGCCATGAAGCATGTTTTATCTTATCAGGACAAAACAAAAGGAAAAAAGGAATTAAAGATAAAAATGTAGTGGCACCTTAAAGACTAAATAATGAATTTCATGGACACGTCCACTTCCTCAGACCATTTTATATCTTAGAAGTTGTAATATAATTCTGGCATCACACTGTGTGTGTATGTATGCATCCTTAGGCTTCTTCATCATTTGCAAAGGATCACACTAACAATGATAGCAAGTTTATACGCACAAATTTAGGATTGCTTTAATTCATTGTGTTTGTTAGCTTTGGTTTCAAGTGACAGTTCTTAAAGGCCAAGTAGTCTTGTGGGATTATCCTCTCATTCATAAATGGAAGTAGGCAGGGAGCCTTCTTCTAACCCAATCTCTCTTTTTGGTGATCTAATTCAATACTGTCAAGTTTGAATGGCAGTGGCACATTGGGTTTTCAGGCTGAATTCTTTCCTAGACCTCCTTGGAAATCCCTGTTTTTGCTCAGTGGTGCAGTTCTCGATCCAAGAACCAACTAGGCCCCACTTTGCTTTGCTTCTGCAACCAGATGAGATCAAGCATGTGGTAAGGTACATAACATAATAACATAATAACATAAGAAGAGCCATGCTGGATCAGGCCAAAGGCCCATCTAGTCCAGCTTCCTGTATCTCACAGCGGCCCCACCAGGTGCGTTTGGGAGTGCATGAGACTAGATATCTGTCTCCTGATACCACTCCCCTGCATCCTCTGCACATCAAGTCAAGACCACTGAAAGGTTAGTAGTCACCTCTTGACCCTGCCAACCGAATGCACTCAATCTCCCCTGCTTGAGCAAGGTCTATGTTTCTAAGACATGCAGCAGAACTAGGAGGACAAAGGTCAAGTAGATTTTAGAGCTTGCTTATGGTTTCTGGATGGAAGGATGAAACTGGACATTGTCAGTAGTGACAGGGGTGATGAATGGTTGCCTAATCTTGGAATTCCTCAGAGGAAAATGAAAAGCTGACACTTTGAAGCATTTGTGTCAACGGTGGTAGACAAGTAGGCAAGCTTTTGTCTACGCAGACTAAACACTGGTGAATTCTTGAACAAAATTAATGGAGAATGAACCTCGACAAGGTAGAGTGTCATTTCAAGCAAACACCTCAAACTTCAGATGCCTATCTGAGCCATCCATGTGTCTGGACTGAGGAATGTGGAAAATGGGATGGAACAACCCACCTAAACATGGCCACATACCAGAATTTTAATTAATCTATACCTGTGTTACAGACAGAAGAAACTTGTCTAAGATTTAAAAAAGCAGGGGGACACAACCACATGAGAAAGATGGCAGATATGCTCCAGAACTTCCATCTCTTCAGAAAAACGCAAAGAATAATGTGTTATAATATCAGTGCCAGAGTGTATCATTGGCAAAAACTGGGATTGATATTGGATGATTTAAAGTGAACCACCATTTTGACTTGACTATTGAAGTATATGTTGGGGATGGGGTTGTGATACAGTACTTGGAAATGTGCCAAGCACTATAATTTGGACTACAAATCCCGGAATTTTCAGCCAGCACAGCTAACAGCCATGCTGACTGGGAGACTGCTTGGAAATATAGTCAGTTTTTCCAGGGGAAACTATGCTGATCCCCTACTACTTCTCTTTTCCAAGTGCCAGGGATTTTTTTTTCAGGCAGGCTATGATGAGAACTGATATTTTTTTCTCTTAAAGTTTCGGTTTTACCTTGCTTTCTCCTTCCATATGAACCTACCTGGCAATTAAGATCCAGCCAGAGGGCCCTCCTAAAAGAGCCATCCCTCAAGGAGGTGAAAGGGATGGCTTGTAGGAACAGGGCCTTTTTGGCAGCTGCCCCCAGATTGTGGAATGCCCACCCAAGCGAGACCCGCCTGGCGCCAACATTGATGACATTCCGGCACCAGGTAAAAACATTGCTGTTCCAGAAGTTTTTTAACTGATTATTGTGGGTCCTAATGGAGATTTTAGTGTTGTATTTTAATATATTACATTTATTGTATTTAAATGTTTTATTGTTGTAATTTTATTGCAATTTGATGTTTTAATTATTTGAATTGTTCACTTTGAGACTTTTGAGTAGTGGGCGGCATACAAGCTATATAAATAAATAAATAATATCAGCTCATGTTTTTCAACCAAAAGCAAAAGCAAAGCAAAGTTTTCTGCTTATATACCACCCTATACCTTCAAGTAGTCTCTGGACGGTTTACAAATTTAATTACAGTGTGCAGACTACACATTGCCTCCCCTCCCCCCCATCAAGCTGGGTACTCATTTCACTGACCTCGGAAGGATGGAAGGCTAAATCAACCATGAGCCTACCTGGGATTGAACCCCTGGTCATGAGCACAGTTTTAACTGCAGTACAGGCATTTAATCACTGTGCCACGAGGCTCTTAATGGATGAAATACTATAACTCAAACTTATAATGCCCAGTGTGGCCTCTGTTGCTAGATGGTGTGGTATATACATCCAATAAATAAATAATAAATCATAAATACCTTTGGTAGCTGCAATCACACCAAAGCAGAAGCGTTCTTTTTTTCTGCAAGTTGAGTCATGGCAAATGGACTTCTTTTTCTTGAGAGATTAAAATGTTTTGCTGCTCATCCAAACATTTTGTAGTTCACTTTGACCTCTTGTCAACCTGGTCTGAAATAGGATCATAAGATGAACAATGGCCTGAATATGCTTGTTAGGTAGACAATTGTCTCAATAGCCTTAAGGTGAACAATGGCCTAAAGTGCTCTAACCCATAAAGTATGGGTTTCTTTTATTGACTGTTTCTGGGAGATGAGAAGATCAAACTTCTTCATTTGCCTCTCTTTGCCTTTGCAATGCTGTGCCAGTTGTGCTTTCTGGACAAATTTTATGACTGCATCCAGTGCTGATTTGGATAGGGTGGTAAGTAGTTCCTGGTGAAGGTGGTCTTTTCTGTGTTCCAAAGTGTCTATGGTGAAGTCGACTTGTCTGATCCTTTCATTAAGCAGTTGTTCTTGAGCTCTCTGAAGGATATTCAGAGCCATTGTTCATAATATGAGCTTATTTCAGAGCAGGGTGATAAGAGGCTTAAAGGTAAAGGTAAAGGTTTCCCCTACATATGCGTGCTAGTCGTGTCCAGCTCTAGGGGCGGTGCTCATCTCTGTATTCAAGCCAAAGAGCCAGTGTTGTGCAAGTCCATGGCCATGTGGCTGGCATGGCTGCAAGGAAACACTGTTTTACCTTCCTGCTTTTTACGGCGGTACCTATTTATCTATTTGCATTTACATGCTTTCAAACTGCTAGGTTGGCAGGAGCTCACTCCACTGCGTGGCACCCGGGATTTGAACCGCCAAGCTGCCGACTTTGTAGCCAACAGTTTGCGGAGCCTTAGTCCACTGAGCCACCATGCCCCAAATACACAACAAGAGGTCAAAATGAGCTATAAAATGGAGGATTCGCAACTAGCTTTTTTTCAGACTGATGAAGCTGTTTGGATAAGCAGCAAAACATTTCAATCTCTCAAGAAAATGAAGTGTAGTTCCCATGACTCAACTTCCAGATAAACTCACCTTGATGACTCAGAATCTTCACAGACAAGGCAGGAGCGTTATTTTTCAGGTGGTAATTGATCAAATTGAGAGCCAGGTGATCAAATGAAGAATTAATTTGCACAGTCCTTGTTGCCAGGGCAGAATGCTCAGCACATTTACAAAGGCATGCAGTTCTATTAAGCCTTAACAAAATAAGGATTCTGGCATTTAATTTTGTTGAATTGTCATTAAATAATGTTTGTTTAAACATTTATATTCATTTTAAAGTTTGTGCTTTTACATCCCTTACAAACCCTTCAACATGGAAAAAGATGAGGTTAAATAAATAAATAAATAAATAAATAAATAAATAAATAAATAAATAAATAAAAAGCCCACCCCAGTCTATGGAATAGGTCGATCTAACTATAAAGTGTTCTGCTTATATACTGCCCCATACCACTTCAAGTAGTCTCTGGGCGGTTTACAGTTTAACTGCAGTATGCAGGCTGCACATTGAGAGATCCTACTACATACTGTATGTCTTGTACAAATTGTCTAGGATTTGTTTTTCAGCAACACTTTCTTATCTTTAGGGTGTTTTTTTCCTTCTTCTTTTTGCTAATTCCCTTCATAGCTGCCCTTCCAGTTCAATCTTGGCTGCAGTTTTCATCTGGATTGAGAATTGAACCAAGATACTGGAAATCTTTATGTTGAGTTCTTCATCATGAACATTTACCATATCTAGTTCTCACAGCCTTTATTTTTGTCTTAATGTTTATCTGGTATCCTTCTTTTTCACTTTCTTCTCTAACCTCCATCAGTAGTCATTTTAGGTCCCTGCTGGGTTTTGCCAGCAATGCAGTACAATGTTACATGTATCTCTTCAGTGATTCATACTTGTCCCAATTTTCTCTCCTCTGCCATCTGAATCTGATCCAGCAGCTGTTTAATATGTTCTCTATATAGATAGGACAAATAGGGAGACAAAATACACCCTTGTCTGATATATTTGCCTATTAGAAACCATTCTGTCTCTCTGTATGCAGTGCTAATGGGAGTCTTTTGCACAGAGGACAGATTAGGCATCAAGACAACCAAAATTTGTGGCATAACCATTTCTTTTAAAACAATCTGCAGCTTTTCAGCTTCTATGTTGATAGATTTAACACTTTAATGTTTTAAGAATGTTTTGATGTTATTTTAGTTGTTTAATTTATTGTTTTAAATATCTTGTGTTTATAAATTGTTTTATAATGGCTGTGTAACCTCACCTGCTATAACTATTTCAAATAGTTCAATAAAAAATAATAAAATAAATGCAAACAGGCATAAAATGGATTTTCGTCATTTTCTTCAGAAATATGTTGGTGTGCTCCAGTAGCTACACAAATATTTGCAATATGGTCTCTAGTGCCTCTTCTTTTTCTGAATGTATCTTGAATACATGGCATTTATCACTCCATATGCAGTAAACATTCTCTTTAGAAAATCTTGAACAGGCATGGAAGACTTATGATGATCCCATAATTAATGTAATATTTGGCATCTCCTTTCTATGCAGTTGGCGTGTACATTGTTTTCCATATGTGCTTGTTAAGATTTTGATAGCTTGATTTTGATAAACTTGTTTTCGATAGCTTGAAATAGCTCTACTGATATTCCATTTACTCCTCCTGTTTATTTGTTTTCATCCTTCTAGATCTTCTAATTTTAATCTATAGGCTTTAAATAAATTTGGACTTACCAATCAACAGTTGCTTCATTGGCTCTGCATTCGTTGAGATCAGCAGTTATATTTAGGAACCCAAAAGCAACTTTTCCAAGGTCTGCGTGAACATCAGAAAGCAAAGATTTTCATGGCTTGGGGAGGAAATAGTTTGGATCTACAGAAAACTTTATTCTGTGCAACTATTAGGAACAGAGATACAGTCACACACAAACAGGGTTAAAGTCAAAATTATAAGCCTTATTAAAAAGGTACACCTCCCCCCCAGCTCGCTGAATAAAACAAGGTGAAGGCAAACTGCATGTATCAGTGGAAATCAAATTCCCAAGGGCTGCTAAACTTCCCTAATCAACCCAGAAGCTGCTTTCCCAAGCCCTGGCATTGCACACAGCAGGATGTGTTACTGGGAAGATGCCAAGCCAGGAGTTAGCTCTGCAGGTTAATGGCACAAAAGAGGCAAATAAATTAGGGTAGAAAGTTATTATTTCCATGTTTCAGCAGCATCTTCTAATTATTTACATGGTCTCCTGGGTCCTCAAGGAGACACAGCTTACAGCTGGACAAGGAAAACAAAAACTGAGAAAGCGGTAGTAGCCACATCAATCTATTAGAAAAAGTCCAGGCAGCAGAAGCATGAGACCTTTTAGAGGACCCAATTAAAGTGTGCTCACTCATCGGAATCTATGGCTTTGAGTCAGCCCTTTCCTCCACTAGAAGGAAATGCAAGTGTCTGAAAGAACCAGTGATGTGTCAGCCGTAAGGGCAAGTCTTTTTATATTGATTTGATTTATAGGTACTACCAACCCACTGGTGCATGCAGGGCAATGCTCCACCTCAGGGTCAGGCTACCCACTCTCAGGCATCACCACTCTCGCTTGCTTGTTTGTTTGAAAGAGAGATACAACTTTGGCTCTTGCTCTGTCCACCATTGTTTACTGTGTCTTCTACCCCACCAGCCACCACTTGCAAGTGCATTCGTAATTTATAAAGCAAAGCAAAACAAAGCGTTCTGCTTATACACCGCCCCATACCATTTCAAGTAGTCTCTGGGTGGCTTGCAGTTTTTAATTACAGTAATGCAGGCTACACATATAAGGAGGAGTTAATTTATAAGGAGGAGTCATAAGGATCAGTGGTAGAGAATAGGCTTCCCATGAAGAAGGATTAAAGTACTGTCACAAGTAGAACTGGGAGAAATTCCTGGAACGCTTCAGAAAATAAGTTTTGACAATACGAGTCCAGATGGACTAAGAAAGCTGCTGCCAGTCAGAGCAGACAGTACTGGCCTGGATGGCCCCAATGACTGGAAAACAAGATGGCTTCCTATGTTCCTATGATCCTTGAGAACCTCCAGCCATATTCACAACCATCTCTATAGCTCCTTCTCCTTCACTTTGCCCTCTTCTTTTTCTCCATCATTTCACAAAGTTTTTAACAGGATACAGAACATGTACTCCAAACCCACTTAATAAGAAGGAGATCAAAGCCTGCCCTAATGGCCAAAGAATCATGTAGAAAAAGAAGACCAGCCATGCATATGCGGAATTGTACACACATCTGTGAGTTCATCTGTACATGTTGCTTTTCTTTTTAATACAATTTCCAGAATCCTTTTTCAATCGTTTGGACTACAGCTCCCAGATTTGGCCAGCTGCCTTTCAAAGCCTGATTTTCAGGGGTACCTTGTGGGTGTGTCATGATATTCCAGTGAACTGTGCTATGTCTCATTTCACTAGTTAATTCAGATTCTGGAAATGTTGGTTCAAAAAAAGTAACTTTTTCTGCTAGCTCAACTACATGGACCTAAAGGTATGGTCAGACAGGAATGTCGGTTTGTATTGGATCACACTGGAAAGGGTTGGTTTACTGGGCAAGCATTCCTTTAAAGTTACTTTCCATGTACATGCAGTCCAGTTCATAGCTCATAGCCCTGCTAAAAGGGGGGGGGGGGCTGCTACCGAACTGAAAAAGGTTCAGGCAGCTTACAGCAGGGTCAGGCTAGCTCCCGATTGCACCGGCCCATGCCAGAATTGATCCAGATAATGAGCTATATTGCTGTCTAACTGCACTTTAAGTCTAAGTGTATTCTGAAATGTATGTGTCACCATGTATGCATAAACAGACCTCTATCAATTCGCAATGCTCAGATATTCAAAAAGAGAAACAAATCCAGAGGCTTCCATGCAAGCTCCACCTAGAAGAGTGTGAGACCCTATGGATTTCTCACCACTTTAGGGAAGTAAGGAGGAAGGGATGGAGCATAAATGGGATTGAAAGAACCCCAACTAGGGAGGTGGATGGCTGGGGTGAGTGAATCACACACCATGAGCTCTCCAAGGTGCTGAAAGCACTCCCAAAACAGGTTCACAGCAGTTTAAAGTCTTGAACAGTTCAGATTAAAATACTGTACAGTGGAGCCTCGTATAACAAACGGTTTGTATAACATAAAATCTGTACAACATAACAAATTCCAGAGATAGGGGAAATTTGCTTAACATAACCTCCTATGGGGCAAATCCATACAACATAAAAATGGTTGTGATTAGGGATTACTCTGTTTTCAATGCTTTCCTATGGGAAATCTTTATAAAGGAAAATTTGCTTAACAGAATTTCATTTGGAATGAATTAATTCCTTTATACAAGTCTGGAAGTTGAGTCATGGCTACTGGATTTCTTTTTTGAGAGATAGAAACGTTTCGCTGTTCATCCAAACAGCTTCATTGGTCTGAATACAGCTGGTGCAAATCCTGACTCTTATAGGCAGCTTTGACCTCTAGTCACCCTGGCCTTAATTAGGCTCATCAGATGAACAATGGCCTAAATAGGCTCGTTAGGGAGACAATGGTATCCTTAGCCTTGAGGTGAACCATGGCTTAAGGTGCTGAAACCTATCAAGAAAGGGTCGTTAATGGGTCGTTAGCTATGGCCTTGGTGGTAAAGGCTTTTTGATTTGTCTCGGTAGTGTGGAAAGCACAGCTTGATAAGTAGTAGATAAACTATGCCGGAGGCCACCACCTCTGTTGAGGGAGGGATTTTCAATGCTCACATGAATGGCCTCCCTTACTCCTCTTTCAAACCACCTCTCTTCTTTGTCTAATATGTGTACATCCTCATCTTTGAAAGAGTGCCCTTTCTCCTTCAAATGGAGGTGTACTGCTGATTCTGGTCCTGAGCTGTTACCCCTCCTATGTTGTGCCATCCTTCTGTTTAATGGCTGTTTGGTTTCCCCAATGTAGAGGTCTGAACACTCCTCACTGCATTGGACCGCATATACTATATTGCTCCTTTTATGGTTGGGTACCGGATCCTTTGGGTGGACAAGTCTCTGCCTTAGTGTGTTTGTGGGTTTGAAATAAACAGGGATGTGGTGTTTGCCAAAAATCCTTTTAAGCTTCTCTGACACTCCAGCCATGTAAGGAATGACCAGGTTCTTCCGCTGGGTCTGGGTCTCAGACTGATCCCTTGTTCTTCTGGGATGGCCCACTGCTTTGTTGAAGGCCCACCTTGGATATCCACAGGCCTTAAGTGCTGTCTTCAGGTGCCTGTCTTCCTTCTTCTTGGCTTCTGTGGAGGTGGGGATGCTCTCTGCTCTGTGGCTTAGGGTCCTGATGACTCCTAGTTTGTGCTGTAATGGATGGTGGGAGTCGAACAGTAAGTATTGATCTGTGTGGGTGGGTTTCCTGTAAACTTCTACTTCCAGGCCACGGTCAGGTCTGATGATGACTGCACAATCCAGGAAAGGCAGCCTGTTGTCTTGGGTGTCTTCTCTAGTGAACCTAATATTAGGGTCCACTGCATTGATGTGGTCTGTAAAGGCCTGTACTTCCCGAGTCTTGATTTTCACCCAGGTATCAACTACATACCTGAATCAGTGAGATGGTGTTGTCCCTGGGAAGGTGTTGAGTGCCTTCTTCTCCACTTCTTCCATGTATAGGTTTGCAACAATTAGTGACACTGGAGAACCCATGGCACAACCATGCTTCTGTCTGTAGAAGTCCCCTCTGTGCATGAAATATGTGGTATTTAGACACAGGTCCAGGAGCAGGCATATCTGGTCTGGGTTGAGTCGGCATATGGAAGTGAGGGTGCTGTCTTCTCTTAGTCTTCTCTTTATCATCGTTAGGGCATCAGTGGTGGGGATGCTTGTAAAGAGCGATGTGACATCAAAGGATACCATGGTTTCATCTGTATCCAGTTTCAGCTTCCTGACTTTAGAAACAAACTCCTCTGAATTATGTACGTGGTGGTCCGTGAGTCCAACCAGTGGGGCTAGGATAGTTGCCAGGTATTTTGCAATCTTGTACGTCACTGAATTTATACTGCTGACAATTGGTCTGAGGGGGATTCCTTGCTTGTGGATCTTTGGAAGTCCATAAAAGCAGGGGATGGTCTCTCCGGGATATAACTGGTGGTAGGTCACCTTGTCAATTATGTTCTCTTGCTCCAAGAGTTTTAAGCATTCTATTACTTTCTTCCTGTAATTGCTGGTGGGGTCTCTTTTTAGTTTTTCATACGTGTGTATGAAAAGTGTAATCACCTTCTTATGATAGTCCACCGTGTTGAGGACGACAGTGCACCTTCCTTTGTCTGCAGGCAGAATTGTGATGCTCTCATCCCTGCTGAGGGATGTCAGAGCACTTCTCTCTTGGCTGGTGAGGTTGGGTGGTGGTGGTTGAGCACTGGAGAGTGCAGCAGAGACTTTTATCCTGAGTAGTTCTGCTTCTGCTGCTGGCAGATTGTTGCTGTGGATGGCCGATTCTGTAGCTGTGATGAAATCCACAAGGTACCACTGTACAAATAATTAGAATGTATAATTGTGGAATCCAGCCTGCATATGTGCTGGCATGTATTTATAAGAATGACTGAGATGTGTTATTTATACAGTGGACCCTCGTATAACAAGCGGTTTGTTTAACAGAAAATCTGCTTAAAGGAAAAAAATTCCAGAGATAGGGGAAATTGCTTCACAGAATCGCCTATGGGGCGAATCCGTACAACAGAAAAAATGGTCGCAAATAGGGATTAATCTGCTTTCAATGCATTCCTATGAGAAATTTGTACAAAGGAAAATTTGCTTAACAGAATTTCAATTTGAACGAATTAATTCCTTTATACAAGGTACCATTGTATAGTAGAACACTATAACCAGTCAGATCCTGTGTACTGCGAGTTTTTCTGCTCAATTTTTTTTGAGAACTAGTGTTTTTCAATTAATCTGTCTGTAGTTAGTATGTGACAAAAAAGAAGTTATTATGAAGCTGTTACAAGCCTGTTAAGCACAATTCTATGCCAAGTAAAAAGGTTCAAATACTATGAATTTATTTTTCAGCATGTTATACCGGAAGCATTCTAAAAGTTTTAACCATGCCTAAATGAATATTATTTCAATAACTGGCACACACCACGCATACCAAGGGAGAATTGATTCATGATCAATTCTCATGAATTTTTTTTATTCATTATCAATTCCCATGTTTTTTTAAAATACTCACAGTCAGTCCACTGTGCATGTAAATTCTCAGAAATTTCAACACAAAGTAAACGGTCCCGACTTACCGGGACCAGCATTGTGGGCGGCAGCGGCGCCGGGTCTGCGGGCGGAGCGGCGAAAGAAGATGGTGCCGGCCACGTGCCACCCTGGAGGCCAGCATCCGGGTCACCCAGGGCATCGCTGGCCAATCCTGGGTGGTCACCTCTCATGTGGTGCGGGCGGGCATCCGGGTCCAGCCTGCCCGCGCATGCACCCAGGTTCACCTGGGCACAACCCTGGACGGCACCATTTTTGGCTCAGCAGCGGAAGCATCACCCACCCACCCACCCACACTTGAAGGTCGCCGTTGCATTGTTTTCAATGTTTAATAATTGTCTTTGTACTTGTCACAGCTGAGCATCTGGTGGTTTGGAGCCACTGGGTCTGGATCCTGGCTGATGTGGTAGCAGGATGGAGCCTGCGCAGCTGGGAAGCAGCAGGTGGTGACAGCGGACCAAGGAGGGAGCACGGATAGTCCCAGCTCGGGTGGGAGATCAGGCGGCTTCTCCGCTCGGCTTAGCAGAGGAAATCCCGAAGGAGTGTACGCCCACGGGGTTTCCGGAAGCTGGGTAAACAGGGTGCTGCCACCTTGAGGTGCTGTCGGAGGCATCGGGGGGCAGGTGGGTCCCCCGATGGAATTGATCTGACCCAATGCCTGTCCAGACTACTGCAGTTTCTTCCTTGTCATTTAATGTCAATAAAAGCTGTGGCCGTTACATCTTTCCCAAAAGCTAATGAGTCAGTGTGTTTATGTACCAGCAGAACCCAAGCTCAGTGTTAGCCCACAATTGGCTCCACTGATTCCACAACAGTGGAGTCACCAGCCTCCACTGCAGATGGGGTTAAGAGGCAACAGTTCACATATCAGTTTATGCCCAGCACAAAAGATCTCTGATTACATGGACACATCCTGGAAAAGCAAGGTCTGTCCTCCCTTTAAAAATGAGACATGGCAGGAGTGGCAGGAGTTGTTGTTGTTGTTGTTGCTGCTGCTGCTGCTGCTGCTGCTGTTGAATGGGGCTCTTACCTTTCCAAGTCTCACAGCTTTTCCACAATGCGGTGGTGATGCAGCTGTGATAGAGGGCTCCCTTGATAGCACCGCTCCCGAACACCCCCAAACCTGAGAGCTATTCTACTACCGGAGTGGCACTGTTGATGTCAATCCACTCACCTGCTTCCAGCAGCAGGCTTTTAACTGGCGCCTGCACATCCCAGAGGTCAGGCCGTTGAACTGCTCTCCATGCCAGGGCTCAGTGGGGTGACCAGATGCAGTCGAATAGAAGGCTCCTGTATCTTTTTAATAGCTGCCACGGAAGAGGGGGCTTTGGCAACCCTGCTCGTCATGGCACAAAGCTCGTGGGTTAGCAGATCTGCACCTGCTGCATGGCCACCTCCGTGCTGATCTTAAAGGTACACAAGACCTGCCCTCTGTCACCAAGCCTTGGCATAACAAAAGAGATCCTAAGCCAGAACCCTGGAAGTCTGGATAGAAATTAAAACTCCATTTTGAGCATAGCAGGAGAGTTGTTCCGGATGATGACTTTTTAAGGGAGTCATCCTAGTAAAAGATTTATAAACAATCTAACGGAGCATGTGGTGAGGTCCCTGGCAAAGCTAGAGAAAGAGAGTGTGTGTGTGTATGTGTGTGTGTGTGTGTGAGAGAGAGAGAGAGAGAAAGAAAGAGAGACAGAGACAGAGAGAGACAGAGAGAGAGACAGACAAAGACAGACAGAGACAGAGAGACAGACAGTGTGTGTGTGTGTGTGTGTGTGTGTGTGTGTGTGTGTGTGTGTGTGTGTGAGAGAGAGAGAGAGAGAGAGAGAGAGAGAGAGAGAGAGAGAGAGAAAGTAAGTGAGTGGGAAGTTAGGTGATAACTTTATTGGTCACTGCTAAAAGAAAAAAATAAGAGCTAAGCTTTTGATAGCAACTTGCTATCTTCATCAAAGCATTGTACCAGATATGCATTCTTGATAGTAGGTGTTGTCTGTCAGGTGCTGAGAATCTTTTGGTGAGATGAAAAACACCACATGATGGTATCAGGAAGCAGGCTGATTTTAGAGCAGCTTCAAAGTCCCGGGTATGGTTTAATGCATTCTTCTGCTTGTATACAGAAGACCCCAGCTTTAAGCCCTGGACAAGTTATATATTAATTCTCTTTCTCTCATTTGTATATCACTTGTGTGTGTGTGTGTGTGTGTGTGTGTGTGTGTGTGTGTGTGTGTGTGTGTGTGTGTATATATAATTTTAGAAGAGAATAAACTTTGAAACAGGAATTTTTAGGTTTGAAAGTTACAGCAACACATGTTCCAAATAACCCAAATCAGTCTTGTGTTGCAGCAATATAACAGCATTGTTTACATCTGCTGCATCCAAAGCTAAGATAGCCATGATGACATCCCTAGGAGATGAACAAGAAGAAGTGGTGTGGGGTGACAGACAGAGATATTCATGCAGGCTTGGCATCTTATCCCCTCTTAAATTTTCTCTGTGCCCACTTGTTAATATTCAGATTGCTACATTCGGATTGACTTTCTCTACCTTTTAGAAAATATTCTCTTTTTTTGTTATTGTTCTCATTTGTTTGAGAGAATTAGCATGATGGCCACCAGCATATACCAGGCACAGAAGCCGGCATTAGGCGTTTCTGCAAATAAGCTGGGTTTTTTCCCCTTCTGCACTATCATCAGACCAAAGAATTGTAGCATAGCCACTATATTCTAGTACTGTGTAGAAGTCTTCACATTGAGACTAGTTAAAGTTGATTGGATCAGTAATCCAATATCCAGAGATCCAGAATGTGCCCATTCCTATACATATCTGCCCTTCTCTGACTTTGGAAGATAAGCAGCCATACGTTAAGGAAATCTTATATATGAAATTCAACAAAAGTCTGGCAAATAAGATGAAGATTTACGCATTTTTATATTCCCATAATGGCCAAGGAGAAAGTTACTTATTTTGGACTACCTGTGCTGGTTAGTATCATCTTAGAATATTAGTCCAACATACACAAGTAACCTCTACTGCCTCAGGTGCAACCAGATTCTTCTTAGAAGCCTGGAACCAGGGCTTTGAAGCCATGTTCCTGTCCCAATGCAGTTACTCAAGAGGTGAATAAGTAATTTTGTAGGTCTATAATATTTATATCTGCCTGGTATGTCCTCAGCTGAGTTCAGGGTAGATAGAAATAAATGATTTTTTAAAAAAATCAAATTGATTTTAAAGAGTTTAAATTAATATTTTAAATTTGTATCATTAAAATTCCAATTTTTAAAATTTAAATTTGATTAAAATCAAATCCACCCTGTTTTAAACAGACAAATATAATTGTTATTGCTTCTTTAACAAAATGTTAACAATGAAACAGTGTGTGTGTGTGTGTGCGTGCGGGCTGACACACACATGTACATTCCCAGTGCTGTAAGATGTCTCTCAATTCCCTGTTTTCAAACTTGATTATCTCTTAATTGTACTGGACTGTATATTGTTCCTCATTACTGTGAGCTGCCTTGGGCCCTTTTCCATGGAGAAAGATGGGGTAAAAATACTCTAAACAACAACAACAACAACAACAACAAGGAGCTGCAATGGCAAACATACATAATGCTTTTCTGAGCTGTCCATTTGTTGTGATCCCTTAGCAGATCCTTCCAAAGTTGCTTTGGCATGCCTGGAAACTTAAAAGCCTGGGTACCCCTGATGTGCTAATGTTATTATTTTTTTAAAAAGACCCAGATGTCTATGTGAAATGATTTGGCTTTGTGACACCTTTAATAAGCCTGCTGTGGTGAGATAATCTCTCTGACAGCACTCATTGGCCCTGTACTGGCAAACCGACCACCAATTATGATACCAGATTGAGATCCCCAGTGGGAGGCAATTTTCATGTGGCTCACCACTAACAAGGATATAATAATTACCTTATAGAAAATGTGGTCCTGGTTACTATATAGATAGTACTGCTAAGGGAAGAGAAGGAATGATCAGCTAGGAAAACTATCTCTAACGTTCGAAGCTCAGAGCCTCAGAGCTTTAGGGTGTTGGTCTGGGACTCAGTAGGCCTGGTTCAAAGCCCTCCTCAGCCTCTTAGGCCCGATCCATTCTCTCAGCCCAATCTACCTCACAGTTGTTGGCAGGATAAAAGGATGAGGAAGAGAACCATATACTCTGGCTTGAACTCACTGAAGGAAAGGCAGTAAATAAGGGAAATGGAAATGATAATAAATAACGTGTAATGTCTGGTTATCCCACCATGTGTGATATGTACCACAACATAATGTCTTTGGACATTGTGGCCAGAGGATGTGGCAATGACCAATAACCTGGTCAGCTTCTACCAATTATTTTGTACACTTGAGAGTGATAGATATATCAGGACCACACACATTCAGGGTTGAAGGTGAACTGAGGCTTTGGAGGAATGAAGGAGCAGGAGGTGTGGGATGTTATTTGGGGATAAGACATCCATGCTTTTCTGTCCTCGTCAGAGCTATCATCCTCGTTGTGCCTGGGTTGTATGGTTTCTTAGCAATATTAAATTGTGGTGAGCTATTCTGAGTTTAACAAAGGGCGCTTTTACACAACCTCTAAAATCCGGTGGCAACTTAAATTCAGACCAGAGATCGTGGGGGTTTGTCGCTCTTCCTGTGGTCCCACCCTTCCACACTCCATTGTTCCTGTCTGCGTGAGGGGAGGGAGGAAAAAAAAGGAGAAAAAATTGCAGGCTCACCTCCGTCTGCCAGTCGAAGCAGCCCGAGCAGCCCCGTAGTAATTCCTGTCTCTTAAAGGGTTGGTGGGGACAAAAAAACAAACAGAAGGTGAGGGAGCCCGGCATTCACAGCTTTACAATCCGCATTGGAAGATTTTTACCTCATGGAGGCCAGGTACTTGAAAAGTGCGCTGGGATGTGCTTTTAATTTTTTAATTTACTTAATTTTAATTACTTAATTTTTTTTAAAGTCCGGAGCTGGTGGGAAAACATTTTTAAGCTCCAGATCTGGGAGCCCTTTGCCTTGGATTTTAGGGGTCGTGTAAAAGCGCCCAAAGTAATCTTGGATGCTTTGGACAAGAGCAGGCAATTAAAATTTTAAATTATAAGGTCTGTGCCATATTTTAATATTATTATTATTTCCCTTGTTTTTTGATTATATCATTTGCTGTGCTGATCATGTACCTTGTTATTAGTATATTGTACTTATATATTTTATTGAGATAAGATGCCCAGAGTGGCCTTTTAGGCCAGACGGGCGGGATAAAAAATGATAGATAGATAGATAGATAGATAGATAGATAGATAGATAGATAGATAGATAGATAGATAGATAGATAGAT
>JAHTLZ010000225.1:6277609-6298354 GCA_023846285.1 Phrynocephalus versicolor
AGAAAGAAAGAAAGAAAGAAAGAAAGAAAGAAAGAAAGAAAGAAAGAGGAGAGGGAGGCTTTGAAAGTTAATGGCTGAACTGGTCTCAAACAGAATGAATCTATTTGAGTCATTACTCTTCAGTGCCCAGCCTTTGTTTGTTTTCTATTTTTCATGAGAGATCTCTTGCCACAAAAGGTTAAAGATTACTGAGATAAGTGTCAATAAATGTGGCTGGCCGTTGTGACTTTTGACCTATAATTATAACTTGAGCTAGCTGGCTGGGAGCAATCTGTTCCTCCTGTTAACTCACTGGCTGGAGCAGAGAGTGACAAAGTGCGAATTAAAACCTTAACTCTTTTTATTAATATCTAAGAGGGAAGGAGGAGGGAGATGGGCACATTGGCCGTGAGCTACAGAAAAGAGGAAAAGGCCAGACCACCCTAACTGGGCCTCTGCTGAAGGCCAAAACACCAAACTGCTCCTTTTCTTAAAGATTTTATTTGAAGCTGTTCTCTATTTAAAGGGCAGGATTTAGCCAATTTAAAGACTTGGTGGGTACATACTATAGGTCATCTCATTACTGTCTTCCCATTCAGGTGAGAAATACCATGATTCGGTGTATATATTATTTTGTGTCTATACTTATAAATTAGCACACACACTTTTATGCAGATCTGTGGCTTTGAGGGGTATGAGTGTGATGTAGGTTGTCTCTTTTTTGTGGTATGTAAACAGACATCCTAGGGATGGGTTTTTTTGTCAGGGGAGGCCCAAATCTTTTTGCTGACTAAGGAGGACATGATGGCAACCCCTCCCACAAAAGCCACCTCAATGGTAGTTGAATTTTGCTTCAGCTCAAGCAGTAAGAACATAAGAACATAAGAAGAGCCATGCTAGATGAGGCCAAAAGCCCATCTAGTCCAGCTTCCTGTATCTCACAGTGGCCCCACCAGATGCGTCTGGGAATGCACGAGACTAGATATCTGTCTCCTGATAGCACTCCCCTGCATCTGGCCCTTGAAGCACCCTGGTTTTAAGCCTGGAGATGATACATCTCCCTCATGGTTTGTAACCTGTGATGGACTTTTCCTCCAGGAATCTGTCCAATCCCCTTTTGAAGGCATCCAGGCCAGATGCCATCACCACATACAACATCTTCTACCTCATCTGGCCTAGAAGGTGTAGGGCCGGTTGCATGACATAGGAAGTTCCTATCATTCCAACAACTCTTTGCAGCTGCCTCCCAGAGTCTGCTGCCTGAGGCAGCGGCCTCATTCTACCAAAAGATTAGGCTAGCTAGACCCACTCTTTGTTATGGTCGTGAAAAGAGCTGTGGTGTTCTGGCATCTGCCACATGGTTTTTCTACTGCTGCAAACTGGGGAAGATTTTGCCCCTCAGATGTTTCTGGATTTCAGTCTCCATCAGGCCCAGTCCTACCATTAGACAAGTTGAAGTAGTTACTTGAGGCAGCAGGCATGGTATCCTGAAAGGGTTTGTTATTTAGTTTGCTCTTAAAACAGCTTTACTAACACAGAAAATGGGGAAGTTTTGGGCCAGAATAAGAGTAAAAGCAGACAACATGGTTAGCATATATTTAAAAGCTGTGTTCCATCAAAAAGTGAAAAATAGGTCTCTGCCCCATGCTTTTCCTCACCTCTGTATCATGCATTTAGTCATGCTTTGTTTTATGATGGGCCAATGGAAGGTAAACATGAGTGTATTTTCGCAAGAGTGCCTCATTCATGTGGTGTTTAAAGAGTCACATTCAGAGTGAGGAAACCCAGGATTGGATTCCATTCTCCCATGAAGCTCATTGAGTCATTCTTGATTATTCATCCAAGCTTCTACCACTTGGTTCTTGCAGAGGACACAAATCAACCACACAGAGAGGGGTGAGGAGGGAGCAATAGGTTATATTATGGCTGTATCTTATATTTTTAACAGATTGTACACCCAGCAGATAACTCTGGGGGGTAGGTGATTTTAAAATATGAGACAGTAATAAATAAATACACTTTGAGCTCGTTACAGAAAAGGTGGGACACAAATGTCATAAATTAATAAGCATACAGGCCAATATCATATCACAAACTTCAGTTAGGAGTGGACCCATTGTATCAGCTGCTGACTTATGGAAATCCCACTAAGTCAAAGGGTCTACTTTAGCCAGGACCATAGAATCATAGAATCATAGGCCCTGATAAAAATAGTTGTGAGAGATAGGGCCTGATAAGAATAGTTGGTCCATTTTCAAGGTGGTTCAGAAGCAAGTAACAGCTACCAACGGAGAATGTGGAAGTGCCTCTACTGTGTAACTCTTAAGATCCTAGGATAGACATAAACAAACACCACTGCTCAGGTGCAGAATGTTACCACAGTCTGTTCCTCTTGTGTCAAGAAAAGTTCATAGAACCGTAGTGTTGGAAGAGACCTCAAGGGCCATCCAGTCCAAACCCCTGCCATGCAGGAACCCCCATCACAGTATTTCTGACAGATGGCCATCTAGCCTCTGCTTAAAAACCCCCAAAGAAGGAGACTCCACCACTCTCCATGGCAGCATATTCCACTGACGAACAGCTCTAACCATCATGAAGTTCTTCCTAATGTTTAAATGGAATCTCTTATCCTGTAGTTTGAGACCATTGCCCCAAGTCCTAGTCTCTGAAGCCATGGAAAACAAACCTGTTCCCTCTTCAATATGACATCCTTTCAAATATTTAAACATAGCTACCATATCCCCTCTCAGCCTTCTTTTTGTAAGGCTAAACATTCCCAGCTCCCTAAGCTGTTCCTCGTAAGACATCTCTTCCAGACCTTCAACCATCCTCGTCACCCGTCAATATCCTTTTAAAATTGAGGCGCACAGAACTGGACAAGTATAGAGTAGAAACAGGCAAAGTATTCAACTATTGAATACTTTGTACAACTTCTTCCACTTGGATCCCCCTTATGCTTTTAAGGTATTAGTAGCTCTTTTTTTCTACAACTGTTGAAAATGCAGAATATTCAAAGAATCATAGAATAGTTAACTTGGAAGGGGCCTACAAGGCCACCAAGTCTACCCACCCCACCCCTGCTCCATCAATCAAAGAGTATCTGCCAAGTGGATGTCCAAATTTCTCTTGAATGTCTCCAGAGGTGGAGAGGAACACTCACCACCTCTTGAGGCAATTGGTTCAATTGCTGTAGTGCTCAAATAGGAAGTTTTTCCTGATATTCATCCAAAACCTGGGGATTGAAGCAACCCATCTCATGGGGCTTGTTTCCATAACTGGAGTTATTATGGGATGTGCCCCGTTGCATCTACTTCTTCCAGGTATAAGGCCATGCTTTCCATCTGTTCTGTGCATAATTCTATCCTTATCTTCAACCCAGCACCTCATGATCTGGTATCAGGTGTGGCTCAGGGTCACCCTCTGACATTATCCCTACTACCTGTCCAGATCCTGGGTTTGGTTTCACAATCAACCTTGGCCACAGCATGCCCTTTGCTTTTAGGCTGGGTTTTAATTGTTTCCTTGTTGGGTTTGCTGAATCCTCCAGGGTGAGGCAGGGTATCATTTTCTTTGAACTTGTATTTGATTGCTTTGGCCTCTCTGCCCAGCTAGACGTTTACACAGAATTCCCAGATGTGTTTGGAAAGGAAAGGAAGAGAAGGCCCCTCCTCTGTCACGGCTCCTAGGCCCTCAAACTCCCTCCCAATAAGAAGCTAGGCTGGCCCTGTTTTGTTGTCCTTCCGCCACCTGGCTTCAAATCCCCTCTTGGCCATGGAAATTCACTAGGGGGTGGAGGCAGTAAACCGTCCCTTAAATATCTCATTTACCTTAACAGCCTACTAAGGGCGCTTTTACACGACCTCTAAAATCCAGTGTCAACTTAAATTCAGACCAGAGATCGTGGGGGTTTGTCGCTCTTCCTGTGTTCCCACCCCTCCGCACTCCGAGGGAGAAAAAAAGGGAGAGAAAAAATGCAGGCTCACCTCCCTCTGCCGGTCAAAGCAGCCCCGTCATGGTTCCAGTCTCTTAAAGGGGCGGCGGGGACAAAAAAAACAAATAGAAGGTGAGGGAGCCCGGCTTACAATCAGCATCGGAAGATTTTACCTCCTGAAGGCCAGGTACTTGAAAAGTGCGTTGGGACGCACTTAGGTGGGCGTGGTCGTACTTGAATTTTTTTAAAGTCGGGAGGTGGTGGGAAAACATTTTTAAACTCCGGATCTGGGAGCCCTTTGCCTTGGATTTTAGGGGTCGTGTAAAAGCACCCTAAGATTGAAATAAGTTAGGTGAGATTTGGCACAAAACAGAATTTTTAAATACAGTGGACCCTCGTATAACAAGTGGTTTGTTTACCAGAAAATCCGCTTCAAGGAAAAAATTTCCAGAGACATCGTTTGACAGAATCTCCTAGGGGGCAAATCCGTACAACAGGAAAACAGTCGTGATTAGGGATTGATCCATTTTCAATGCATTCCTATGGGAAATTTGCACAAAAGAAAATTTGCTTAACAGAATTTCATTTGGAACGAATTAGTTCCTCTTTATACAACGTACCACTGTACAAGTTACAGTATTAGAAATGGCCACTAGATGGTAGCTATGTCGTATATGCTATCAAGTAGGAACCAAATGACAAGGATCCTAACAGGACTTCCACAGAAAGGGAAATAATTAAGGAGTGGTTCTAGTGGTAGCCCTCACCCACCACACTCACCCACCCATGTGTTTGTGATCAAAATCTGAACCCAGGTCTCCTGAATGTCCAACATCCTATCTGATACAACAGACTAGATATTTCTAAACCAATGCTTCCCAACCCAGGGGTTGGGACCTCTAAAGCTCACAAAGAGGTGTGTGTGTGTGTGTGTGTGTGTGTGTGTGTGTGTGTGTGTGATGGGATCACCTTATATATATTTTAATTGACACAATATAGATTGTGGGTCCTCTGATGGCAATTTTAGTGTAATGATTTTAGTGTAAGGTTTTTATTATTGTTTTAATTATTTATTGATATTCTATGTTTTAACTGTTTTAATTCTTTGATTGTAAGCCATCCAGAGACCTTTGGTAGTGGGCGGCATATAAGTTGTAAAAATAAATAAATAAAATAAATATATATTGTGGCCCTTGACAAACAATTTTCCCCTTGACCTTTCAAAGTGTGTGTGGGGTCGGGGGGACAGGCCCTTTGGGAAAGAAATAAGCCTCTGTTTTCTGAAAAAGGATGTCTGTGACTATTTTGGACTAAAAACCCGAAAGGAAATGCCAGTGTTAAAATATAATCTCCACAGGAAAGGGATTTTAACTCAGATGTGTCATTTCCAAGGAACCTGAAGAAGAGAAGGAGAAAAAAAGAAGGGGAAAACCTCACACAACGAATCCCCACACAAACGGCCCACCTCTCCTGCAATGGGCCCAAGGAAAGCTTTGGGCCAGTTTCTGAGGGGGATCCTCTCTGGGTGAAGGTTTTGTCCCTTGCCTGAGTGATGTCCTTCTGTCCCATCTTTGAAGCCCTTTAACTTCCCCCATCCTGTCCCCTCCCCAGTTTTAAAGGGGTGGTGATGGTGGAATCAGTAGCAGCAGGAGTGCTGTGAACAGAATCAGCATCAATGGTGCCGCCATGTTGGGGAATGATGACTACAGCCTATTTATCCAATTCCGACTGG
This sequence comes from Phrynocephalus versicolor, assembly GCA_023846285.1. Taxonomy (NCBI): domain Eukaryota; kingdom Metazoa; phylum Chordata; class Lepidosauria; order Squamata; family Agamidae; genus Phrynocephalus; species Phrynocephalus versicolor. The sequence goes on from JAHTLZ010000225.1 coordinate 6,283,252, forward strand.
GGCTGCTGGTTACTTGGCTAAAGGGGGTCATGACCCGAAAAATGTTGGGAACCATTCCTCTAGAAGGTTTTTCAGAATATTTTTTCTGCCTTTGTGTGCAATAAGTGCTGCTACAATGTCCTTGCACTACCTAGCTGTCTGGAGTAACAAGCAGCATAACAAAATCTATTTATAATGGAACATGAAGAACTCAGAGTGGGCTCTTAAGAATAGGGCCATAGGTAGTTGTCTTGCAGCAGAAAGTACAGTCTGGTGAGGTGGAAGAAAAGGAAGAAAACTAAAATGTACCCCAGTTCAAAACACGTGATGCATTCAGCAAAATACGTAATATTTAACCTGAAATAAACAAATAAACAAATACGGTACCAAAATGAGCAGATAACACTGGCAAAATGAGAGTTAAGCCCTTTCTAGTCCAGCAGCCTAGAGCACCTAAATCAGATACTGTGTTTCCCCGAAAATAAGACACTCTCTTATATTTATTTTTTTCCCAAGAAGATACACTAGGGCTTATTTTTGGGGTAGGTCTTATTTTTGGGGAAACAGGAACTGCAAGCAAACATGCTACAAAGTATGGTAACTTTGGTGGCCCAAGCGAAGGGGGGGGAAAGACCATGGATGGAAAGGGAGGGGCAATGTGCGCTGTTTGTGTGTGTGCGTGCGTGTGTGCAGGCACAGCCACGCCCATCACTATGTCTTATTATCAGGGTAGGGGTTATATTTAACAAATGCATAGAAATCCTGCTAGGGCTTATTTTGGGGGTAGGTCTTATTTTCAGGGAAACAGGGTACATCTGGGAAGGCCACAGACTAGGATTCTTGGTGTCGCAGAAAACCAATCAATGAGTGCTGAACCTTGCTGAGTCAGCAAAAGAAAGACCCCCCCCCCTTTGTGTGCAAGCTCTATACAAACAAGAATGCCAGAAAAGCTGGGTTCTTGCTCTACAACTGTAAAGCACCCCCATGGGCAGGAATATCTCCTCTTCAGACTTAGCAATACTGATATGAAGAAAATTACGGAGATGGTGAGGTAGGTTCTGCCGTCTGTTTGCAGAGCCCAGTGGATTCATCAGGGCTTCGTACAGCTGGAAAGTAAGTTGGGATCAAAAGAGTCACCTAGGCAGCATCTTAAAAAGCGAAAACATCACTTTGCCGACAAGGTCCAAATAGTCAAAGTTATGGTTTTTCCAGTAGTGATGTATGGAAGTGAGAGTGGGACTATAATGAAGAATTGACGCTTTTGAGCTGTGGTGCTGGAGGAGAGTCTTGAGAGTCCCCTGGATTGCAAGGAGATCCAACCTATCCATCCTGAAAGAAATCAACCCTGAATGTTCACTGGAAGGACAGATTTTGAAGCTGAGGCTCCAATACTTTGGCCACCTCATGAGGAGAGAGGAGTCATGGAAAAGTCCCTGATGTTGGGAAAGATTGAAAGTAAAAGGAAAGGGGGAGGGCAGAGAATGAGATGGTTAGATGGTGTTATTAATGCAACCAACATGAGTTTGACCAAACTCTGTGAGGCAGTGGAAGACAGAAGGGCCTGGCGTGCTCTGGTCCATGGGGTCACGAAGAGGTGGACATGACTGAACAAGTCCAACCCAATGCTAAAACATTAATACAGTACATTAAACTAAAACAAGACAGGCAGGTGCCTATCAAACGCTTGTTTTTTAAGAAAAAAATCTCTAATGAAGGAGAGTCCATCACCTCCCAAGGTAGCGCATTCCATTAAGAGACAGCTCTTATCAGAGGTCTCCAGCCGTTGCTTTCTATGACCTTGTGTTTAGAGGTGTACTACCTCTTGACATGGCTTTCCTTTTTAAAGCTTGACAGCTTCACAATCCATTTGGGGAAAGAGACTTTTCTTGAACAGGTATGGTCCATCTTTGGGGAATAGGGGAGATAGGAAATAAGGAGCGGGTTCACACACGTGTGAACTTCCCTGAATTCTCTGTCTTTGATGGCTGTGATGTTAGGCAGCTATGAACTATTGACATGGGGGAGGGCGGGGACTGTACGAGAGTTGGAAAGACATCGAGCATTGTTGTTATAGGGAAAGCAGTGGTCACTTGAGAAATCCCCAACATGGAATCCCAGGAATGTGATATTCTTCTGTAGCTTCTGAAGTGTCTCAACCCACAACATAATACATGTGCTATTACAGTGGCACCCCAACTTAAGAGCAGCTTAACTTAAGAGAAATTTGAATTAAGAGCAGAAAACTATTGACATTTTAACTGCCGCCTTACAAATTTTAATATGCTCTGCTCAACTTACAATTTTTTTAACTTATTTATTTCAATTTTTAGATAGGTACCCTGACTTAATAGTAGTTCGACTTAAGAGCATGCATTCAGAATGGATTTAATTCGCAAGTTGAGGTACCACTGTAGGTACCACTGTATTTCCTGTTGTGGTTATCATCAACTGATGAGCATACATGCCCATTTATACAGTCTCAGCCTCTGGCTCTGCAGACAAATGCCTAAATCACTGATCTACCCAAACGAGCTCATATAATGGGATATAAATGATGAACACAAACGAACGAAATTATGATTCAAGTAACTAACTGGAACAACATGGTAACAAAAGCATCCCCACTGGGGAGAAAAAAGTGTTATCTAAGGTAGTATTGTATTCATGCTTTTGTTAAATAAGGGATAATTTCATATGGGTTCCCTGTTCCTTCTTAGAGATGAGTGCTTTCCACCCAGGAAAGGCACGAGAAGCAGATCTTTATTCATCTTACACAAAAATAATGCCTTTAAACAAGCCGATCGTGTTTTCTATCTTTTTTCATATTTTGTACTTTAAGAAAAGAAAGGCAACCCCAAATTATTTATTTCCATTTTAAAATGATCATGAAACGGAATTGTCCAGAGGGATTTGCTCTAGCAATCTGTGGGTTTTGATCTAGGGATACAGGCAGCAGTGTCTCCGTGCCCTTCTGTGGAGCACAAACCCCTCGGGACATGCGATAGAACATAGAGATGGCTTCAATTCAATAAAGTCGCAATAAAACATCCAAGGCCTTTGATACTCTTTCACTTTCTTTAACTCAATTTATTTTTCATTTCATGGACAGAGATTTAGACTTGGTATTAGTTTGTGATTTTGCTGAAAGAATTACTCAATCCCTGTGAAAGGGAAATATTATCATTTATTCTTCATTTTTTTTTAAATCTTTTTTTTTCTGTGTGCCACATTATGCCATCGGAGGCTTCAGCAACGGATGGAAACAAAAGAGCCGAGCCGAAATCACTTCAGCACTGCTGCGTTTTTCATTACAAAAGTTATTACATATAGAAATTACTTCAAATTATCCAAAATGAATGGGAATTATGAGGTTTAAATTCCCCAAGTTGTTGCAAGTGCAGCAGTGGAAATTTATTTTTGTCGTCTTGCCGAACATAATTGCTACAACAAAATTTCCTTGCCTTTTACAACGGCAGCATAACTTATTTATACCAGTGTTGGTGTAATCCAACATCAATAAGTTGCATGGGAAGGAGTACACAGGTGATAATTGAAAACAACAATTTGTAGTGGGGTCCAGGTGGAACCGGTGGTTGGCTAAGAAAAGGCTTTACTATCCGTGTGGAACCCCCCCCCTCAAAATACACAGTCACATGCAGACACAAACACACATACATACACAGATACACAGCAGTAGCAACCCCCAGGTCCAGTGTGCTCTGAGGATGCCTAATCACTCTTCAATTGCATTTCAAATTGTCAGCTGAACTGAGTCCAACCAGCTGATCTATAATTATGGCCATGACCCACAGATCACAAGCAGGAAACAGAAGCAGGGCTTCTGAGGAAATCAATCTCTTCTTTCTCCCTGTCTTTCTCTCTTCTTTCGCCATCAAGCCAAGTCAGGAAAGTCATGTGCATCACCTAGAAAATGGGGTTTCCAGGCTATATGGCACTACAGTTTATTGGCAGGGTTTTGATATGGAAAGCTGTTGATGGGTTGTTCCAGCACACACACACACACACACACACACACACACACACACACACACACACACACACACACACACACAGAGAGAGAGAGAGAGAGAGAGAGAGAGAGAGAGAGAGAGAGAGATTGAGAAAGATCTTCTTTGCAAGTCGGAAAGCTGTTGATGGGTTGTTCCAGCACGCGCGTGCGTGCGTGCGCGCGCACACACACACAGAGAGCAAACAATCTTCTTTACAAGTTGGATTGTTATGGTCTCCTATCAAAGCCTTTTATGCATTGCTAAGGCTAGTGTGATATAGCGGATACAGTTTGGGACTAAGGTTTAGGAAACCAGGATAGCTATTGCCGCTTCGCCGTGGGATGGTGCAGGTAAAACCACACCTTTTTAAAGTCACAAATCTTGAACCCCCTACCAGTCATCATACGTTGGAAGTATGCATTGGCAGAAGGTAGGCAAAAGGTCTGCTGACAGTGAATCGATATATAGAAATCATTATTGTAGGTTGTAGAGCAAGAATTAATCATGCTTATGAACATAGGCCAGGCTCCCTCCCTCTTGTCCTTCAGGAAATGTGTGAAATATGAGCTTTTAAGGAGGCCTTTAAAACCACCCACCACCACCACCACTTTCTCACTGACTCGTGAAATTTGAATTTTGTTTGCCATTGCCACCAGAGATTGTTTAGTTTGGTCTATATGTTATATGTGTGTGCGCTGAGCATGTTGGCCAGGTGTGCGTTTAAGTTTCTTGCAACCTGCTCAGAGTAGTGGCTTGCCGCTATATGGGTGGAACATAAAAAGAGTGAATTAATGGATGAATGGATGGACTTAATTGGTAGACCTTAAGGTAGACATTAACTTGCTTGGGCCATTGATTATCATGGATCTGCTCTAATATGGCAAAACCTAACTTCAATACAAAATTGAAGATAGTAAATATAATGATTCAATACAAAAGTGCAATTTCGGAGCCTTTCCGCATGGAAAGAATAGCTAAAAGCAGCTATGTGGTTCCTTAGTTTTTGTCCAGGTGCTACCAGTTGTTGAGTAACTCCAATAAACCTTGCTCTCTTTTTATGCTTCTTAATTTTTAATTAAGTGTAACCCCTCAAATGAAGGATGCCTTTAGATAAGATGACTGCCCCTTGTAGATCAAGACCCAAATCCACCAGCTTCTGTTTCAATATGAAAGATTGAGTCGCATGCATCTTTGGGGTCCTTGCAAAATGGAGGCCCAGGAAATTATCCCTGACCTGTCTTTACAAATCGTAATTGAGCCTTCCTTGAAATCTGGTTCAAAAACAGAATATCTTACATGTTCTCAACCTTTACCTCAGTTCCTGTACCTCTAAAATGGAAATAATAAACCCTCCTGTGCCTCACGGGGCTGTTAAGAGGATGAACGAGAAAATAATGTTTTGTTAAATAATTTTGCCCAATTAGAGTGCTGTAGAGCAGATTAATAATAATTGGTTCCCCCTAAAGACACAAATAATGATCTTGCCCTTGTTAAATTCACCCAGGCTGCATTCCTCTGCTGCCGATTCCTTGCAAACAGTAAGATGCACTTAATGTTCAATCCACAATTATCACTCCCAAGTTAGGTGTCCTCAGTAGGTTTACTGTTTCATCTTGCTTGACAGGAATAATGTAGCTGCAAATGTTTTTCGCGATTCTAAATGCTTGGGATTTTCACTGTTGGGTTTGAAGGCTGTTTATTAAAGTCCCTTCAGTCTGTCTGGTTTGAAGACAACTTTTAGGGATCATTAGCAAGACCAGTTGGAACATCTTCCTTTTGGCAATGTTTGGAGCTTAATTTGTACCGTCTTGGAACAATCAAAGCCAGATTAAATTAAGCACGGTGGGGGCGAAAGGCTCTTGAGCAGTTGTCGAAGGCAGTTTTGTAGTGCTGAATAGTTAGTTGCATAGAGGGATAGCACATAACCCCTATCATTAGAGCATGAGACAGAAATAGTGCTGGGGTGGTGGAGGACGCAACATGCAGCCTACCTTGTATCCTTAAGCACTGAGCTAAAATAGAGAGCTTTGCTCACAGGAGAAATCAGAGGGCCAGCCTCTTATGTTGTGTAAGGTAGTGGCAGACCTACATTTTGCCCCTCCCCCCAAAGCTTGAAGCCTTAAGGGGTACTCTTTGCTGGGACGTTGTTTCATGGAAGATCACCACAAATGCGTTAAAAGCGTGGACTCAAGTTGCTTCTCAAGCCCTTCTGGGATTAGAGGCCATGAAGCTCAAAGCATCATTGGTTTCATAGCAGATCCGCCCCAGTACAAGGATTGAGTCAAGATGCCAGTTGGATCTTTAAATCAGGCGACAAAATATCTTGAACTGCAATGGCCCTAAAAAGGTTAGCTAGTCAAAGTTAGAAGGCATTTGGTTCTCACTCATGCTTTATCACTGATGTCTCTTGCTGAAGGACAATCCTCCGAATGCCTGCTACTGACGTTCCCCAGATGTAGAGCTGTGTATTTATTGCTGTATTGGGGAATTCAAACAGGATTTCAATCACTGCCTAACTGACAGACCTCTTTAACAGTGGATCCCAACCTTGGGTCCCCAGATGTGCTTGGCCTTTAGTTCCAGAAGCCTTTGCCACTAACTATGCTGGCCAGGATTTTTGGGAGTTATTACCCAAGAACATCCGGGTGCCTAAGGCTGGAAACCACTGGTCTATACGGATGGAGTTATTCTGAATCCTCTTCAGTTAACCTGATACCTAAGCTGGTTTCAGAAGTTTGCATCTTCACTCTTACTACTCAATAACTTCAACATCTGGTCAGGGTGATTTGGGGCTTTTCTATTTCTGCTCACCCCTGACAGCTCTGCAATGGCTAGACTTATGAAGAATCCTGCACTTACAAATGTGTCTGTTTTGACATCATTGTGATCACATGAGGGTATTGACCACTCTTGCTTTTGAAAACCCCAATCAAAGTACATGTATCTACACAGCTCATACTTTAACAACATTCATTTTCTCCAGCACTGGTGTCATCATCAAAATCAGGTTATCCTAGGAAACTGAGCCGGGCTCCCTGAAACCTACTGAAATTTTAATGTGAAAAATAGCGGACTGGACCACCAAGCAACATATCAGAAGTGACAAACTGGAGACAATTCTGTACATTCTCAAAATTGTAGTTCCCCATTTCCCCACCATATTATGATAGGATTGCCTCTGCTTCAGACTTCTAAACTGAATGAGATGCATTGATTATGGCTGTGTTTTGAATCCACTTTAAAGCATCTTGACTCCAGCTTTCTTCTACGGTCTCCCTCCTTCCCTCCCTCCCCCTCCCTCCCTCTCTTTGGTATTTTCATCCCTCTTTATCTTATCAGTAAGTTTTGCCTTTTGCCCTTTTGCCTTTTTCCCCTTTTATTGTATTTTCTGTTTTAATTGTTTTTAATTGTAAACCGTTCAGAGTTCCACTTCGGAAGATGGGCGGTATAAAAATATAACAAATAAATAATAAATAAATAAAGTTCTGGCTTTAACTTTTAAGTCATTCAGTGGTCTGAGACCAAGATGTTTGAAGGAGCAGGTTTACTTACATTAGAAATAGAAATAGAGGATCTAGGATAGTTCAGAGTGCCTAACTCCAGAGCCAGGGGCTGGGAGTTTGAGTTCTCACTGTGGTCCCGGTCTCAAGACGATTTTGCTGCTCTTTTTGCTGTGAAAGACAGTGCAGCAAAAGATCGTGCCTTCACTCCGAAGAGCAGTATTTTGGTACTCCGGCCGACCACGCCCCCAGAAGCGCACTTGAACCGCAGCATTTTGAACCACTGCTAGGGGTTGTGAGGTTAAGAGACCTTTGGGTAGTAGGCGGCATACAAGCTATATACAGTAAATAAAATAAATAAAATAAAAAAATAAAATACTTCTGTTATTGATGCACACTTTTTAATGCCTCAAATGAGGTATGACCCCAGAAAATTCGCACCAATTAGATCTGTACCCCCTTTCCTGCCACTTCCTGTAGTTCTGCCCTTGGTAATTGTTTATGCTACTGAACTGGTGGCATACCGGCATACCAGCACAATTTTTACTGGCTTTCTGCCTGCAATTACAATCAATTTTAAGAAGAAAAACTGCTACCTGGCTGCAACGCAGGTATTCGCCACAAGGGGAAAAAACAGAGGAAAGATGCACAGTAAGCAAGTCAGGATGGACGCAGAGAAGTAAAAGACTCACCTGTCATCAGGGCGCTAACTGTGCATCAAACGTCACGTGACTGCCCAAAAAAATAGTACACATCATATTAAGATGTGCTGATAACAGTAGTGAGACTGGGGCCACCTCCAAGAAAAGTGCAGAATCCAGTGAATGAGTGGCATAGTTGAAGCCACCAAGAGTGTGCATGTACCTGATGAGACCACTATTAGAAAGAGGGACTGGTAGAACAGTTTTGAGAACTACAGTACATTACATAGAAAACTAACAGAGGGTTGCTGTACATTGGCATCAACTTGACAGCACATGATTATTTATGACTATCAGTAGTATTTCTATTTACACACCATCTACACTTAAACAGACAAGTTAAAACCACAAATTACACTGTTGGCAGAGCACAAAAAAGCCAAACGAAACAACCAAATAGTAATAGAAGCATCAAACATCTGTGTATTCTCTTAAGTTTGTAGAAATTGGTACGTTTTAAGCAGTGCCTGAAAGAAGACCATAAGGGGCAGCATTAATATGGCTGCACTGTTTGATTAACAATCCCTTCTCACTTGCCCACCTTTGAGGCCAGTGAAACTGCCAAGTACAAAGTGAAGGGCCTTTTTAGTCATAGCCCCATATCTCCAGAGGTGGTTGCTATCTGGAACAGAACCTGGAAAGACTACAGCTACCAGAATTCCCTAGCCATATTGGCCAAGGGAAGCCTGGGAGTGGTAAGCCATAAAAGTAAAGCTCTCTAAGGTCAGCTCATTGAAGTACAAAGGGAACTGCTTGTATTACTTTATTGTTAACATTTGCCAGGACAGTGTTATTGTTAACACTTGCCAGGTCAGTGCTCCTGCCACAGGTTAAGCTCTAGCACAGTGGTTCTCAACCTTCCTAATGCTGTGACCCTTTAATATAGTTCCTCATGTTGTGGTGACCCCTTGCCCTGCTTGGAAGAGGCCACAAGCTCCATTTGGCAGGCCACTGCCACAGGTGCTATAGAGAACGTCTCTCTACAGGCACCCTCAGCCAATCGCAGCCTCCGGTGCGATTGACTGACATTCCCTCCAACCTATCAAGCTGTAACTCACTCTTCCCCCCCTTCCTCCCCCACCCCAGACCCAGGCCGTTTGTGCCTTTTTCTTCACTGGCTCATGGCGACCCCTATGAAATGGTTGTTCAACCCCCACAGGGGTCCTGACCCCCAGGTTAGGAACCACTGCTCTAGCACAACGCAAGGAGAAAGCTGAAGCTGGACTTACAAAATACAGTGGGAATATTTGAACAATCTATTCTCTGCAGATCACGGAGATTGCCTCTTTCTTTTCCCCAACCCCCCATTCAAGATCCCAGGAAGCTCAGCAGGAAGACTTGAAGCTTTGTAGTAGATCCTGTTGTCTTGTCTAGAAAGAACTTTAGCTAAGACAGTGGTTCCTATCCTGGGGGTCGGGATCCCTTTGGGGGTTGAACAACCATTTCACAGGGGTCACCATGAGCCATTGAAGAAAAGGGCACAAACAGCTTGGGTCTGGAGGGAGAGGGGGAAGAGGGGGGTAGAGTGAGTTACAGCTTAATAGGTTGGAGGGGGTGTCAGTCAATGGCACCGGAGGCTGTGATTTAGCTGAGGGTGCCTGTAGAGGGTTAGGGTTAGGGTTAGGGGGCTTATGGCCTCTTCCAAGCAGGGCAAAGGTGGTTACTTCACATCCCGTTCATCCCTCCTTACTGTCCCACTTGGGACCGGTACAAAAAAACCTTACTTCACGTCCATAGCATGACAGCAAAAAGTTGTCTCAACCACGCCCCTGGAACCGGGAACAGAGCATGACAAGCCGTACCTGCCCCTGGGCTAGGGAATTCTTTTGTCTCTGTTCCTGTTCTAGGACAAGGTCCTGTGAGGTAACAACTGTCATGCAACGAAGGCAATCTTCCGCTCGTGAACTTGTGTCCGTCCATTTCTCTTGTACTTTTGAGTGCTGTGGATCGACATTTCAAATAGACGAAGCACAAGGGGTGTGGTGCACCCTTTATTTTTACGTTTTTTTCAAAAAAGCAAATCTTGTCATGAAACAAGGCCGTGAAGTAACACTTGTCACAAGACAAGTTATCACGACTGTGAGTAAACGGAAACAGGGACTGAACAGGGACAAAACCACGTGACCGTGAACAACGCTGTCACGGTACAAACGTAATCGCGGAAGAAGGTAGGACGTGAAGTAACCGCCAAAGGGTCACCACAACATGAGGAGCTGTATTTAAGGCTTGCGGCATTAGCAAGGTTGGGAACGACTGAGCTAAGATATAGGTTCTTGTGATGACAGGTCTGGGAAAAGTGCCTGGTAAAAGGTAATGCTCAACTAGGTCGACAGGTGGGCTGACTACCTAGTTGAGCTAGGCAGGACAGCTTTATATGTTCAGAAGAGCTACCTTTCAATTCCTCTGCCTGGGTTTCATCAAAAGGGGAAGGCATTTATTAGCAGTCTGCTTTGTATACCAGTTTGATGAAAAAAGCAGGCCTGCCCAACAGGTAGCCCGTGGGCTACCGGTAGCCCGCGAAGGGTTCAAAAGTAGCCTGCCAGCCATCAATTTAAAAAAGTGAGGGGATAAGTTCTCCACCCCTCCCTCCCCCATCCCAAGGACCACCACTGCCCCAGCAAAGTTCTGGGTCTGCCAGCCCACCGTCTCAGCCGAGCAGGGCAGTTTCAAGGGCCATGGTGCATTGAAATCTGTTTCCTCCATAATGGATTAATTGGTTTTCAATGCATTCCTATTGTAGACGACTGCTCTACTTACAACAGTTTTTACTTATGAGCATGTGCTCGGAACAGATAAAATTTGTAAGTAGAGGTTTTAGTGTAGTAGCCCTCAGGCACTTTGAGCAGGAAAAAGTAGACCTCAGCCTGTTCAAAGTTGAACAGCCCTGAAAAAAGTATTGTTTCATGCACAATTGTTGGTGGGATATGACTCTCCCATCACAGAAACAAAATGCTCACATTTCCCAAGGAAGACATTTGCATGTTCACAGGCACTGTGAAATATTTATAATTCACAGTAATATATTTGAAAATTACAGGACCAGAGTTGAGCATAATCTCAAGCAAAGTTCCACTAGTGGTTGAAATCTGTCATAATAATGTTGGGTATACATCTTGCTGTGATGGCCATTGGTTATTTATAGGTTTTATATACAGTATATATAAAAAAACCTATAAATAACCAATGGCCATCACAGCAATACACACACATACACACACACCAAAAAGTCACAGGTGGAAAATTCGTGGCCAGATGACTGATCAAACCAGTAAGAGGATATGGGAACTAAGGCACAGTAAATTCCTCTTAACTGGTATGCCAATTTAGGCCCAATCTAGACCTCGACATATCACTAGTACATACCAGTGGATGTGAACCACTATTTTAAATGATAGAAGACTGTTTATTGTTTCTACCTTTTCAGACATTTCCACAATGTCAGAAAACTCTTCTCTTCAAGAGACAAAGGGATCTTATACAGTACTGCTGGATAGCTAAGTGTCTGCTTGCAGCACCAGAGTTTCAAGAGTATGATTCCCCACTGTGGTTCCTTCACAGGGGATGACCTGAATGATACATAGGGTCCCTCCAAGCTCCCTGGATGTATTTTATCCCCATAGACAGCCCTTTAAAAAGGCTCTGCCTTTTGCCCTAGTTAGTGTAAGCCAGTGGTTCTCAACCTTTGGGTCTCCAGATGTTCCTGGACTGCAACTCCCAGAAACCTCCACCACTCACTGCGCTGGAAGGGGTTTCTGGGAATTGCATTCCAGGAACATCTGGGGACCCATAGGTTGAGAACCACTGGTGTAAGCAAAAATGTTGCTTTTGAGGAGCACAGATGCAAGAATCCTCCAGCCAGCAGAGACAAACCCTGGGGAGGGGAAGTGTCTGAACTTCTTAATTTTGAAATAAAAGTTCAAAAGCAATTTATCTAGGTACTCCGATGCCAGGAGAAGCTTTCTTAACCATGTGCAAAGTCACACTTTTGCAGCCTCAGTTTACCAGTCACTAAAAGAGGAGTAATAAATCTAGTGAACGAGCTTATCAATGTGATGTCCAAGAAAATGTTAAGTCCAATGGTGTGTTTGAATGAAGTTAAGTCCAGAGCCCTGCAAAGTCAGGTACAGTTTTCAGAGGAAAGTGTGACAAGTGCATAATTTCACCTGAGTAGAGTGGTAGGCATAGAGCCAGTTTGGTGGATTTCATTGTGGGCTCTCTACCTTTCCTCTTGAAATGGGAGCATCAACTACTGACCATCTTAGCTCTACACAGGCTGCCACTGCACACCGTTTGATTCCTTAGTAGTTCCTTCTATTAAAGAATGTATACCCTGCTCTCATGCAAAGGCACTGAAAGCAGGTTGCGACTTTTAAAAACTATGAATCCATAAAGCAAAACTTCCCCCACACACAAAGTTGCAAAGTGAGATGGACTTTGCAGTTAAAACCTGATGATAACAATACAGCTGGAAGACTGGAGTACCTCTTTCAGGATAAAAAGATCTTAAAACCACAGGTCCTGAGTACTCTGGGCCACCTCTGGGTGGAGCCCCTGAAGGGATCCTGTCTGGGTCCCATCCCCGCTGCTTCCACCTTTAGAGAAGAACCCGCCCAACGGCCTTTCTTCCTTGGATCGCAAGGGTCCTTTCCCCCCGATCAACCTTGCAGGGTTGTTGTCAGACCCAAGTGACAATGATCGAAGAAGGCCTAGGCGGGCGAAGGAAACCGTTTCCAACCATGTGGGGAGGCTGAGCAGTGTGAAGACACGCGGTCCCCTCGACTCTTTCCCTGAAAGCGGAAGGGGGGGGGGGCTGCGCAACAACTCCAATCGAAAATGGCCCCTTCCCTTTCAGTAGTAGGGCCATGCCGAGTTAGAACACACACGCCGAGCTGGGGAAAGTTTCTTTCCCGAGACTACCGTTCCCAGAGGCCACCCCTGTCTTTTCGCGCCGACCGCTTCCCCCGCCCCCGATTTAAAAGGGAAAAAACTTGTTCTGGAGCTGCGTTACAAGTTCAAGGACGGCGCTCGGCGCTACCATTCCAAGTTCAGCGGTGCGCTTCCTCGACTCCTCGCAAGGTGGAGCGACGGCTCGCCTCCGCGTCGAGCTCCTTCGGTGTCGCTTTCCTCTTTCGTCCTCCGCCCCGGCCCTCCTCCCTCCACCTGCAAGAGACACCCCCCACTATGCAACCACCGGAGGCGGGCTGGAGCCCGGAAGGCAGGGCTAACTTTTGCAAAGGAGGCGCCTTCCTGATCTTCCCCTTCTCTCTCTCTCTCCCCCTCCCCCCCACTCCCCGCCCTCCGCCTCGATCCCCACCCCCCGTTATCCCTCCCGGCATCCTCACGTGACGGGGAGCCCGCTTCCCCGTTCCGCGTGTTTGCTGGCGAGGAAAAGCCCCGCGGCGCTTAAAGGGAGATCGAACCAGCAACTGGAGGGGGGGGAGAGGGAAGGAAGGCGCAAAACAGACGCCGCTGGCTGGGGAGGGAGAGTGAGAGTGAGAGCGAGAGAGAGATTTGCGATCCGCGTCGCTGGGGAGGAAAACACAAGCAGTACAGCTGACAAAGGCGTGGCGCGTCCGAGTTCCAGGTGGACACTGCAAACTTTCGATCAGACGCGGCAGCGCCGCCTCAAAACCCGATTAGAAGCCCTTCACCGCCACAGAAACGGGTGGGGTGGGGTGGCGGCAACCACTGAAGGGGTGTGTGTGCTTTGTGTGTCCTAGACCTAGGCCACAAGTGTGTTTTCAGTTTATTAGACTATCCTCGGGTGTGCGATTGGTCTCCATTGCGCCCGCGGGCAGGAGCGGGTCTGGCGTGGCCAAAACATGCCTGCTCTCGCTTTTGCCGGCCTTAAACTGCCAACTACCGTCTATATAAGGCTGGAAAGCGATTTCCTGCCGAATGGACCTGTATAGGCTGGAAGTGCGCCGCGTTGCGTCGTGGTGTTCCTTGCTAGAAACATGTCTTGCGTCGAAAAGTTCAGTTCGCCGCAGGATGTTCAACAGGGGGGAGAGTTCGCGTTCCTGTGTACAGTATCTCCTCTTTTTTTGGTAGCTGCCAGTTGAAGAGAGATTGGATTTCGCCGGATCACTTTGGTCTGACATGCATGAGATGAAATAACTAGAGGTTAATTCACGCCCCCCTCCCCAATTATGACATTAGTCTTTCTTTCCCCCACTTTATCTTGTTTAAGTGACGTAGTGTTTAACAGCGAGCGCGCGAGCGCATATGTCTGAAAGAACGTTAGAGGGTAGCTCCCAGACGGAATTCACCCTGGTTAGGAAAGTCCCATCGAGTTCAATGCTTGCAGGCATAAAGTCACAGCCAAGCGAACCTGAAACACGAGTTAATCCATCGCTAAACTTGACCCCCCGCCCCCAAACTTCAAGTTTTCTCTGATTTAGTTCGCTGGAACCTGTTTCAGATTAAACCCTGTCGCAACTGTGGCCGGATTGTGTATACACATATTTTGCATTTCTTAAGGGTTTTTTTAAAAGCAACATCTTAAAAGCAGCGATGGGCTTATCATTAATATTTGAATGCCCACTTAAGAGGGCAGTTAATCAATAGTTTTTTAAAAGTCCCGCAAATATAGACTGACTGACTGACTGACTGACTGACTGACTTATTTATTTATCTATCTATCTATCTATCTATCTATCTATCTATCTATCTATCTATCTATCTATCTATCTATCTATCTATCTATCTATCTATCTATTTTAAGACTTCAAAGGAAGTCGTCCAGTAACTTGCCGGTTTGTGGCATAATTTTCAGGCAATTTATAGGCAATCTTGCTTTTTCAAAGAAGATAAATGCCAGACCTCGAGAAGGAGGAGGCGGAGGCGGTGGGCAAAGAAGAGGAGTCAGAAAGAAAGAAAGAAAGAAAGAAAGAAAGAAAGAAAGAAAGAAAGA
>JAHTLZ010000225.1:6298364-6327330 GCA_023846285.1 Phrynocephalus versicolor
AGAAAGAAAGAAAGAAAGAAAGAAAGAAAGAAAGAAAGAAAGAAAGAAAGAAAGAAAGAAAGAAAAAGAAAGGCATCCCCTCCAGCACCAGCCCTAATATTGTGACTGGGCGGCCTGATAGCTGCTAAATTTGAGGCGGAGGGTGGTGGAATTAGGAAGGTGGTTTGAGTGGGGATTCATTCATTCATTCATTCATTCATTCATTCATTCATTTATGCATGCCTCTGCCTCTGCCTCTGTCTGTCTGTCTGCTTCTTTCTCCGGCTGCCCCTCCGGGCTCAACCCAAGCTTTCCCTCTTGTCTGCCTGCGTTTGTGGCCGGAATATTGACAGGCCTGGGTGGGGACTGGGACGGAGGCGTGTATGTGTATGTGTATGTGTGCGCGTGTGTGCGCGTGTGTGTTGCCTGGCAAGGGAGGAACAAAACCGTGGTGGGGGCCAGCTGCAGATGGAGGCGGGCTCGTCGAGGCGGAGGTCAAGGTTAGCCCGAGCCGGCTATTGATCCTGACTTGGTTACGCGAGGCGAGGAGCGCGCCGAGACTAAAGGGGGAGCTGTGAGACAAGACATTAACAGCTTTCCCTGCGCTAATGATCACAAGTGGCAGACGGGGGGTGGGTGGGAAGGAGGGGGGGTGGAGGACGAAACGATGAAGAAAATCTCCTTGGCATCCCGCCGCCCCCGCGCCTTTCTTCCTACCGCCCTCCAAACCCGGTTCTGTTGGATTATATTAGAGGAGGGAGAGAAACTTTTAAGGGAGGGGGAATCGCTCTCTCTCCCTTTATGACCTGGGTTTTTATCTCGCAGGGAGGAGCAACACCCAGGTGCCCCGCCACCACCACCCATACTCGGCCTTCTGAAGGCAATAAAGGAAACTGCTGTGGCCAATCATTTATGTGTCCTTATCTTTGATCTGAGTGCCCACTGCTAGACGGCCGTTAATCAGCATGGGATGGCCAGCTATTCCCTGATAAGGCGCGTCCAAGGCGCGCGCCCCCCGCCCTCCTTCCTCCCTCACCTCAACTTTGAAGTTTTTCCTACAAGGAATAACACAAAGTCATTCAAGGTGGACTTTGGACAAATCGCTAGATCTCCGGGCTGGAAGAAACCTCCCGGGAAATAAAGAAATAAAGCTATCCACAGGACGTCAAAGCACGTAAGGCGCATTCACACGGCCGCGCCTTGCTATTTCCGCAGGACATTCAGCACCAACTCTTCTGGATCGAGAGCCGCACATTTTACAAAGATCCTCTCTCGCCCACCTTATGGGCATTGCTCTTCTGGGACCATAACACGACGCGCATTCCGGAGGGAGGGGGTCTTCCTCCTGATAAGACGCGCAAAGAATGGCCCCCGGACGTTACTTAATCGAGACTACACTCCTCGTTTCACGTTCAATACACGTGCGTGGTTTTTTCCCCCAGACCCCGCTTATTTCAAAAGGACTCTCTTTCTGCACAACTTGAGTCTGATTTTAACCGGATATAGGTCGAGTAGAAAGGTGGACAAGGCAAATTCACACTTGTTGGGGGGGGCGAGGGCATTTTTTTTAAGGTAACTATAATTTTTATACGATCCTTGATACTGAAAAAAAAACAAAAAAAAAACCAGTTTCCCGCCCCGACCTGATGTCGACTTTCTTCAAAAGAAATTCCAGCATAATTCGAGGTGGGGCAATATTGCCAAATTGTGTCTGAAGGACTGCATAGGTTTCAAATGTGGTGCGCCAGCCTTATAGGAAAAGAAGTTTTTTTTTTTAAAAAAAATCATCAGGGTTTAGGCTTTAGAGAGGCATTTGGCGTGACATGTTAGAAGGATTCACAAGAAACTCAACGAAAAGGAAAGAAGGCACACAATGGAGAGGTAAATGTGTCGTCCAAGGGGCCCGGAAGTCGTACCAGGTCCCCTGCCTGACAAATAGTTCTCGTGTGAAAACTTCAGCCTTAAGAGGGTAGTGTTTAGATGTCCCGAATTCTTCTCACTGCCCCTGATTCGTGTGTCTTCCGTGACACTTCCCCCCTCCCCCCTCCCTGTAACCTAAGATCCTTGCCCGGGAAAGCCACCTTGACTACTTTAGTCCTTCCTGCAGGCTCTCTACCCACCCGCGGGAATCCATCCTACTGACGCCAGGTGGGGCTGGCGCGTTTCAAGCCGAGACTCGAGAGAAGAGGGAAATAGAAGGGAAGGGGAACTTCAAGATCTGAAGCGAGTTAAAAATAACACGAAACAAGGACGTTCCGAGTTTTTTGGGTGGGGGGGGGGAGGGAAGGGAGCGTTCCTTGAAGAGCGGAAAAGTGTTTCAAGTCCCTTTTCTCCTCTGTACGCAGACGCAGCAGCCGATTTCTTTCTACGCCCCCCCAATTCTTTCTTGTGTGTGTGTGTGTTGTGTCGTTACAGTTGTGACCGACTCTTCGTGACCCCATGTCCATGGAGTTTTCTTGGCAGGAATACTGGAGTGGCTTGCCAGTTCCTACTCCAGGCGTCTACAGCACCTGGTATTCCCTGGTGGTCTCCCATCCAAGTAGTAACCAGGGCCGACCCTGCTTAGCTTCTGAAATCAGGCGAGATCGGATGTGCTTAGGGCATCTAGGCAGCTCTTACTAGAATTGTTTGAGCAACTTAAACGACGCGTGCCTGTTGCGTGGAAGGCAGCCTTCCCAGTGCGACTAATGAGTTTACTGGGAAGGTCGTCTTTTATCCTGATGCTCTTCCTTTCTCCCGAACTCAAGGCTCTGCAAAACCTCTGACAATCTCAAGACCAAAAAGGGAACGGGCGGGCTGTAGAAGATGCTGACCGCCTGGCTTTTTAAGTACAGTACTGTACTGCTTTGACCTCCCGTGGGGAGGGACCAGGTCTTCCCGACGATGGGCGAGGGAAGTTTTCCGGGGGACCTCTTCCTCTAAGGAAAGTTAGTCCCCGCCCCCAATAGCACCCCATTCCTGGCGGCAGAAGTAGTGATGGGCCGGGAGGGTGGGTTTTTCTCATCTGTCCTGGAAAAGCCCAGTTCTGATGGAAACGCAGGAGTGGAAAGCGTAATGAAATAACGACGACGAGGATAATAATATGGTGACGATCAGGCTTTCGCCTTGCAAGAAGGTTCTTGAAAGGAGGCTGGTTTTTGATAGTTGTCTCGATTGTGATGGGCATTTTTTAATTAGAAGACAGCAGAAGCTTATGAGTTTCCGTAGGGAGGCGGGGGGGAAACGTGGATTCAAAGTGGGTAAATACAGGTATCCTAAACGCTTCGCTTGAAGCGACAGCAACTGAACACCAGGGGCCTTTACTGTGGAGTTGAGACGACATTTGAGAAGCAGGTCTTGAGTTCCGTGGGTTGCACCAGAGAGAAAAATCTGTCCGGTGGAAAGAATAGGGTCTGGGTCACCTCACAAGCAAGTCCTGTGGTGTTCAGAGGGATTGGTTCAGGATGGCAGCCTTAAGCGCCCTCCTCTTAATTCTCCGAGGGGGATCCATTTGGGTTGGATTGTCTTCCAGCCGGTCGTGGCTGTTTTTTAACTGAACGCCTGGAAGAAGATCACCCAGAGGTGTCTCTTCTTCCCCAAGCGTTCCGCGGACTAGATCAGAAGGAATCATTAATGATGCGGCGGGTGCGCGCTCAGCCGAGCGCGCCCGAAAAGAGTTCCCGAGTTTCCTCGTTTGTGTCCCTTATTGACAAAGAGAAAGGAAGGCAGTCTAGGTTATATTTAAACTGGAAGGGAGCATCCCTTTCTCGCTCCGGCACCTGTGGCCGGGGCCATCCTTAAGGAAAAGACGGCTGTTGGCTACGGCACCCTTGATCTCTCCAGTAAAACTGGGCCAGAGCGAGTTCCAGTGACGGTGTTTTGGGTTTGTTTTTTTAATCATTTCCCAGTTACAATGTAAAAGGATAAAAGAACGATTTAAGAAAAGGTGATAATGACAGGAGAATCCAAGGTAATGAGGACCGAAAACTCGAGTTTCCTGAGCTTAACTTCTTTCATGGTTGGTTTGGGTTCGGGTTGAGAGAGATCCCCAGCCGTGGGGCCGAGGGGGAATGTTCGAATCTAATCACTCGGTGCCCTTGGCTGGTTGCAAAAAACGTGGATCCTTATGGACCTCGTCCCAGAAAGGACCTCGCCCTGGTCTTTCTTCTTCATCTCTCTGTGGTTCAAAAGGCGCGATTCTCATCCAGTTTAAGCAGAGACAAGTGGCATTTTCAGAGAAGTCGCCAAAAACCTTAAGATGCCTGAGAGCTTGCAGGTGGTGGCAAAGGACAGGATTCTTTTGGAACTTCGCCAAAAACAGGCTGGATGCCCTTCGGCACTTCAACGATCCTTCACTGGATCTAGCCCCCTGTTCTAACCCGAGAGTGACAAAAAGTGGCAACCCTTCACTTGTTCCTTCCAAAATCTTCTGCTTAGAAAACGTTCGATCCAGGAGAAATGCGCCTTTTAAACGCGGTTCAACAGCACAACCGGGAAAAAAAATCAGGGTGACTTAAGTTTCGGAAAAAACTTCGTGCTCTCCTTCTCTTCTTTCTCTTGCTTTGGAACCGCTTGAGAGCCCACAATTCGCTGACACTTGTGTGTTTAACACCCGCGCCCCCGGAGGCTTTTTGCCTCCTAATAACACACCCCCATGACCTTGTTCTGCATTTAGGTGCGTCGGGATGGCTGGACGCTCACTCCGGCATGGGGAGCATCCCGGTCAACGCAGGGCCAGGTCTCAAAATTGTTATGATCTGTGATATGTTATATGATCATTTGAAAATAAAGTTCTAGCAGCCCCTCAGAACCCGACGGCCTGGCCTTTATTCTCAAGCCCCACATAGGTTTGTTGCAAGGGTGAGGAGGGGACGCGAGCCGAGGAGACCCTCTCAACCACGCCAAGGGGACTTATTCTTCTCTCTCTCTCTCTCTCTCTCCAGGTTTCGACCTAATGGAAGCACAGTTTCCTCTGACCAGGCGAGTTTTTGCAGTACTGTACTGTACTGGCCTCCATGCCTAGATATTTAGGTAGGGATCTCTATCCGCACGAGGTGGCTGGGCGCATAAGAGAGAGAGAAAAAGAGAGGGGGAGAGAGAGAGCGAGAGAGAGAGCGGAGTCTGTATGTGTGCGTGGCTCCCTCGGCAATCGCAATTCAGATTGAGAGAAGGGGGGCATCTCTTTCCCCCACGCAGATATTTGTGTTATTGTAAAAACTGTTGGAAATGCACTGCGAAGAAGGTGTTTCCGAGAGGAGTTGGGGCTGCTCACCGCCGCTGCCTGCCTGCCTGCTTTCCTGCCCGCCGCGCAAGGAACAGAGCGAGGAGAAAGCGACAGAGAGAGACCTCTTTTAGTTTAAAAAGGGAGGAGTGTGTGTGGGGGGCTGGAAAACGAATGGATCTCCGCGAAGCAAAGATCCAGCCGCCGGGGAGATCTCGGAGCAGGTGGATCGAGCGGCAGCAGGATGGATCCCGAATCTCCCGGGCGCCCACCACTCCAGCCTCGTCTCGTGCCCCGGCGGGCTCTCCGGGTTGAGCCGATCATCCCCACCTCTGCCGCGTTCTCTCTCTCTCTCTCTCTCTCTCTCCCCAGTTCCGGCGCCGGCTTGCTTGGCTTAACCAACCCAACCCCTTACCTACTCTTCCCCCCACCCCTCTTCTTTCCCCAGGAGACGTCCGTCCCATTTGGGCCTCCTGCCAGTGGGCGGAGGAGGGGGGAGGGGGGAATGGCCCGGGTCTTGATCACCTCTCTCCCCCCCCGCCGCCGCCGCCACCTAAGACCCTCCTCCAGACGTTTCTTTTGCTTCTTATCCTAAATCTAATCGCGCGCGCGCGTGGGGGGGGGAGAGAGAGAGACCACGGAGGCTGCCCTCTCCCCCACCTACCCTCCATACATCGCTTTCCGGATTGCTTACCCGCTTCTTCCACCCCCACCCCCACCCCTCCCACCCCGCTCTTTCTAAATTCGCTTAATTTCATTTGGACGGGCGCTCCGCAGAAGGCAACCTTCAGCTAAGCCATCGCGCGTGTGCTTGGAGTGTGTTTGAGGGTGGCTTTTTCCTCCCCCCCCCGCGCGCTCTTTTTTCCTCCTTCTTTCTCTTCTTCTCCCCCTTCTTCTTCTTCTTCTTCGGCTTGTTCTCTTGCAGGGTACAATGTTAAAAAGCCACCGCTAGTCGCCCCCAGTGCTCTTACTCTCTAGGTCTTTTTTGTCTCTAGTGCAGATTAAACGTCACGTCCGCACTTGAACTTGAATTTTATCCCATTGTACGGAGCCAGACCCAGCCATAGAGAGACAGAGCGCTCCCAGGGAACCAAGACTCCGCCATCTTCACATTGCAATATATCTCCTAGTAATAGCCAGCACTAACCCAGAAGCACTGGGGAGGGGGTTTTCCTTCTTAGCAAGACCCGGTGCCAAGCGGAAGGGAGGAGGGGAGGAAAGCCGGTCGCAAAGTGGTGCGAGCAAAGCAACGCAAATATATATATAAATATATATTTATATATATTTATATAGGACAGCAACAACAACAAAAAACCCACCCCAGTGGCGCTTGAACTGGCAAAGAGAAGACACAGTTTGGGCTACCCCTTTTAAAAGGGGGGAGGAAGAGAGAAAAAAATTCTAATTAACCCAGCAAGGGTAATTTTTTTCACTGCATTTTTCTCTGCGTGTGGGCAAATTTCAAATCCACCCTACTTTTGTGCGAGCGCGTGTCTATAATCCATTTTTTTTTAAAAAAGAAAATCCTTCGGGTGGAAGAAGTGCACTTTGGCTTCCCCCCCTCCCCTTCTCTCCCCCCCCCCCGTCTAAGCACTCTGGAAAAATAAAAAGTGTCAGCGCTTGGTGAAAGGGGAGGGGGGAAACCATCCTTCTCTCCCGAAGTTCAAGAAAAGATCTGGAAGCGGCGGAAAAGGGGGGAAAAGCCACGCAAAGACAGTTCCCGTGCTAAAAGAAACCCCCCTCGGCTTTGATGATGCTTTTTTAATTGAAGGAAGAACCTCTTCTGGAGTGCGCCAAGCAGGGGGCTAGAAAGAGTTTCTCATTCTATCTGTTTCCTTAGTTCTTCATCATCATCATCATCATTTTTTTAAAAAAAGAAGAAATCCGTCAAGAAGAACATAGAAGAAGAGGAGGACGAAACAGAAGCCGAAGACCGCTGTCCCCCCCCTTTTCCTTCAACCTGATCCCCGCACCCCACCCAAGTCCAGCTCTCCGGGCGATGACCGTGTAAATGCCAGGGCAATGTCCCGTCGCAAGCAGGGGAACCCGCAGCACTTATCACAAAGGGAAATTATCACGCGTAAGTTGGAACTCGCAAGCGGCCGGATCGAAGTGTGTGTGTGTGTGTGTGTTGTTGGGGTGGTTTGGTGGTGGTGGTGGAGGATAGAGATTGTGTTTGTGTGTTTTTAATGTGCCGGGAGATGGTGGGGTGGCCGGGGAGTGGGGTGATACCGAGTGTGCCCAGACTGAAACTTGGGCTTGCGTTTTGGGCGCTTGGTGTGAAACTGACCAGGAGAGCTTTTTTTCTTTTCTTTTTCTTCGAAGGGGGGTCGCTTCGCGGGTGGGTGGAAGTAAATGGGGGGGGTCTTCTTGGAGAGCTTGGAAAGAAGGGAGGAGGACGGTGGTGATGATGGTATTGGTGGTAGTAGCTGCGCGGCTGGCTGGCTGGCAGGCAGGCAGGCAGGCAGGCTAGCTAGACGTTGCGGGTGGGGGTGGGGGACCGAGGAGGGGAGAAGGGAGCCGAGTTGAGAGAGAGAAAAGAGAGCGGGGGTTTGTGCGTGTGTGTCTTGGGGGGGGGGCCAGGAAAGTTTTCCTGCAAACTGGCAAGGCGGCGTGGAGAGAGCGGCGGAGGCCAGGGAGCCGGTTCAAAGAAGGGGAGAAGTCACCTCGCCGGGGATGGCGGTGACGGTGGGGTTGGGGTGGGTGCAGGGGGTGGTGGTGGTGGTGAGATCCGCAGCAGAAGCTTGGAACGAGAGAGAGAGGCAGAAGCAGGCAGGGAGAGGCTGCCGGTCCAAAGTTGGCCCGGGCTGGCGGCGAGCAGCGGCGGCGGCCGTTGGGGAACGAAGGAAGGTGGCTGGAGAGCAGGGTGGGGGGCGCGCGCGCTTTAATGGGAACCACATGGAAGCGACGCCTGGGCCGGCGATGGAGCGGCGAGGCCGGCGCGGGGAGCTGGGCAGCTGGGCAGCAGGCAGGCAGGCAGGCAGGGAAGAGAGGCGGAGGCAGAGCGAGGGAGTGGAGGTGTGTGGAGGTGGGGGTGGTGGTGGGAGAGAAAGAGCGCCAGTATTGGGGGCTCTTCCTTCACCCCCCCTCCCGCTCCGTTAGGGAAACCCAGCTCGATAAGCGAGCCAGTCCCGGACTTGGGAGGCCAGGCTTGTTTGTTTGTTTATTATGTGCTTCGCTGGCTGTTGAGAGAGGCGTGTGCGCCCAGGTAGTAGAGCGGGACAAGCGGGCTCCTTCAGTGCCACTTTTCCCCCTCACCAAGGTCCGGCTGAGCGCCCTCGGAGAGGTTGGGGCGCTCTCGTGGACCTCGGCCACACGGCACTGACGCCACGCCGGCCAGACAGTCCTCCTCCTCACATCTTTTAAATTCATGGATATAGTATGTAGATGCCGAGGGTGACCGCCTCGAAACGAGAGGAGGGCAGGTGTGTGCGTGTGTGTGTTTGTTTGTAGGTTGAAGCGGGGAGGGGAAGCGCGTGGGGAAAGAAGGGTGTGAGCACGTTGGGGTGCGCGTGAGCAACAACCTTAGTTTAAGTTGGGGAGCCCCCCCCCTTTAGTACGGCAGAGCGCGCGCACCGTTTGCAAAAGAGCAGCGAGAAGAAAGTCCTGCAAGGGTGAAAAAAAGGCGCGCCACTTTTGCAAAAGCCGAGGAAAGCACGGATTGTAATGAGATCTCGTCCAGTGTGATGCTGGGGGTGGAAAAAGAGGTCCAGAACGTGGGGTTCCTTGCAGAAGAGTTGGAGAAATAGGTTGGAGGGTGGTGGTGGTGGTGGTGGTGGTCCAAAGCGACTTAGGTTGGCAAGTCTTGGGGAATCACGATCCAGAGTCAGTTTCTCTCCGTTGCAAGCTGCTGCTTCTTTTTTGCAAAACCTCCAGCCTTGCCAGTTGGAAACACAAAACGCGTCTTATTTGGCCGGTGTACCTTCCAGCTAGCTTTTTGTCTTCAGTGCCTTTTAACAGAGGCAGCAGAACACCCCCCTCTCCTCTCAGACTTTCCAAGGTGCCCTGAAAGGATGTGCAGGCTTCCCCTTGGGCGCCCTGAAACCTCGCTCCCGCTTTTGCATCCCGGGTGCCTGGCTTGGATTGTGTTTTCTTTGAGGCCTGGCAGGAAAATGCAAAGCAAGAAAACTAGGGTTCCTTTTTTGAGGTGTGCGTGTCTAGGTTTGGCTGGCGTGTGTGTGTGTGTATGGGGGGGGGGAAGAGAAGAGCAAAAAAAAGGACCCGAGAGGGAAGGAGAGAACGAGAAGAAGCCGAAGCCCCAAACAAATCCCAAGCAAACGCCAAAAAAGAACAGCTTCCTTTGCACACTTGGAGCTGCTTGCGAGGCAGCCGTTTGCGCGCGTGGAGCGAGGCGGCAGGAGGAGAAAGTGGCGGCGGCGGCGGCGGGGGGGGGGCGAGTGCAGTAAAATACGCGTGGGGGAGAGCGAGGGAAAACAAGAGGCGACGGGGGCCGAGGCGGAGAGACGTGTGCTGAGGTGGGGTGGTGGGGGGTGAGGGAGAGGACGAGCGAGGAAGAAAAGAATAGAATATGTATGCTACCTTTATTTCCCGAAAATTTAAATAAATAAATAAATAAATATGTATACACACGCAGACACACCGTCTCCCTTCTCTCTCTCTCTCTGTCTCTCTCTCTCCCCCTCCCCAAACTCCAAAAGCCCAAGACTTGCAGCCATCTGCCAGCAGCTTTGGGTGACGGCGGCGGCTTCTCTCTTTTCCTCTCCTTTGTTACAGCTGATAAAAATTGGTTGTTTTTGCGAGAACGCATCGGAATTGTAATCGATTGGCAGAGGCAGTCGCTCAACCCTGGATTTTTGCCGCCTCCTCCTCCTCCTCCCTTCAGAAAAAACAAAGCAAAAACCCTTCCTTCTCTTATTTTTTTTCTTTGCCTTTCCCCTTATCTCCCCTTCCCGACTTCATTAACCTGCAACACCCAGGAAGATGCATTTTGGGGATCGGCCTTTTCATTGATTTTTTTGAGCTCTTTATTTTGCAACCAGAGAATTGATGAACTACCAGGGAGGAAAAAGTGGATTGAAAAAAACAACAAGCCCCAAAACCAACAACAGCCAAACAAACCCAAACTAGCCAAAATCCAAAACACCTTCTGAGCAAACAGCTTTTTCCATTTTTTTCTGTTGTGCTTACCGGTTTGTAAATTATCTTTTTGCTCTTGGAGAGGGAAGGGGGGTGTTCTTTTAAAATCCCATTTTCCTTTGTGTGTATGTGTGGTGTGTGTGTGTGTGTGTGGGGGGAAATCAGATTACTCCTAGGAACTCTTGTTTTCTGCACTGTCTTGCATGGGGAAGTTTTTGATATGGGGAAGGGTGGAGGAAAAAGGAATTGATGTATGGCAACAATAGGAAAAGGCAGTTAACAGGCCAGGCTTGTTTCAATAATCTTTTTGGAGGAGTGAGATTAAGTTAGATTGGTTTGCATGTGTGTAGTTTTGTGTCATCCTCCTCCCAGTTGTGAAAGGGTATACTGTACATTGAGATTTAGGATGAAGTGGATAACAGGCGTATTAGAAGGTTACTCCAAAGAGTAACAGAAACTCCTGTATATGTAATTTGCATTCTCTTCTGTGTTCCCTCAAGAGGTGTTATCTTGAATTGGACAGGAAAAGCAGGTGTGTGTGTGTGTGTGTGTGTGAGAGAGAGAGAGAGAGAGAGAGAGCCAGAGAGATGATGGGCTTAAATAGTGTGTATATGTCTCTTTGTCTTTATGGGGGGGGGGAGAACCAGTAAATACAACCCATATTTGAGCTTATAAAAGGTCTAGAAGATGGTTTCCACCAAACAGGAGTTTTGTATGACAGAAAAAGGGCCATGTCAAAAAAGCAAGGGAGACCTAGAGAAGTTTGGTAAGAAGCACAAACACAAAAACCAAATAAATACAAATAATCCCCCTCTTTCATTTTTTTTCTTCTGAGTGCTTCGGATTCCTTCGAAGAACTGGAGCTATTGGACGGCTTACTATCAAGCAACTTGTAAAGGGAATGCTTTCGCATTTCCAGCCACACTGTTTTGATTTTTTTTCGGGGGGGGGTGTTTGTTGTGAGGGCAGGTGATGGTGGGCAATTTGTAATTTTTTTTTATTTCTGGCCCTTCATTGGTGTTTCTTAGACTAATCCCTGTATATGCTGAAAGGTACTCTGAATGGCAAACAAATAGAAAGTGAAGACGAGAGACAAAATAGGTACAATCTATGTAAGTTATATGTATATTTCCTGGGAAGCAAGAACTGTATTCTGTGGGGCTTCTTACCCCTTTGCAAGTACAGTATGCATAGGATATGCAGTCTTAAGGGCACAGCCCTAGATTCAAAGTGGATCAGCAGATATTTTTGTTCCTGCTGTCTGACTTTTATTTCAATGGTATTTTTATTTATTTAGCTTGGAGGCTGCTGTGATTCTTGGACCTTCATCCTTTTCCCCTGAACAAATCCCAACCTATTAGCAATTGATGAAGAGGTGATGAATGAGCACACTTCGGTTTGTCTCCAGTGAGGGCTGTGTAATAGTTACATAACATTGAGAAAGTGAAAATGGGATTTTGATCTGTTCTAGATCTTCGTTCTGTGTGAAAGAAGATCACCTTGCCTGGATTTCCAGGACAAGTTTGTCAAGCTTAGTAGCTGTAGCAGTCATCAGAAGTTTGGATTATAGGGATGAGGCTGGTATACTAGAATGGAGCCAGAGTAACCTTCTAATGGTGAAATGACCTTCACCTGTCCATAATACAGGGCTGAACCCACCCGAGGAAACTTAAGGGCTGTGTGGATGCAGAACTGAGAGACAGGATGCTTATGCGGCTAGGTGGGGTGGTGGTGAAGAAAATAAACAGAAACATCAAAACCTTCAACAAAAAACTTCAATCCAATTCCTTAAAATCTTTGGCTAACAGGTTATTTGCCAAGGTTATTGTTTCTTCCTGCTAATTTGTATTTTGCCCATCTGATCTACCCCCCCCACAGAGAGAGAGAGAGAGAGAGAGAGAGAGAGATCAACCTTATTTTTTATTTTCATTTTGTCTTTAGGATTTTCTTTAGTACAGTTTCTGCTACCTAGAGGAAATAAAGGAAACTAACTGGCATAGTCTCTCATAGCTTATAGGTGTAACTAAAGAATTAGCTAGGAAGGAAATTGTAGAAATGCTTGCATTTTTAAATATACCTGTAGGGCTGTAACATGCACCACCCCTAGCAGGTGTTGCAGGCTGAATTAAGGAAGGAGTTTGGAAATATCTCAGTCTCCATTATCTGCATCTGATCACCACTGTATCAGGTTGTATGTGATATATATGGATTTTTACGTAGATGGCAAGATTTTACTTCCTGTTTTTGTTTTGTTTTTAACCTGGGACCCTCACCCTAGCATTCTTTCTGTCCATGCCTTCATTCATTTTTGAGTTGTTTGATTTGCTCAGGATAAGAAACATCTTTGTGGATGGATATTGGAGTAAGAAGAAGATTTGCTTCTCATTCCTAAGCAAACACGGCAGAGGCTATTTTGTCAAGCTTACTGAAGCATTTTAGTAAGCTTGGCTAAAGCTCTCTCTCTCTTTTAAAAAAGTAGCATGGTTTGTCAATAGCAAGGTGTTATGTGTGTATTTGAGTGTGCCTTTGTCTAGTACCAGATGTCATGTGTTGTGTGTTGAACAAAGAATTGCCTTCCAGGGTGTAGAGGAGAAATGGTGATCTGCATGAATGTGGTCCAGATAGATGAAGCCAAATTATAGATGTTACTTTTTTCTAGCTGGCACCTATTCCTCCCTTATCAGAGCTAAGTGTGCTTGGAGCCTAATCTTTTAGTTTAATACACTCACATAAGGATTTTCTTTACTCCTTAACATTTCCTATTTAGATTGCCCTGCGCCCTCATGTTTGCTATTACAAAATACTTTCCAAAATAAACTTTGCTAGCTTTTCGGCTGAACTGCGAGTCACATTTATGCCTTACTATGTGCACTGGCTTGCTGTGGCGGCTAGGGGGCGCTCGTAGCCTGTTGCATGGAAAATAATTCTGGTTCCCAGCACCCATGGAGACGAACATAATCGGTAGAAGCAAATCAGTTTCCAGTGCTGCAAAAAAATAAAAAATAAAATAAAAAATAAAAAAAATGGTGTAAAGTTGTGGTATTGATTTTCATGCCGAGATCTATATGGTACAAGATGAGAGAGATTGCAAGTTAGATAAATCTATTTTCTAAGCAAATTATGACTGATTAAGTGGCTCGGGCAAGATAGATGCTTTTTAATTAAAATTAGTTTTTAACAGTGTCTTTTACTATCAACAGCTTGTCTTTGCTTTCCTCATTCTGGGTTGCTGGATTAACTAACAGCAAAGGGTAGTCACTGCACAAGTATGAAAACGTATATGCACATACTGATTAATTTGCCTGCTTTGTAGGTTTGGATTTGTGTGCACTGAGACTGAAAGGTTTTTGCAGTGGAGTATATAAGCATGATTATTGTGAACAGCAGTAAAGGACCAGCTATCTTAAATCTTTGAGAAGGCATAGTATAACAGAAAGTGCATATCTATATGGATATGTCAGCATGTTCATTCACACGCTATCATTCATCTTTGCATCACACTTTTTCTTTACTGTATATTTAGATTTGTGTGCAGTCTGTATAGATGTATCTTGCACAAATAGATTGAGGATGGAAAAATCAGTAAAAAGTTATATAAATGCTAGTTGGGATTTCTGCTACATTAGAGCTGTACACACAAAAATGGGTCTTTCTGTACTTAATGCATGTGTGAACAAATTTAGCAGATTAATCAACATATGTCAGTAGTAGCTAATGTATAATAAGAATTTGCCCTAGAAAACAGGAATAGTTAACATAATGGCTAGTACTGTACATAGGATTGTAGTTCGTCATAGCGAATGATGAATGAAACCACATATTTTGAAGGCTGCTAATGTGTGGTATATTTGTACAAATTGCTATTATACAAATAAGGATATTTTTTCCAGTAAGCATACAGTGAAATTGAATATATGGCTAGAGAATAAAAATAGCTATCATATACCTAAAAATACAGTATTAAGTATTACTTTGGAGGACAAAACCTTGTAGAAAGCTCCTGGTTCTAGTCCGAAATCTAAATGGATGAATTCTTCTTACTTTCAGTTTCTTAGCCTAACTTTATAATAATGCACAAACCCAGGCATTTCATTTGTAAAAAAGAGGCAGAAAACAACTTTCCATGTACAAAAGTTTGTTCCAGTAGTTGCATGTGCATGAGTGAACGTGAACGCCTATCTGTGTTCCCATGACTTGTGCACACCTTGTAGCTGTCAAGACTGTTGGAGAGGTTCTTGTTTAAATGTGTTTATCTTAATGACTTTGCAGGGACAGAGGATACATGGATTTAGAATGGCTAGGAAAAAGGTGGATGAGCAAGTTTGTCAGGCTACAATATTGGTAGCTGTTCCACAGATTTATGTTTTATTTTTATTTTTATTATTATTATTGGGATGCAAGATGTGGGTGGAATATTCTCTTTTGACACGATGGAGGGCTTCATTGAAACTTGAAAGAGAAATAAATTAGGTCAGACAAAAGAGTAGGGCTGTCATCCGCTGTAGGAAAAGCCTTCACTCTCCACTAGACAGGGCCTGCAATTTATCTGATGATTCCTCTAGTTCATTTAATGTTCGCACAGCATTCATCGGAAGCCTAGAGACAGCAGGCAGTTGATTTGACTAACCTGAAAGATGAAATGGTAAAAAAGTCGTTAAGTCTCACTTGCTCCCAACCTGTCAGGTTCGTTATCTTAAAAAAAAAAACCCACCCCAAATCATTTAGAATATGTTCTCTCAGTCCTGAGACATAAATAAAACTTTTTTGTAATCATTTTTTAAAGACATTGAATCGTTCTCGAGTACCCTTGCCATTCCAGGCATTGAAAGCATTGGTTCCCAAACACTGGGCCCCAAATGTTCTTGGACTATAATTCCCAGAGGCCCTAGCTGGCTGAGCCAACAGTCTAAGCGTCTGGGAGCTGTAGTCCAGGAACAGCTGGTATTGGCAAGCATGGGAACAGTGGGTCTACAGTATATTTCACAAAGGTGTTTAGCCTACTTTCTGATCTGTTTATAAATCAGTAGTATACATCTTGTTAAACAATTTAGAGGTGGATAAGCCTTTTTTTAAAAAAAGCACAATCCCATGCATGTTTACTAAAGAGTTAGAAGTACAGTAAGTGTGCATGGGATTGCAGTCTAAAACACCTTTCAGTCTTTGTGAAGGTAAAAGTTTAGTCATGCTACAAGAATTGGCAGGAAAGCTATTATACAGTTATCGTAATATAGATGTAGTAGTAGTCACTGCGCAATCCGCTGGTGTAGTGTGGTGCAGCAACAGTTTGCTTCTAGGGTTCTTGTACAAAAGAAATCCTAGGCTACAGTCAGTCCTGCTGCCTGGAGTTTCAGTCAGACCGAAGCAAATCTTGCATGGGTGCATGAGAAATGCTTACAGACACATGCACATATCTTTGAGAATAAGATGAAGGAAAACAGGCGCTACTGTAGAGTGGGCATTACACATAAATGTGTGGTCTTTCCACTGGCTTTGGTACGGACACTTCCCTACTTTTCTGCTTATTCTATCTGGTCTCCCCATGCCTTCTCTGAGAAATCCCTTCCCAGTCTGAGCCGTGAAGGCGGTGTTCATAGAACATTAAAACTTCCCTATGTATGAATTTAGGTGTGTGTGTGTGTGTAAGTAAGCTTTTTGGAAACAAAATGAAAGACGATACAGTGAATGGAGCAGTGGGATAAGGAGGAGGACTGGTGATGGCCCCAGTGAGCTTAGAAGGGTATTGTTGTTTTCTGCCATCAGATGGAGAGGGGGTTTGATGGATGACATGGCATTTGTAGGGGCTGGCTTAGGGGTTTTATATTTTATTTTTACATATGCATGACTTTGGGCTCAGTGCAAATAATTCATTTTGCTTTTTGAAGGAGCTAATGATTTGTATGTTTAGTGGGTACCATAAGCTGTTGGTTATGTGTGCTGATAAAGAGGGATGAATAGAAGGAAACTGTGCAAAAAAGTTGCTTTTACTTAAAAAAGTCTCTGAAACCAGCAAACAAAATATGTTGGAAGTTGAAACAGCTGAGTGTCTGTGAAATGTGAAAAATAGCCCAAGTAGAGTGTGGCTGTGAATAACAGTCGTGATGTACAACTCCCCTGAAAACCCCTTCTGAAGAAGACACTTGACATAGGTACCACCTGTTATTTAAGTCCACAGCAGAAATCAAATACATTGATTTCTTCTCATTGAGGTTGTTCATATATTGCTAAGAATCTATAACCCAGACAGCCTGTTCTACCTGAGCCAAAACCATCAGTATTCCCTGTGTAGACATTCCCCTCCTTTTTTAACATATCTCCCCCATCATTTAGTTTTAACTAAAACAAATCTATTCACACAGGAACAAAGGAAGCTTTTGTATCACATCTTCTCAATCCCTGATTTATCTGTGAAGATTTACGGCTTTTGGTGGTCTATACAAGAACCTATGCATTTTAGCCTCTCAGTTGCAATAAATCTTTTTTCTGCCTCTGTGCCTCCAGGAACTAGTTTATTTAGGAAAACATACATCACCTTTGTTCTATTAACATTGTACATATGCGGCTTTTGATTTAAATAAGAACAAAAAGCATGTCTCGGGATAGAGATTCAGGGAGGAAGCACTGGGGTAATGCTAGGTATTCTAGAGATGACCACCGTGCACTATTTTGTACACTTTTAAGTGGCCTCATTGGGACCGATAGATTTTTGATTCTCCTGCTACATGTATGTATGTGTTGGAACATGCTGATAATTTTGTTTGCACTCAGAGCTCCTTTTACTTCATCTTCTTCTGTCTGCCAATTTGCCTTTCTTTCTGTTCCTTTAAATTGTCTGCCAATTTGCCTTTCTTTCTGTTCCTTTAAAAATACTAAAGCATTTATTTATTGTTACATTTGCTCCTTTTCTCAATTTCAAAACTGTTTGTCAAAGCGAGAGCTGCCGTTCACTTGTTTCCTAAAATATAGGCTAGTTCAGTAAAAAACATCTGACTTGCAGGTTTATAAAGGAGTGCCGAAATTCACAGCTGTGTGGGTTAACATTTGCAAATGCAATCAATATAAGTGAATAATTCTGAGCTATCCCTAAAAAAAAAATAATAACGCTGCTTTCCGTAGTCACTGGAAACCATTAAGATTAAAAGCCCAGATGTTTAATTTTTTTCCTGCATAATACAAATAGAAATAACCAGAAGCCACAGTTGAGTTTGCAAAGGGGTACATATTCCATCCTTCAGGCACATAAGGAATTAGACAAGATTGACACATTCATGATGCATCTTCAGTCGGCAAGAAAACCAAAGGATAAGCAGGTTGTAGGGACGGAATTGACTTTTCATCAAGCTGCACTGTTTCTGCATTTAATATTTTAATGGAAGTGTGTTTGATGCACCTTGGTGCAAGCTTTTGTGCCAGTCGTGAATGCTCTTTAAAATGTGGAAGAGAAGTGGAATGTGCCCATCGGCTAGCGTAGGTTTTAAATGCTTATCAGCTTTCGAATTGGTACAGAAACCATACCAAGCCTTCAGTGTGACTATTCTCTTACTTAGAGCCATTATGAGCACGATGGTAGGACTTCGTGAATCCCCCAAGAGAGCTGCTCAATTCTGCACCTAACCAGGAGTTGTGTGGAATTAGCAGTCATGAGCAAACATTTTGCAGCAGTGGATTCAGCTGCACATTTCTGCTCTCAAAGTAATTTATGATCAGTACCTTCTTTTTTTTGTCATGCATTCCCCTCCCTCCATCGAAGTCAGTGTCCACATCTGTCAAAACTCCAAACAACTTTGATTGTCGAAAGAGAAAAATTGAGGTCTGTGGTGTAAGTATTTTCAGATATGATGAAGGTCTGGGAATGATTTCCAGATAAATAAAATCAAGTGATGCAGCAATAGGGGGAAAGTTGGCTGTCAGTTTTCCCATGAACAGTGTTCCTTAAGTTGGTGGCTTTTTCATGACCAGAGATATGAAAAGCTACTTTTATTTTGGTAGTAGTTGTTGCGATCAACAGGGCTTTTTGAGTTTGCCGGCTGGAGGAGTCAGGGAGCTATTATTCAAAACACTTCTTAGCATTCTTGCTCTTGTGGAGCGATTGGCTTGAGTTATTTTCTTCCTTGTTAAGTATGTGATTTTGCAGTATGTTAAGGTGTGAGAGAGACAATTGCTACTAGAGGCACCGCATCGATATAAAATACGTTTTATAGGAAGCATCTTAAGAGAACAGTAAATCCCTCAGTAAGCAGTGGAATAACGCACTCTGATGTAGGGCTTTTGGGTACCTCACCCAACCAAGATACAAAACTTGGGAGTGGGTGGGCAGCAGCTGGGAGATCCTGGGAGCATTGGAAGATCCTCACAGGAGGTAAAGGCGGGAGACTCTGTCTGATATACCTTTGAAGTTAGGATTTCCCTGTAGAGGGGTGCAGCTGGCAAACGCTGCATGATTCATCAGTTCATCATTACAAAACGCAGTCAGATCTGGTTAATCTGCAGTCTGCTCATCTGGGTCTGGGAAGAGATTTACATGGTAACCAACCTTACACAGTACCCATGGCGATGGCAGCACCCGCTTAGCACCTCTGCAAGGATTGCAGCGGCTGCTGTTGCTGCAGGAGCAGCATTTCCATTGGCTTCTGGCCTCAAGCATGGATCAAATGTCTTGTAAAACCAAGATGTCCTTACCACAAGGGTGGGGGAAAGGGGTGGGGATGGAGAAAATTATTATTTCTGATTCGTTTTGTACGAAAGGGGACAGAAGGATTGATTACTTAGAGGGCCCAAACCTGTTTGTTTCTAGATACAGGATTGGAAAGTGGAAAGCACTGTTTCCTAAACCAAACTTAATAGATTATCATTTTTGCCCCTTTGATAACTAGTAATAACAAATAAGCATTCTTTCTCTCTTCTTGCCCAGTGGGCAAGGTTACAAACATGAAACAAATGACTCAACTACCTACTTCTTCCAGTTTAATTTTTGGCCCTATGAATCCTGTAAAAATCACAAAAGAACCAAAGAGGTTACTCCATAGATTGCATTATTTTTAACGCTTGTATAATTTAGATGTACGCACGCACAATAAGCATGTGCCTCACTCCTATGCGAACAGTCACCAGGTTGCAGCAGCTTCCATGGTGGCAAACTGGGTTTGTGTTCCATGATTTGTAACACAACAGTCTCTAAGGAGCTTGACTCACAGTTAAAATTATTGTAGCCGAATGATTCCTTGACCCCACTTAAACCGATTTCTTGTTGAGAAGGGAGGTCTAAAACCTAGTAACCTTTCTACTTCCTACCCTGCTGTAAGAGTAACATGTTGAAGCCACAAGAGTGTGACAAACAGTAGCTGTCTTAGTGGTATTGGTTTGCATAACCCCTGATGAAGAATGAACGGATCCCTGAGCTATTTAAACTGTACTCTGTTTCAGTTACCGGTAATTAGGATGCAGGGCTTTTGATCCTCCTGTTGTGCCGTAGCTAACCACAAAATTTGGAAATAATTATTAATTATAGTAGCAGTAACAATAATGAGAGTAATAATAAATATTATGGGAGAGAAAGGAGATGGTGTTGATAAGCAATGATACCTCAGTCTGATTTGGACAATATTTCTTTCTCAGCCTGCGGTATTTTATTTAATTTTGTGGTATCCCGGCTTCACGGGCTAGTAGATTTTTTTTTAAAGGGGCTAGTTAAAATCTTATGATGGCAATTATGTTTCCCCCTAAAACAGAGATTAAAGCATTTGAAACTGAAGGGTTTTCTGTATAAAGGTTAGCAGATGTATAGGGTCTCTTGTGAACCCGGAGCTCTTAGGTTTAGGAATAGGAGAAAGAGTACTGTATCAGGCTGTGTAAAATTCCGGCTTGTGTAATCAACTTTTGTTTTTTGTTTTTATACAGTATTTGACTTTCTTAACCCACCAATTTAAGCTTACAAAAGGGTTTACGTAGTGGCTCGTTTGAAGCAGCTAGTCATACTGTTGGTGTGCAAAATTATTTTCAGTTGTAGAGCTGAGTTTTTAGTGTCTTAGGGTTGACACAAAATTTCATCCCGGATTCTGCATTTCCCCAAGGTTCTTCATTTTTGTCATCCAGAAAGAGATTTTTTTAGAGGCCAGAATCTTGCTGGGGAAACATGGGAATGGAAGAGCAGGCAGGCAAGCCCTTAGCAGGTTCTCTTTTGTGCACCTGGTTGGAGAGCTGGGTATGTGGGACCAGTTATACGACCAATTGCAGGAAGGACAGTCCCCCCAAAAGAGGGGGGGGGTGTAAAATGCAAGATTACTTTTACACTTCTGCAGAAACTTCTTTGCAGCAGGATTTGGGCCACACTTCTAGTGGCTTATTGCAAACCAGACTGTGAGCTACTCAGTAGCTTTTGTTTTAAACTTTGCTTGTCTCTGAATGAGCCTTGAGGACACATTTTTGTCTGTTAAAGTTGGATTTCCTTGTTTGGTGCCAAAGAAATCCATCTCCTATCCTTTCTTTTTGGGGCATGAGGGAGGACCTAAAATTCTTTCTTTCTAAATGAAAATGGTAGAGGAAATTTTTCTGTTTATTCTCTTTATTACACATATGTTTGGTATAGTTCTGTCCCATAGTTTCTTGGTTAAATTCTTAGGTTCTCACTGTTGCCAATTTACTTTGTCAATATCCTTGTATCTAGCTGAGAGAGTTTGACTGGGCCAAGGTGCCTTGGTGAGGTTTATTTATTTGGTCTGAAAGCGGATATAAGTTTGGTTCTCTTGAGCTCTAGTTCAACAGTCTAACCAACACTGTCTCATTTCTTTCTTAGCCATAGTGCAATGAAGTGAGCCCTAGGCACACATAGCCTGTGGGGAACTTTAGATATTGCCAGCCTGAATGAAATCTGTAGTGTCCAGTATGGATGTACTGTACTGACTCTGAGAAGAAACTACTGAATATTGCTCTCATATACATTCCCTGACATAAATACCTGTTTCTTAGGAATTGTGTCTGTTGGATCATGCCTTTCCCGCTGCTTCATAGCTTAAAGTTATTGAAAGAAAGCCTATGGAAGAAAAGAATCTTTTGCACTGATTACACAACATTACTTATAGATGTTTAGTTAAAAATATTACAACATCAAAGTTTCTGCTTATTTTTGTGTGTGGAAGCTTTTGAAACTTTATATAAAATAAATAAACTCACTTGTTTTTCTGATCTCTGTGTTGTCTTCCTGTCCGCATTTATAGTATAAGCTACTTGACACAAATGTCTGCGTCTTAGAAATGGTTTCATGCATTATACATCTTATACATATAGCACAGAGGATATAGCTTCAGTATTTCTTTAGACGGTGAGTTTTCCTCTAGCTGTTCCCCCAAGAATATTCATAATATACTAAGGATTATAATAAAGTTCCTATTCACTTTTCTTTAAATAGTTACAGTCGTGACCATCGTGACCCCATCCATGTCCATGGAGTTTTTTTAAAATAAAGATACAGGTTTTTTTTGTTGTCCCCATTTTAAACTTAGTTTCAAAATAAAATAGAAGCCTTTAATTACAGGGAGCCAGTGTGAGTTATTAAACTAAAAAGTGAATGAAAATAACTTGAAAGAGATAATGTGTCTTGGTTTCTTTTATACTGACAAAGATCCTTCAAGAATGCTTTGTGCGGAAGGAATCTTGAAATCTTTCATAAATGATTTTCTAAAGTGTTGGGACTATCAAAGGATAGTTCCCCCTACCAATAATGTTTGGGTGGGGGCAAAAGGGAGGAGAAAATTCATTTGAATTTTGTAAAATAAATAAATAAATAAATAAATAAATAAATAAATGCGGTCTAATGGCAGGCGAATATGTGAATGTGTGTGTGTGAGTTGGTGTAGTAATGGAGGATACCAACTTGTGCAGCTAAAGCTGGGAAAAACCGACCAGGTTAAAAACTTCTGATTTCCAGATCTGTTGGTAGAAAGGGAGAAAACTCTCTTTTTTTCTTTGTAGCCGTATATATGCATAAATAGAATATAATCCTTCTGAAGTGACTTAAAGCATGAAGGGAAATCACTGGAGAAGTGAAAAGAAAACCATGAACAATTCAGTCGCTTGACAACTGAAGGAGATTATGGAATTTTGACATAGACAGGATCTGAAAGTTTGGCTCAGTTACTGAAGGTTTATACTTTCCTTTCTTTGTTAGAAAGACAGAAGGAAAGAAAGGCGGGAAACTGTAATACTCGCTTGTGTTTTTCTTCTTTCTTCCACCTTGAAAAGATAAAAAGATTTTGCAAAAATACCTTTGCTGTTAGTATGTATGCATATAGAGTGCTGAAATTTCTTAGCCGTATCTTGACTGTAAGGTAGATCAGAACACATAGAACATGACAAGAGGTGGTTTGGAATTCCTCTTTCCCCCTTTCACCATTAGTTGCATTTCTTTCTTATGTATCTTGGCTCAGTTCAGCTTTGCTACTTTTGTCTCTTCCAGTTCTTTTACCTTTATCTCCCTTTGTGCCTATGTGTTTTAATATTTTGACACCCTGCTTCCACCTAATAAGAATTCTTTTCTAGAAGCTAGGCACATGTTGTCTAAAGGAGTCTTTTCATAGCACTTGCATTTTTCTTTCTTTCTCTCCTTTTTGGCTCTAAAATTATGTATATGTAATTGGTAATTAAAGGTGCAAGCTCTCTTCAATATAAACAGTATTGCTCAATGTTAGATCATTAAAGGGAAGAGAAGCACTAAATAATTACCTTTTGCATTGTGACAAACCGTTTGCACAGAAATCCACTCACTTCCTGCTCAGCACCGAGGTTATGATTACATTTTCATGACGGCAAAGAGTCTTTTCATAAAATAAATTGGTAAATTAATTACGTTGCATTGTCTACTGACTGCTTTTAAAGTAAACTTGGAGGAAGGGATGGGGGGAAGTAATTAATGGGTTTCACATACCATGCATTATGCCTAGAGTTGAGTTACCTAGTGGATTAATTTGGCTACAAGGAAGGAAGGAAAACTCAAAAGCTTTCATGCGTGCATCTTCTGTTGCTGGCTGCGTCTTGTTCATACACCTCCGTTGACTGTAAGGGGTGTTAGTGTAGGCTTAATCTGAACTGCTGTGACTATAAGAAGCTGAGTTCTGATACACTTTTCTTACATAATACATGTCCTTAGTGGGTAGTAATACAGTTTATAATACATATGAGTCATTTATTAATTAGTGACCCCCCAAAAGGGAAATTAGATTCATTTTGACCTCAAAATACTGTTAAGTGAATTTTTTTTTTGCTAGTTTGGACAGCAGTTTCTCTTTCTTCGTTTATGGAAAACATACAATAACAATAAACTGCAGTTGAAAATATTTAGGCCAAGTTCCCATTGAGTCTATTGATTGCAATTCAGAACAATGACAAATGTTTTGTATTGTCATGCTGCTTTCAAAATTGGGAAACAAATCACCAGTGCTAGTATTTCCATGTGTTCATTTTCCCCCTGTAGAGCTTTTCTATTCCCAACTCCAGATAAAAGTTCATCTCTTTTATTTTACATGCTGTTAGCTCACTGTACATTGATCGGGCCAAATTTTTGTTCAAAGCAAACTCGACCAGCCAATGGGAATTCTGCCTGATTGAAGACCATGTTTCATGTGGTTTTTCAATTAGTCTATGATGGAAATAAATACTGGAAAAATAAAGTTAACTGCACAGTACCTCTGAATTAGTCACTTAAAGGGCATAGCTGTCTTGTCTAGGAATAAGCTGTCCCAAACACCTGATTGTTTATTTATTTGATAAATATATGATAATTATTCCAAGGATCTTGGCGTTGAGTTTTTTTTTCACCATTGTTGTTTTCTTATATTATTTTTTGTTTTTGTTTACTATTGTGTTATTTTTGATTGAACTATGGTTATTGATAATTTTTTTATTATTATTGATTTTATATAATTAATTTGCTATGTATATGTATAGTTTTTGTGTTATTTATGTTTCACACTGTAAACCGCCCAGAGTGACCTTCGGTCAGATGGGTGGTATATAATCGAATAAATAATAAATAATAGAAACACAATGCACATCCCTACTTTGGTTTTTAGAATAACATTTTTATACAAATAGTCTCGGTGTTAAAATGCTAAAATTGCTTTAGGTCACTTGCATTAATAGGGGATGTCCAGAATCGTTAAGCATTGCAAAACTAAATATGAATATGAATCTGAGAATTCAGTGTTTCTTCATGAAATCTTCAAGTGTATCTCAGCATATTAAGATAGTTTGATAAGAAACGGAGAGTGAAATCCAAAGTAAATATAAATAGGCTCAGGGACTAAGTTGACCAAAACAATTAGGTTTGAAGTATATATTTTTATTTTCACTTTGCAGTATGTTCTCTCTCTCTGTGTGTGTTTTTAAAGAAAGTTCAAACCTTTACTCTGCAGCCATATAATTTGCATGCAAAAATAAATGAAATCAGGAAAGAAATAATGCTTGCTTTGCCTAGACCTGGAATCACAGCAGTGCAATAGAATCAGAAGATGGGGCGGAGGCAAGAGAAGGAGAAAACACATAACATTTGAGAAAAATTATTCAAGAAGAAAATGCCCAGAAACCATGTGAATATTTCTGTACAGTTCTATAATACCCCCCAAAAGGCAATGTTTGCAGTATTAACTTAAAATTGACTTGTAGATATGTGCATGACCAGAACATACTCAGCAAAAAAATTTAAGCCAAATTAAAGTTCAACAGTAAAGAATAGAGGATGAATGGAGAACCGTCTGGTATTTCTCTCTCTCTCTTTCTCTCTCTCTGTGTGTGTGTGTGTGTGTGTGTCCCTGTGTGTGTGTGTGTGTCCCATAGGCAGAGAGTGTTTAATTCTCCTTTTCTCCCATTGTGGATGTTGGCCAAAATTATTCCTTTGAATCTGCTGTTTGACTTGGAAGGAAGTTCTCTGTTGGTATCCAAAAGTGGTGTTGAGTAGACAATGACCACTGGAAACCCATTCATTCTTAGGGAACCTTGTGCACTATCTTTGGATGCTACCTTGTATGGAAACCCATATGAACAGTATTCACAATACCTGCATTATGCAGCAGAGCAAACTTTTTCGTCCTGTGCTTGTTTGGTCCAGCGCATGAAAAGCTAACTACCTGTATATAGTTAGGCAGAGCCAGAATTGCCCAGCCAATTAGTATTTGTGAGCTCTGGCTGTATCTCAACAGTCCTTGAAGGATGGATGTATTAATATGGCTGGATGTATGACAAGTTGCAACCTCTCTCCCTTTACTTGAGGCAAGCCGGCATGCTGTCTCAGTTGTGTGCAGCTCAATGAGAAGCAGTGCATGCGTCTTCCTTAGCATACCCCTGGGGTGTTGATGTTTGGTCAGACTTGTGTTGCGGGTTGACAAACTCTCTTCTTGCTCAAGGCAGGCCTAAGAAGCTTCCATATGCAGCAAGAAAACTGTAGGGACCTATTCCTGGAGCTGATTTTACCCAGTTAGAGGACCATCACATGCAAAATTCCTACCAGCTTCCGGCCAACAGTGATGCAAGAACTACATCCCCAGGATTGCTTCTTGGCATCAAGGAAAGTAGGAGCCATTAATGGAGGCTGTATGGAATCTTAGCATGAAAGAGCAAACATTATGTGGACTCTATTGTTAGAGTTTCTTTTTTTTGTTTGGAATGCCCCGAAAAGTTACTTTTTTGAACTTTTAGAAGTACAGTAGGACCCCCGTATCCACTTGTTCAGTTATGCACAGCTGACAAAGGAAAAAGGTTAAATAAATAATTTAGCAGCTGCAAAGCAAGCTACTGTCACTAATAGCAGCTGTAAAGCAAGCTACTGTGTAAAACAGCAGTATAAAGCAAGCTACGGTAACGAACAGCAGCCATAAAGCAAGCTACTGTTGCAAAACAGCAGCTGTAAACCAAACTACTGTCACAAAACAGCAATGTTGGGGGCGTATTTTGGCAGTCTCTCTTATCCACGCTTTTCGTTATCCATAGGAAGGTCTGAAACCAATTCCCAGTGGATGCCAGAGTCCTACTATACCGTATCCCCGAATCTGTTCTTACACACATGGAACATAATTTTTTCACTACATCTTAACTGCTGCTTGTTTTTCACCAAAACTTTTCCTAGGCTAATTAGATCCAAGTTATGTTAACTTGTTTGTGCCCAGTCTCATGCCTGTATTTGTAAGCCCAAATTTGTATATTCAGATCTTCTAAATGACTCATTCCCAGACAAATGTTTATCTGATAAAATGCAGTTTTTTGGGATGGATGCTTAGTGATAATGTGTAGATGAATTAAATTGGGTATGGTGGATTGAGATTCAAGATCTAGTTACGTGGTCTGTGAAAGAGGATCTTGTATGCCAAAAATGGGTGGAAAATATATTTCTTATCAGGTTTTGTTTTGTTTTGTTTTAAATGGCAAATTACACCTAAGTCTCAAGAAGGGCCCTGTCAGGTGGGTCATTCTTGCTTCCATTTTACAGGAAGAGCAGTGGAGGCTGAGATTTAGCTGAGGTTGCGTAAGACATCTTTAAACGAATTGTTGGGACTTGAACATTGGTTTTAAGTCCGTCATCTTGTCCACTGAATCATACTGGTTATGGTTCTATCCTAAAATGCTTTTACTGTTATTATTACTTTGTTGCTCCAGGGTAGTTTGAAGACACATTCAGGAAAGCCACATCAGAGAGAGAGAGAGAGAGAGAGAGAGAGATCCCTAATTTTTTTCACATGCAGACAGGGTTGCAACATGGATTTTGAATCATTCAGGGAGACATCCAGGGAGGGAAAATTAGATGCAAGTTGTACAAGTGGGCTTTATGAAATTCCTGTTCCGATTCAGGTGATATGAATATGTAAACCAATTGCTCTCAATTCTTTCCCTTCTCTTTCTTTTCTCTCCTGCCCCCTTTGACCCCCTCCTCACCTTTCTCCCTGCATACCCACATAAAGCAGAGGCTGACCATGTGGAAACGGCCATCGCCCATGAGGAAGAGAGCCTAGCAGTAGGAGAGCCAGTT
This sequence comes from Phrynocephalus versicolor, assembly GCA_023846285.1. Taxonomy (NCBI): domain Eukaryota; kingdom Metazoa; phylum Chordata; class Lepidosauria; order Squamata; family Agamidae; genus Phrynocephalus; species Phrynocephalus versicolor. The sequence continues at coordinate 6,325,646 of JAHTLZ010000225.1, forward strand.
GGGCTTAGCCTTGCGACGGGTGGAGCAGATCCTGACCTACTCACTTGTGGACAGTGTCAGATGAACTTCCCCCTGGGAGACATCTTGGTTTTTATAGAGCACAAGAAGAAGCAGTGCCATGGCCCTGGCAGTGCCTGCTATGAAAAGAACCTGGATAAGAGCAGTCCTCCCCCTTCGTCACGCTCCGAGCTCAGGAAAGTGTCAGAGCCAGTGGAAATCGGAATCCAAGTCACGCCCGATGAAGAAGATCGTCTTCTCACGCCTACAAAAGGAATTTGCCCCAAGCAGGAGAACATTGCAGGTACAGCATGTTTTACATTAAGACAACTGCAGAGGTAGCTTCTCTCTTGCTCTCCTTTCTCCACTCCTAACCCCCTCTCATTTTTTTATTTTAAATTTAAAAAGGGGAGAGAGATTTCTTTGTGAGAGCCGTCAGCATTACACATTTCGTCGGCAGTCTATCAAAAATTCATAAGACTTAAACATAATTTGCAGAACCTCTTTCTTGCAGGCCTCAGTGGATCGTTTTTTGTGTGTGGAGGGTTTGGTTAGGTTCGTGGGATGTGCTGCTTCCTTTATACGTCTGTCCATTTTCTAATTGCTAGCATAAACTCTGATGTGCATTAAGGTGGCAGGATTTTGGGGGAAGTCAGTCATCCTCCTCCCAAAGAAGGACATTTCTCTGATCTAATCTACCCTCCTTTGGGTGGTACAATCTACCCGGGCCCCCCCCCCCCCAGTTTTAATTCTCAGTTGTGTGATTGCTCTTAACTGTTATGGCCTTGCCTTGCGATGATAGAGAAGGGCAATACTTTCACATTTTAATTTTGCCTTGGGAATTGCCTGCACAGACAAAACAGAGGTGTTAATATTACATTTTACTTCTTTGTACTGAAACTGCATATTGTTTCCAGATAAGGACACTTCCTTTTTAGCACAGTTTTTTAGGTTTTATCTTGAAAAATTGATTAAAGTAGTTTAGACAAAACCCTAGCCCTGCCTACCTTCTCCTGAAGGGTTGGTAAGAATCCATTAAATCAAGACAGGCTCCTGTCTGGACTACGTCTTGACTTTCTATATCTTGGCCATTAACAAACGTGCAGTCGATGAAAATGGGTGGGAGAAATCTCATGTAGCATGGGGGAAACTGCCATTAATTTCAACAAAAAGAAAACTTGAATAAACAAAAGTTTTAAGACCACATATGTAAGACAGGTTAAATTGGTGATCATAGTCCTTGGGATCTGGAGAGATTTTTTCCTATAAGCGTTCATCAAGATTAAATGAGTTTTAAATTGAGTTAGGAATGTTGTTACGGACTATACAAAACCAACGTGCTTATAAGCTGTATCTTTCCTGGTGCTTCTACCTTAAATAAGAACTTTGGCTTGAGCAGGATTGCAGTTGCTGGTATGGAAGTGTCTCAGATATTTTTGAGCCTGTAGCAGGAAAACAAGGCACAGTATCTTAATAACACTTCATCCCAGAAATTAATTTCTTCAATGGAGTAGGTGGGTGGGAAGAACATTAGGTCAGAAGTTGACAAGTACTGTACACTGCATTTTTATTTCCAAATCACTTGGACACAAAAGTGAGAGTGGATGTATAGGTAAAACCAGCCCGACAGGGTTTCAGCAACTTTCTTTCTTTCTTTCTTTCTTTCTTTCTTTCTTTCTTTCTTTCTT
>JAHTLZ010000225.1:6327340-6450423 GCA_023846285.1 Phrynocephalus versicolor
TTTCTTTCTTTCTTTCTTTCTTTCTTTCTTTCTTTCTTTCTTTCTTTTTCTTCCTCCCTTCCTCCCTCCCTCCCTCCCTCCCTCACTGCCTGCCTCCTTTACCATGTGTGTGTACCCAACATTTCCTTAACAGGTCACCATTAGTTGCATTATAGAGGCCTTAGAAAGAGATGTTGGTATGTCATCTGCACTGATGACCTTCATGGATAAATTGTCTTGCAATAGAAAAACCATGCACTTCTTTATCCTGGACAGCCACAGACAATAGTCCCAAAGTATATTTTAATAATCAGGGAAGTTTCTTCCCCTGAATGAATAGCCTCTTATACTAAAGCAGAGAATTTAGTGTCAGATCTCTCTCTCTCTCTCTCTCTCTCTCTCTCTCTCTCTCTCTCTCTCTCAGACAGACAGACAGACAGACAGACAGACAGACAGATAGATAGATAGATAGATAGATAGATAGAAATAAAGAGAGAGAGAGAGAGAGAGAGGTGTGTGTGTGTGTGTGTGTGTGTCTGTGTGTCTCTCTGTGTGTGTGTCTGTGTGTGTCTGTCTCTGTTTTCAACAACATGGAGGATAGCCTCCGTTTCCTCTTCTGTTGTCGTTTCTTCACTTCCTCTACCTCTTTGATTGTTAGGAATACCAGTGTATTTTCTTCTTAATAGTTGCTTAGAGTTATGATTTGAAATGAAGATTACACTGAAACCTCATTTAAAACTGAGAGAATTACACTCATCTAGAGCCCTAGAAAGATGATGGCTGTCATTGTAAATATCACTATGCTACTAGGATATTTAGCATATGGGATGCCAGGTATACCACTGATCTGACTTAGTAAAAGCAAAAAGCAAAGTGTTCTGCTTATATACCGCCCCATACCACTTCAAGTAGTCTCTGGGCAGTTTACAGTTTAATTATGCAGGCTACACATTGCCCCCCAGCAAGCTGGGTACTCATTTTACCAGCCTCGGAAGGATGGAAGGCTGAGTGAGCCTTGAGCTGGCTACCTGGGATTGAATCCCAGGTTGTGAGCACAGTTTTAGCTCCAGTGTTCCTGTGTTTGTTCTTGCAACCTTACAAGAATATCTACTCTGCACAATTATAGTTTTTTCAATACCACTGCAGCTGTGTCCTATAGAATCCCAGGATTTGCAGTTGGATTAGGTACAGTACTTAGAATTCTTTGTTGAACTTTTGGCGTAACACTGGGGCTGCCTGGCCACAAATTGTAAGTACCTCACCAAACTGTTGATCCCAGGATTCCACAGGATGGAATCGTAGAAACACAACTGCTGTCGAGCCACTACAACTATGTTGTGTAGACAGTGGCTCCTGAGCTAAAGCCAAACCACAAGGCTCAGAAGCTGTCATATTAGAGTTTAAACACTGGCCAGCAATTATTGGCTCTGCAGAATATATTGCCACATAGCACAATATATTGTCACATAACACAACGCCAAATGTTTATTTATTTGTGGTTTAAAATATATTTATTCACTGCTTATTTATTTATTTATTTATTTATTTACTTATTTATTTATTTATTTATTATACTTCTTAATAGAGCCTCATGGCACAGTGGTTAAATGCCTGTACTGCAGGTGAAACTGTGCTCACGACCTGGGGTTCAATCCCAGGTAGCAGGCTCAAGGTTCACTCAGCCTTCCATCCTTCCGAAGTCGGTAAAATGAGTACCCAGCTCGCTAGGGGGGGGGCAATGTGTAGCCTGCACACTGTAATTAAAAATTGTAAACCGCCCAGAGACTACTTAAAGTGGTATGGGGCGGTATATAAGCAGAACACTTTTTTGCTTTTGCTTTTTGCTTTAATCGCACGGACTTTCCTTTCTCCCCAAGCTGACCCAAAGTGCTCCTACAAGCTTACAGGTAACTTTACACGGGCATTATATTTCTCTTGCAGTGGACAAAATGACTCCTAGGTTATGGGTTCTCATGCATCAATTCTCATATTCATCAGTAAGACTGTATTATGGATTTTAGTTCTGCATGCAGCTAAATTTCTCTAAGACTGCAGCCCTATACAGGCGTTTGATGAATACTAAATTCAATAATTTGAGCAGGGAAACATTCTATCCCTGTCCCCTTCTTGTTGCTATCTTCCTGGAAAGGGGGGGGGGAGAGAGCACATCTGAAGAAGAAAGCTTTTATATATGGAGTCTTGCCATGTGAATGTGGATCCTGAAAAAATAGGTTTGCTGACAGTCGAGGCTGTATGAATGACAGACTATCTTCAGTTCAGATTGTTCTTGTTCTTGTTTCCATGGAGGTAGAGACAAGTGGACTGGGGCTAGAACTCTTATTCTGCTCACACTTTCCAGATAATGCCACTTCGAATGCCTTATGTTCTTCCACATATGGAGAGATCATTTCCAGACTATGTCCCAGCCTTTCAGAATAGGGGATGCCTGGTGGAATGTATAGTATACAACATCAGACGACAATAAACTGGGTTGCATGAGTTAGTTCTTAGATGCAAGAACTGTAGTGCCCTGTAGCTTGTGGCTTCCCATGTAAATTATGCGCTGTTAGTGAAATGGTACATGAAACCAAAAGCACAGATCTTGCAATATCCTAATGCAGTCCTTTTAGGGGCAGCTTAAGAGAAGCTGCTTAACCATGCACAAAACCTCAGGTGCTGTTTTTACAGCAACCAACCCATCCTGTGATTGAGTATCGTTGTTGCATGGTAATCAACTAAGGTGTCAGAAGATGTTATCAATATATTACACGAGAATAAATGGTACCAAATACTGTAAAGTGAAGTAGCCCATTCTATCCCAAATCTGCTTTGCAGTTTGTTCATCAAAACCATTCTCCTTTAGACTGAACTGGTTGTGATATTAAATTCCTTTTTGCATTTAAATATTGCTGGAAAATGTGTTTGTGTGTGTCTGTGTGTGTGTGTGTGTGTCCCATAGGCAGAGAATGTTTAATTCTTCTTTCCTCCCATTGTGGATGTTGGCCAAATTTATTCCTTCGAATCTGCTGTTTGACTTGGGAAGAAGTTCTCTGTTGGTATCCAAAAGTTGGGTCATGGGAGCTGGACTTCTTTTCTTGTGAGATCGAAACACTTCACTGCTCATCTAAGCAGCTTCGCCTGATGTTTCAATCTCACAAGAAAAGAAGTCCAGTTGCCTTGACTCAACTTGCAGATAACCTCACCTGGATGACTGAGAATCTTCACAGACATACTTCTCTTTTGGTACTCTTCTTCCAGAGCATATGGAAGTATGAGAGGGACAGTTTTTGTCGAGAAGAGACAAGAAAGGAGTCAGCTTCTTTCTACCTCCCTGTCTGGCATAGATAATTGTCACCTGCCCCCTCAGCCCTTTTGCACTGTCACGTGAACAAGAGGCAGAACTTAGAACTTCTCAGGAGGAAATTTGTTAGAAGGATGCTGGGCTCTTGAACCTTGGGGATCACCAAGAAGGGCGAGTTTAGCATCAAGGGTGCCTGTGAACTTTGGCTTTCTGCTGTGCGAGCGTAAGTGGCTGCTACTGCAGAAGATGGTGCCGGAGAGCAAAATGGTGCCCTTAGAAGCCAAAGGCTCCTTGTACACATATCCAGATAGATTCAAGGCTTCTTGTAATATAGAATCCCTGTGTTTTATGCACTTTCTGCTGGTCTTATGGAAAATCATTTTGTAAGTAGAGTGGACCCTTATATAACAAACAGCTTGTATAACATAAAATCTGTACAACATAAAAAATTCTGGAGATAGGGGAAATTTGCTTAACAGAATCGCCTATCGGGCAAATCCGTACAACATAAAAATGGTCGCGATTAGGGATTACCCTGTTTTCAATGCATTCCTATGGGAAATTTGTATAAAGGAAAATTTGCTTAACAGAATTTCATTTGGAATGAATTAATTCCTTTATACAAGGTACCACTGTAGTTACACTTGGGTAGGTACACCTCCACCCCCAACTCCATTTCTGTGCGGGTGACTTCGGCAGCATTATTTACAGTGTTTTAGCATACTTTGGCTTTCGGTGAAACAAGGTTGCATAGTTAAAAACAAAACAAAAACAAAAACTGATCCCACTGCAGCTGTTCACTTGTAGGTATAAGTAATAATAATGATAATAATTGCATACAGAAAAGAAAAGAAAAGTGGGGAGGGGCAGAGTAGAACTGGAGGTCTTAATCTTTCTCCATGCTAAACTAAAGATCAAATGGAAATGAACTGGGGATTTTTAATCTGCAAATAAAATAAAATGGTTGGTTGGTTTGATTCCCCCCTCCCCCTTTCACACGGGATGCAAGCTACCTATGGCAGTGATAAGGCTTTCCCAAATGAGGGATTGAACTCTTAGATGAAAAGGTTTGTAGTGTCCTATTTTAGTTTAGGGCTTTTGCTCACCTTCCGTGGCCCTCCGCCCTTTTCTTTTTGTCATACACTTTTCTTTCTTCCCCCTTTAAAAAAAAACAGCAGAGGATAGTTTTCAATAGTAGGATAAAAGCTTCATATTACAGCGATGGAGGGTAGCCATGGAACCCCCCCTCACAAAAGTCATTCACTGAAAAGGCTTTACTAGGATCTGGCAAGCCCCTTATTTATTTTTCAATAGAAGGGCTTTCTGCATTAGCCAAGAAAATCAGAATCTGTATTTAACACTAAAGGTATTTCCCAGTGAGAGGCTGTAGAGCATTGTTGTTAGATTTGTTAAAAAAAGAGACTAAATACGATTTCATAAAAGGGAAACTTAATCTCTAAGGCAGCTACCCCCCACTCCCACCTCCTCTCTCTTTCTCCCCCCTCTTTTTTTTGTAATAATGCAACAGCCTATAATATTTTCACTTTCTATGTGCCGAAAGATATTCTTAGCTTTTTCTTTGCTGCGACAGGAAGAATGAAAATTTCTTTATTCCGCCAAGAAATATGTAAAATAATCCTTTAGAAGAACGGGGGAGATATGTTTGTTCAAAGCATTTAAAATGTTATTTTAATCAAAGGCACAAAACAGTCGACATGCTATGTCAGCTAAAAGGAGACTATTACATTTGAACTGCAAACTGCGCTCATCTTTTTATTTTATTCTCCCCTAACCAACCTCTTTCCCCCTCCCTTCCCTAGCACTTTGAAACAAATTTATATATAAAAAAAGAAAGAATAAAAAAGAGAAGAGAAATAAAGATTAAAAGAATAAAGGAGGGAAAAAACTTCAGTGGCTCAAATGTGTAAAAGTAATTTAATATGGCGGAAGCATTAATTATTTTAGCTTAATTGAATTTGGAGGACTGCAGCCCTTGCATTTTTGTTAGACAAGCTTTGTTTATTATTTCTTTGTATGTAGATTAGCAGTAAAGGAAACACAGATAACTTTCACTTACTTTTGTAAAATAAATGTACCAATTCATGTGTAGAATAAGCTGCTCTAAGACAACTGAGTCTTTACATTTGAGGAGGGGGGAACACAGAAAATCATTTGCTTTCTGAAATAACACAGTTGTCCTCCAGAGAGTTTGCACCTACTTTTCCAGATTTGTGTCCTGCCTGTGAAACCTCTTATTCAGATTATCTGATGAGAATTCTGCCTCTGTGGCTCAAAACCTGTGGCTCTCCTGTCTTAGGTTTCACCAAGTTAATTCATGTACTGTACTGAGTTTGACTGAGACATTTCTGTCTGGCTTCTGTAAAGCTATGAGGGAACGGGAGAGCAGAAGCAGATCAGGTGTACAGTACACGGTACAACTTCCAAAGTAGCCTGGTTCAAGGGCACCTTGAAGTATGTGCAAGTCTGGGTGTTGATGCTAGAGCTTGCTTCTCTCAAGTAAGTTTGTCCCCAAATCCTCTAGGATAGATCTGTTGGACCAGTAGCATTTATGGAATTGTTGACTTATTTAGAAGTTGATTCAGTGAGTTTTATCTAGTTGGTACAAATAACTGTAACTGTACCTGTGTTTTCACTTGACCCATCTAGAAAGGGAAACCAACCAACCAACCAACTAATCAACAGCCTAAACTGGCCTTCATGGATAGGTATGCAAGGGAACCTAGCTTAATTAGGTTCTTATACAATGCAAGATTTGTATAGCGAGAATGTGCTGCTACAGGCTCCAAATTTCCTGCAGTGTCTTATTTTCAGTAGAACGAGTGTTCATTAGCAGTTGTATGTAATATAGGCATAAGGATGGTGGTACATGTGGTGGTGTAGGTGCCCATTAACATTGCTTTCTTTGACCCTGGGAGTTTCAAAATTTTATGTAGGAAACTGGTGTAGAATTGTGTTCTTTGACATTTGCTGGTTTTCTCCCCTTTACCTTATCTTTCAAATCATTATGTGTTTTTGCAGTTCTTTTCCTTCTTCTTCCTAGTGTTTTCCTGCAGGTGCATTAAATACCCTATGCAACTTTCACTCTTTCCCTTTCTTTTTAAAATGGAAGTCACCCTGCTCCCACTTCTTTGAAGCTACATAAATCCAAAGAAAATGCTTGATATCATGTATGCAGAACAGTTACGTAGTGTTCTGGTATTCCATACCCCACCGTCACTCTGTTTGCTCTAGAAGTGCAGTCATACCAGTGTTTGATTGTTTCTTACTTTGCTGTCTCTTCGTTGCATGCTGCGGAATAACAAATTATATACTACAAACCAAAAGCCAGCGTAGATTACGGATGGAACCATGTGAAAAAATTACTAGACACATCTCAGAATTTACTGTCTTGGCAGAGCATTCTACAGACAAGAATACAGCATGGTACTAGGCAGTAACTCAGCAATAGCTTATGCTACCATTACCTGCAGGATGCATGTATTTTAATAATCAAGGTAGAAAAAAGACTGATTTAAATTAAGCTTCACAATAATATCTGGTGAGTTTCCTAAACAATTGCAGGCACTGGTTTATTTGTATTGTCACTAAGATGATTCACGATATAAAGTAGCTTTGCACAATCACCGACATGGGAACCTATATGTTATGCAAGATGACCTAGTGATATCCTGCAAATCTGGACTGTATTCTGTTATCTCAGAAAGCTTCCCTATTGCTAGCCTTTGGTATCAAATCTAGAATAGTAATTTAGTATAGGACCTGATATATCATATACTTACATAGTCTTGTTTTGTAGTATTTTCATGGTTCTTTGTTTACATTCACACCTTATATCAGCAACAGTGGTGCACTGATACCTTTGTGAGAGATTGCTGAATGAATGTAAATTGGAATGACTCGTATTATTCAGATATAATCATAACCAGTCTACTTAGAAAATAGAAACTTTTTTAAAAAATCAAGAGTTTTAAAAAGTATTATTTATTTATTTATTTATTTATTTATTTATTTATTTATTTATTTATTTATATACCGCCTGTCTTCCCAAAAGAACTCTGCTTTTGACCCAGTCTTATTCTGCACACTTCTTAAAATAGAGTCTAGTCTCTTTCACTGGATTCTTTCCCCACAAAGGCAGTGATCTGCTCCATACCGTTAGACCAGTGGTTCCCAACCTTGGCTCCCCAAGTGTTCTTGGACTGGAACTCCCAGAAATCCTGACAAGCACAGCTAAGGGTAGAAGCTGGGAGTTTTAGTCCAAGAATACCTTGGGCACCCAAGGTAAACCACAAGGGAGCCACACTAGATCCACCTAGCATTGTATCAAAAGAAACACAGAACAAATGGTATTGCACACATTTAACAGATTTATGCTGTTGTGAGCGTTTGTGAATCATGGTTCGTCTTTTCAGAAGACTAGATCTTCTGCTGAAATAAATTTGTTATTCTTAAAGGTGCTGCAAAACTTTTGGTATTGCTGTTGCTGAAAGAGATTCAGCCCTGTTTGGATGTGGCGGGTGTCGTAGCTCTGCACACCTTTTGTTCCTCAGCGGCTACATGATGCAAAAGCTGTGTTTAATTGTCGTGTTTGATAGATTTGTCTCCCCCCCCATTCTTCTCTGTTTTTGCATGACCCATCGTCACATCTTGTTATGACAAATTCTGCAATGTGTTTGTGTTTGCTTATTGCACAGTAGAGATCAAGATGATGCATGTGGGGGTCCCAAATGGTCTTCCATCCAGGCATTAATTTGCAAACAGACTTAGTGCTTGCATTTATTTCTGTTGGGTTAAAATAGAGTTTTTGTTTGTTTGCTTTTTTCAGTTTTCTCCCAGTTAGTTTTTTCACAGGACACTGAATTGTAACATCGCAAATAGGAATAAAAGGAAGATTTCTCTATCTTCTCTCCTGAGGCTATTCAAACCTTTATAAAAATCCATCATGTCCTATAAAGTAAGAAGGTTGTAACACCTCAGCCTCTTCTTAAAGGAAAGCTTCTTTTTTCTTTCCTCCTTTTGCATAACCTTTATGTTCTCTTTTTAATAGGCTTTCTTCCTTAAGAATATTTTGCAAGGAGATACATCCTAAGATAAATCTAGCAAAATAAATAAAGTGATGCTTTCACTTTGAAAGAGTGGATGGGACAGTGATTAGAGAGTTGAAATTTCAACATCGTGTAATATTGAAGTTGACAGTGTTCCCTTAAGTTCTGGATTTCCAAGTCAAACTGGAAGGGCAGAGTACGCTTTTAGTTACACAATGATACCTGTTAGTGGTGCCGTGCTGTAGTGTGTCACGTGTGCATGGATGTGGAAAATCTATATGACTCCAGGCTATGTGTCTGCACGCCTGCTGCTTTTCACCTGCTACAGTTCTGGTGTTCACTGTATAATAAGAGCAGTCTCATTCTGCAAGTACTGCTTATGAGGTAGACAAAATGGCGCCATTTTGAAAAAGAGGAGAAAACCCCAATGTCTGTGCCAGCAGGAAAAAAAAAACCTAATGGGGAGGGACCTCAAATGTGGCTCATACATTTAGACGTTTTGTGTGTGTGTGTGTGTGTGTGTGTGTGTGTGTGTGTGTAAAAAGAATTTATTTAAATTTATTTACAGTAGTACCTTTTAAGACCAAAAACTGTTCCGCATTTACCCAGGAAACCCCCCTAGTTATTTTTGTCTTTATTCTAGCCTCTGGAATGGATTAATTGGTTCCCAATGCATTCATATGGAAACCGCATTTCGTAAGACAAAATCTTCGTAAAAAAAGCGACCCATTGCCTCTGGAATGGATTAATCTATTGTAAATGCATTCCTATGGGAAACTGTGTTTCATAAGATAAAATTTTCTTGACCTGTAACATGAATTAAATTTGTTTTGAGAGGTACCACTATATATATTTTTATCTGCATATTTAATTCTATTGTACCAGATGCATTTTGTTTGAGTACCTGCACAAACGTCAGACTGCAGAGTCAGTTTTTAACATGCTAACTGCTGAATTGCCCCCTTGCACATGTTGTATGTCTGTTGTGCAGTATCCTAAATTTCTACAAAAAACAAACCCTGCCATTTTTGTTTGGAAGAATAGGAAATAAAGTCACGCATTTACATGAATTACAAAAGGGAAAGGGCGCATAAACTTGAGAAAGATAAGGGATCAAATCAGGGTATGAAGGCCATGCTGTTTTCACTCTACTCTTCACCTCAGCATACTGTCTTTCGGGCTGTAGGTATCAGGTAGCTGTCATGGCCAAGGAATCATAGAACCATAGATTTAGAAGACACCTCAAGGGCCATCTAGTCCAACCCCTGCCATGCAGGAACCCCCATCACAGGACTATACAGTGGTCACCCGTCCTTTTGCAGTTTATATACTGCAGTCCCGCTATATTGTGGGACCGCAGTACAGTGATACCCTGAAAGGTTTTTTCCCCTCACCTCACCCCATTTTTAAAAGCCCGGGCTTTTTAAACCTTTCCCCCCCTTCCCAAACCCCAAGCTCCAGCTGATTGGCGCTGGGGTGGGGAAACAAAAGGTTTTTCTCCTCTACCTCAGGGCCAATCAGCTGGAGCCCAGGGCTTGGGGAAGGGGAAAAAAGATTTTAAAAGCCCAGGATTTAAAATATTTTTTCCCCTTCCCCAAGTCCCGGGCTACAGCTGATTGGCGCTGGGTTGTGGAAATAAAGGTTTTTCTCCCCCACCCCAGCGCCAATCAGCTGGAGTCTTGGGGGGGGTGTCAGGAGAAGCGTTGTGCGATGTTTATATTGTCTTTAAGCAGTGGAGCCAAGCACTTGGCTCCATTGCTTAAAGACATTTTAAACATTGCGTGCCGCCACCACCCCCAGCCCGACCCGACCTGCATTCGCATATCACGGATGTTCAGTGATCGCAGGTTAGGTCAGGTCCCTAAACCCTGCGATAGACGGGGGGAGGGTTACTGTACTCCATGCAAGCTTTCCCTGAATGAGGGACTATGTACAATGTGACTTTTATATGGATTACGATGCATGATTACATTGACTGATTTCATAAGAACACCAGTGTTTTCTATGTTAGTTTCCACCCCTCATAATGGATCTTTTTTCTTTTTTTTGTGTTCTTTGCAGCTTTAATGTTACCTTTTAATGTTCAAAGATGCCTCTTCTAATTCCCTGTTCCTAACTTGAATATGTCTTAAATGTTCTGGGCTGTATATTGTCCCTCATTATTGTAAGTCACCTTGGGTCCTTTTCCAAGGAGAAAGGTGTGTGTGTGGGAAATATTCAAAATAAATAATAAATAAATGTATTATTTAAACCCGTTCCAACTTTCTGCCATCGTCCCTGATTGCATTTTATTCTTTGGCTGCCCCTGTTTGCCTTCTTGCTTTTCCTGCGATGAACAACTGGCTCTTCTCCTCCCTTCTTCAACTCCCTTTGGGTACTTTTGTGTTATTGACTTAAATTGATTTGACAGTCATTGCTTTTCCATGGGACCTCTGGGAGCTCTACAGTCCGTGAAGGGATTTAGGGATTTGCCATCTCAAAGTTGTCAGCACCCTCATCAAACTACAGGAATCTTTGGGAGAATCTATGATTGATAAACTGCTATGTCTGAACTATTTATAGCGGTAATGCTGTACATTATCCCCTTTATGTTTAGTCCCATAATGTTGTTCATACTTGATGTAACCAGGTTTTCTCTTCCTTCCTTCCTTTTTTTCCTTGAAAATCCTTTGGCCATATGTATTTTTCCCCAGATTCTTGAAAAGAGAGATTTCTAGTGATGCAATGAGATTTTTCTGTCTGTCATGGTGTCTTGTATCACCACGTGAGATCTGTTCATTCATGTAAGGCCTCTTCATTCACTTGACATGATCGCATGTTTACTGAAGGCATGTGGAATGGAGCATGTAGGCCTAATCCCTCAATTTGGTGACATGGTTGATGGGAGAGCATCAGGTCTTCACATGAGCACAGTAGGCATGGAGGAGGATGTGGCGACTGCAACTCCTCATGTGAAAAACAGTGTGATAAATTAGGGCTAAGATAATAAGAGCTAGATGAAGTGTTGGAAATTTATCTCCACATGGTGTCAGTAGTATGTCAACTTGAATGATGTCTAGAAAGCTGCTGGCACATATTACATCACTTGTGGACTCTATAGTGTTCTCTCAGCCTCAGCCCCCCATCTTCCTCACAGGATTAATTATAGAGCCCTACTTTGCAGGGGTGTTGTAAGGACTGCTGGCATAAATCTGTATGAAATGCTTTCTAAATCTGCAATTAAATGCCAAATACAGTTAGTAACCCAGCTTCTAATTTGGGCATTCTGTAAACTTCTGAGACTCAAAATATTATCCACTCCCTCAGTGTTCTGTCACTGTAGTGGTCATCTGAAGCAAATTCAGAACAATATCAGCCCCCTCCCTTTTTTTTTTGAAAGGGAGTTTGTTTTCAAATCTCAGATTTATTTATTTATTTTGTCTCATTTATAGGCTAGATTTCTCCTGATGAGGGGGTTCAAGGCAGCTATATGATCAATGGCACATGAAAACCATAGACTCCCAGTCTAAAATTCCCTGTTGCCAGAGAAGAAGAGACACGGGGAAGCAAGGACAGGCACAAGTGCATGTTCAACAAATCTTTAGTCTTCATATGGATGTATTTCAGGGAGCTTATAGAGCTTCACATGTTTCTCAGCAGTACTGATGGGTAAAAAAGTTAGGGAAAATATGCTACCTAATAGGCCTTTAAAAAAAAACACAGTGATATGGTTGACCCCTGGAAACCCCTCCAGCTGAAGAAAACTTGCAGGTCTCAAATTGTGGCATATTGTTGCTAATAATTATATGATTAAATACATAAATCCAGGTTTGTTTGTTTGTAGGAAATTTATTATTTTAAGGTTTTTTTAAATCTAGCTTTACTTTATGACATGGGTACCAGCTTTCATATTTGCTTACATTCCCATATACAATACCCAGTGTTAGTGGTTGTTCAGAAGCAGTTGCATCTGAGTTGTTCACACTTTTATACTGGGCATATCCAGTAACTCCCCTTGAGTCTCTTTTTGAGAAAAAGGTGGGATAGAATTAGAGTAAGCAAGCAAGCAAGCAAGCAAGCAAGCAAGCAAGCAAGTAAAGAAAGAAAGAAAGAAAGAAAGAAAGAAAGAAAGAAAGAAAGAAAGAAAGAAAGAAAGAAAGAGAACAACACCATGTCTGGAATCACTGGTATTTATGTAAAGTTTGCATAATTTGCCACAGCTTATCAGGGTTAGTAGAGAAAGTTCCAGACCATGTCTTGCTTTTGTAATCAGACTTGCGACCAGGCATATGACTTCTCCCTTACCACAGAACCTCAGAACAGTGTCTGTTTGCCACAGTTAGCCATGGGAAATAGCACAAATCTCACACAAACACCAGCAGTTTCTGCCAGAGTACTGTAACTCAATAGGTCAGTATTATTGTTATCCTAATATCATAGTTAGGTGTACGTGCTCTGTGTATAGCCATGTTGGTGGTGAGACTAAGAAATGGTAGCTTGTTTAAAGTTGCCGTGGTAAATACAAACCTTAAGAGCAATAGGAGTTGAATTAAGACAGTCTCTTAGTCATTGAGATGCCTTTCCATCCTGGCACCAGTGCTGGCAGGGGATGATCAAGTTGTAGTCCAGCAGAATATAAGAGTGCTGTTCCTGAAAGATCACACTTGTTGTCATGTATAACTAGCTGACTGAGTGAAAGAAACATACATAGAGTACCAAGCTGAAATAATGTCCTGTATCATAAAAAGCATATTCTTGAACTAGTGTCTGAACACTAGACAAGCAATTCCAGGTTAACTACTGCGGCTTTTAAATGATCACCTTGAAGTGTTGGCTTCAAATATGTGTACCCATTTAAAGCATATTAGATAGAACACATAGGTTTTTGCTGCATACTGTCTTCTTTCAAGTAGACCAAAAAGACATCACCTTGGAGAATTGTGTCTTAACAGTAGTTGTGCCTTAAGATTGAGTGCATTAAAAAAAGTGAAGTGAAGTATTTCTTTTTTCCCCTTTCAGTTTGCAATGGATTTAACTACCTGCTTTATTATAAACAATCGTGCTGGGCAGTGTACAAAGAAAGCATGTAAATTATGCCACAAAGAGTTTATTTATGCATTTATTTGTCAACTTCATTTGTACCCTGCCTTGTGGCACAATTTTCACCTAATTCTATCGTTGTCAGTTTATCTTAATTCGGTTAAATCTAATTCTATAGGTGCCAGTTCTATAGGCATCAATTCTGTTTAACTCACATTGCCAAAGAATAAATATTTGTAAATTGCAGCATACTGAAATGCACAGTTCCAACACCCAAACTCTCACCTGTAAGAATGAGAGTGTTACCCAGATTTTCAGTGCAACGAGATATACGTAATTTGACAAATGAGCCTGCTGTGGAAGCACATTCACTGCATTTAGTTCATTTAGAAATGTGTTTTTAAAAGTAATCTCAGAGAAAACCTGTCTGTCCTGTTTGTAGCTGAAGACAGCAGGTGGATCTTTTTCTGTGGGCTTCCTGTGAAGTCAAAAGGCCCTTGCTTTCTCCTTTTCTCAAGTTTAAAAGAACTGTGTGCTTTAAGCAAGGAACATCTATTCCTTTAAATTGAAACAAGTACTGATGTATTCATTTAAATTTAAAAAACAAAGATGAAAAAGTACATGTGAAGTATATGGAGATGTGCAAGAGATTGCACTTGTTACAAGTATAGTGGTACCTTTTATTTCCCATAGGAATGCATTGAAAACAGAGTAATCCCTAATCACGACCATTTTTATGTTGTACAGATTCGCCCCATAGATGATTCTGTTAAGCAAATTTCCCCTATCCCTGGAATTTTTTATGTTGTACAGATTTTATGTTATATAAACTGTTATCCGAGGGTACACTGTATTCTGAATACAGAAGGAAGCCAAGCGTATACTTTGGAGATAATATGTAGTATGACTCCTGCATTTAGTGTGTCTGAATGCACCTTTATTGTCCTCCTCGTTAGAGCTTTATGTTGGTTTTTATTAACTATAGTGGAAACTGTCTCCATTACTGCCCACTACTGCTTGATGGTCTCCCAGCTCTGTGTGCACTTTTCTATGTGAGATTCTTATAGAATATATCTTCATGGCTACATACAGTATTTGTTAGTGGGTAGAAAAGGTCCAGATAGCTGTTTTCACGCTTTTCTTTTCCTATCTAACATTGATGCTGTAATCAGGATTTGTAGCTTTGTTAAAAAGAACTTGTTTCTGTTTAAGAAATGGATATAATGCATATCTTCATTGCTGTTTAAACACACGGACCACAGCGTGAAAGAGAATAGAGACTGTATTTTTCTCATTGAACTGGAATTGTTTGCATGATGTATTAAGAGTTTCCCCACAAAACTCTCTGGGAACAAGGTGCTTATTCCAGGCAGTGCATACCATAGTCTTTTATAGTGCTTTTTAAAAAAATGTGCATTTTCTCTAGATACAATGAGTGGGTGAAATTTTCCTCTGTTTGTAGAGAGTTATCTTGTCCCATGAATATGTTTGGAATAACTAGCTGTGGCCTTTTTTGTAAAAAAAGGAGAAGATGATGAAAACATGGCTGATGTGTAGTTTGGTGTTGGAGGAATACAGTTGTTTTCATGCTACTGTGGATTCATGTTATAAGTATTTTCAGCTTTGGGGGAATTTGCATCTTAATTAAATCGGAATCAGAAGTCCTCTTGGAAAAGGTGAAGATGTGGCCATAATTTGCTTCCCTCTTCCTCCATCGCAATTCATGGACTTCACACATTTCTATCTATGTGGTGTGCTAAAGAGCAACAGCCCTTGGATATTTTTTCTATTGTAAGCAGTAATGTGGTTTCTGAAAACAGTACTGGTCATGGGACACCTATGAGCCGTGAAGCCTTGTTGATGGCTTGCCAGGTTACTGGCGGACTGACAGTGACAAACTTGGTTATATGAATCCAAGGTAGCATTTCCTGGCATTTGTTTTAATTTGGTCATATTGGTAACTAGATTAATCTTGGCATTTACCTTCTCTGTAATGAGGCTTCACAGTTATTTAAGCTTCAGAGTGCCAGGAAAGACTCAGATCTGGCCTTTTATTTTGCTGTAACAAAAAGGAGCTGCAGTTTCATGGTCTCGCTTTAGTTTCGGCTGCCTTTACCAGTACCGTATTCTGTGGAATATATATTTATAGTGAGTTTTTTCTATGCAGCAAGATTGAAATGTTCCTGGTGGGTCCTTTTGAAACAGAGGTAGCAGAAGAAATTTTTATGTATATGAGCATATGTTGGAATGTTGAGATGTAGATTAAAATCTAAAAATGTTTTTGTATATGCCCTACTATAAGCAGCTGTTATTCCACACATGCTTTTATTCTAGTTTTCCTGTAGGCAAGTTGTGAATAGGATGTTGCACTGCATAGGTCCTTGGTCAAACTCAGAAGAGCTCATCTGGTGTTCAAGTCTACACAATACACCAAAGCAAGAATTAGTGATAAATTACTTTTGGCCTCGCTTCTTCCCACTTCATGTTTCTCCGTTTGTCCTTGAAGATCTGTGCTTGCAATTCTAGCTAGGCTACTGTAATGATGCAATCCTGTAGTGACACAGCTGGTTCAGGGCCATGGCAGTGTAACTGAGTGACACTTGGGTAACTGGGAGGGTAGCCTATCAATGGTTATCAGATGACTTCATGTGAGAAGATAGAATCTTCCTAATATTTTGGTTGTACAGTGTTATGGGCACAGTTGAAGCCAACAGTGAGTGCGTGTGCAGATCCTCAAACTGCTGTCTCCAGTGTAGGTCGGCTGAATCCAGAAGGATTTGAGGCGCTGGGCGAATGTAAGTGTTTGCAATTCAGCCAAGCGAATGAGTCATGCTAAGCACAATACTGGTAATATAATGCAGAATAGTAGCAAGCCGATTAAAAGTAGAGAACCGCATTTGTTCATGCATCTGACCTCTTTTGTTTGCAGTAATCTTAATAGGAGCAGTACATGCCATTCACACTTTATATGCTTAACTGCAGACAGCTGCTTATACATTCAGAACTAGTAGCTGTTTGTTATAACAGGAAAAAAAAAACACAAACCATGCAATGGCTTATGCCATCCATCTCCGGACAAAGCATATTGGACAAAATAAAGAGTTTTACAACAGTGGATTCAAATGGCATGACTAGATTAAACATAATACAAAATGGGCTATATACAGAAAAATGGAATTTTCTGTATGTCTGGAAGAGCGTCTTGATAAATAGTACCACAATACCACCACCACCACCACCTAATTGTGGTTATTGTTCTTTCTTGCTCTATCCTTATTCTAAAGAACCTATAGGGCCATACTACTAGCAGTGTTTCTACTATTGCTATTTAGAACCGAAAACATAATGTACCTGTTTAGCGTTCTACACTGGTTCGTTTGAAATAAATATGCATAGTGGCATTGTATGCTTCTTCTTGAGGCTTCCTGAGGCTTTGCTGCTTTGTATACGTGTGTGTATGAGTGTTGTGTCGTTACACTCGTGTCCGACTCTTCGTGACTCCATGTCCATGGAGTTTTCTTTGCAGAAATACTGGAGTACCTTTTTTTTGGTAGGCAGCTGCATTTTCCATGTGCTGGGCAAAAGGCGGATTTGTACCCTTTAAAATGGTGTGATTAAAGTGTCATAGCTTAGAGGTAGAAAACATGCTTTGTAATGGTGATATTCTGCCCAAGAAGTACCACTGTATATAAGGGTTCTGATATTAGTCTCTAGACTTGATGGGCTGACTGGGGATTAGGTGAGCACTGATTCAGTGGCAAAGTGTGTTTAATTATATGAGAAATTGTCCAAAGAACTTGTCCCGTTTGTTAGGTGGGGCCTTGGGCTCCCACCACAGACGTGACATCACCATTGTGTATAAGATCTCTCATTCATTTATGGTATCTCCAGTTTGAATGAATCTTGGAGAGCAGAACTGCAAAACCAAAAAACAAAAAAAAAAAAATCAAAAACCTGTGAGCTGTTGGCAACCAAGAACATTGGCTAGACTGAGATGATGATTTGACACAATATATGTTCTTAGCTGAGGGAAAATGTTTGCAATCTCATGCTGCCAGTTTGGGGAAAAAGCTAAAATGCTTTCCTTGTCCTACAAGCAGAAGTGCATGACACAACATTTTATGGCAAGCTCAACCAAATGTAGAAGAGGTTATTTGTTGAATGCAAGCACATGTGTGACTGTAAAAAAAATTAAGTGTGAATTTGGTTCTGACCTGAGGTTTGGGCACGGTACTGGGAAATGCTTTATACCAAGTCATCCTATTTGTTCATCAGGCCCAAAACTATCTTGTAGCAGCTGTTCAGGGTCTCAGTCACACCCCTCTGACATCACCTTGTAGTACATGACCTGGTCAGGGAGTTGACCAATAAAGCTTCCAGTATGCAATGTGGGTCTCCTGCATCACTCTGGGCTCTTTCTTGGGAGACCTGGAATCATAGTCACACTTGACCATAAAACTCATTGAGTGAATTTAGGCCAGTTAGATTTTGTCAATCTGACCTACCTCACAGGGTGGATGTAAGGGTAAAGGAGCCAGGAGGAGGATCATGCGCTTAAATTTATTGGAGAAACAGTGTTATGTAAATGTCAGAAACAAAGCATTATAGATGTAGGCCCCCTTCCTTTTACTCCCATGACCTCTTTACCTTGATGAAATAAAGGACCACTTGGTAAAATTAGCAAGATCAACTGATGACATTTTATGTGTGTTTATCCTTCCATACTGCATGCTTGTGTGGCTAGGTGGGAGGCATGGTTGAATGTCCTTCCTAAAAATATCCTTTCATATGGAAAAATGAGGGTTGGGAAAAACACTTAACACCTGTCTTTATGATCCTGTGATACAATGTTCTGTGTGCAAATAGAACCCCCCTTTCATTTTCCTTTGTAGGGGCAAATGAAGCTCATGGACCTGATGTACATAACATTTATATGCTGCCAAGTAAGTTTGGATCTAAGTTGATGCTTCCAGGGTTTCCTGAGTATAGAGTGTTTAGCAATGGTTCCACATTCCTTTCTTTTGATGTTACCCTAGGATTGGAAAGCTTGCTCTATGCTACATAGGCTGTCTCAACCCTCAGGAGGCATTGGGGAATTGAACTCCCAACCTTTGACTCTGCAGATAAATATCACCGAATATATAAACTTGCCTAAATTATTGCCCGTGCTTTCTTGATGTTCTAGGATGCCTACTTCAATCGGAAAGGCTCCTTCCATTCAAGGAAGGCTTTACATTTACTGGGTTACTGTAGTGGTACTAGAGGGCAGAAGTATTTTTAGCTTGCTTTCTCAGCTTTCTGGACTTCTTCCAGTCCTTTGGATTAGATTTATGGGGTGAAAGAAATCTGCAGAGCAAAAATTACTTTCCATCAGGGGCAGCATCCCATATGTATTCTCATGAAATTCATTAAATGCACCATTTTGGGGAGCAAATTCAAACACTTCTCTCTCCCCCCCCTCTCTCTCTGTGTGTGTGTGTGTGTGTGTGTGTGTGGTGTGTAGAGGATGGACAGATTCATACACACATTCCTTCTATAATTAGCAGGTTGATGTTTTTCCTTGTAAATATGGTGACAAAATAGGTAGAAGTCACTCAATTTGTTCGTAACATATTTTTCTTTCTCTACTAATGAATAAGTTGCCAAAAAGAATTAAAAGGACATTTACAAACAAAGGAAAGGCTCTTCTGGCACTTGTTAGAAAGTAAGTAGAGAGAGGTAAAGAAAAATACCAGCTACTTTACAGATAGTGTGATATTGATTGTAGGAGATATGCCATGTGAATTTGCTTGGGAATTTGAGGTCGCCTGGGAAGATGCTTGAAAAGGACAGTTACATCGGGTCTAACCAACCCCCCTTGCTTCCATCAGAAAAGCCAAGTCTCTGAGTACAAATTATTTGACAGCTGGAGATTGGTGGATGATCAATAAAAGTCACTCTGACTTGGGTTTACCATATGTAAATAAATAAAAGGGACAGAAAAATGTGTTCCTCTCCATCCCCCACCAAAACTGCAAGAGGAGATGGCTGCTGCATCGGAGCATGCCAGGCATTGTCTTTTCGATGATTGTTTTGCCTGCATTTGAACCTGCACTGCATTAACTCATTGACCAAATAAGCTGTGACACAATGGTTTCACCTCCATATCTGACACTTCTTGAGAACAGAACACACTTTTCTGTCATAGCTGGTAAAATGTACATTGCCTATCAGTACTTACATAGCTGTGTCTTATAAAGTAGGCATGCATTTTTTTCCCTACAATAAAAGTGCAAATTTCTTTCACTTATTTTTTTGTACTGTACAAAGAAGCACACCCCGCTGTGCCATGTTGTATAATTTAGACAGTCATTGATTTTAGCCATGGATTTTGCGTCTGCTGTCCCTGATCAGGGAACAGTTGGTGGGGCTTGAGAGAGCATGCCCCTATGCAGTCCAGAGGGGTGAAAGGAGGGTTGTTGGCCCTCCCCAAGTAGTTCTGTATCTGAAGCTGTGTTTGTTAACTGCGGCCAACTACAAATAAATGGAAGAACCAGCCTACCGCAGCCTGAGAGAATGCATTTTGTCAACTTCAGCCAGAATATCATCATCATCATCATCATTTTTTTGTTGTTGCATGGGTTGGAAATGCTATTTATGGAGTCTTTTCCTTCTCTAAAAAAGTAGGGAAAAGCATTAAAAAATGGCACAGCTATTAACCATATTCATAAAAGAGATAATTGGTGAAACCGGGTTGTAGGAATCCCAAATAGAATTTGTATCTATCTTCTTCTCCCCCCCTGTGTGTGTGTGTGTGTGTGTGTGTGTGTGTGTGTGTGTTGTGTTTTTTTTTTAAGTGGGTGGGATACTTTGGGATTTAGTATCTAAGCTAAGGAGCTAAGCCGGAAATCCCAGCAATGTAATGAAAACAAAACGGACTTTTCACTCACGCTGTGGCATTCTGGCAGCCAGAGCGCTTTCGTGTGCCAATGTTTTCATTGTAGGTTTTCTCGAGAGAAGTAGTGGAAACGAATCGTTAACCCCTTAACTGGAATAAATGTCTGTAGCAGCAGCAGCAGCAGCAGCAGCAGCAGCAGCAGCAGCAGCAGCAGCAGCAGCAGTTCAAGCGACAGTGGCAAGCAGCAGTGGTTTCTGGCTCTCTTAAGCCCTGTTGGAAGGCTGAGAGCAGCAGACGATGAGATGACAGTGATGGGGGGTTGGTTGGGGGGAGGTAGATGCTTTTCCGTCAACAAGTTGGGTGAATCATTTCTGGGTATAAAGCAGCTGCTTCCCTTTTCTCCTCCCTCTCTCCTGCCTGTTTCATTCATGTTTTTGCTCTTTTATATATCTTTGTCTTTCTCTTTCTGTGCATCCACACATACACACACACACACACACACACACAGAGAGAGAGAGAGAGAGAGAGAGAGAGAGAAAAACACGCACACACAGCACCTAAGAACATCTGTTTTGGAAGATGGAGGAAAAGGATGGAAAAATTAAGCTAATTAAGTTTTGTTTGCATGGCTGTTTACATGCCAAAAAAAAAAATTGAGGTCCGCCTGCCTCAATAGATGCACACTGTGATTTTATTCTTGATTATTTTTTCTATTTAACCTTTTGATCATGGCCAGTGCTTACCCATGTAAGCCTCCTCCCACCCCCTCTCTCATTAGGACCTTTTATCTCCATTTATGCTAGCACAACTGTATTGCACCTCAGACTCTTTACTAGAGAGAGAGAGAGTGTGTGTGTGTGTCTTAATCTTGCCTTTAGAAATCTGCAAAGCAATTAAAATCATTCAGCATCTCTTTTTTGGTGTCCCACAAGCTTCTGTCTCCCTGTCTGGGTATACCAGTCTCAGTCTTTGGAATTTCAGTGCCACGCATAATTTAGGCATAATTGTGCAGCTGCTGTGAGGGGCCATGTCTCCCCAGCTGACCTTGGTCAGCATGCCTGGTTCTTGAATAGATGCTCTGCCTTCTTTCTTTCCACTTTGACAGCTCCCTCCCTCCTCTTCATGCATACTCCCCCCCTCCACACACACACTCAACACTGCACACACAGTCTCTCAGCCATTGCTTTTCAGTCTTCATTTCAAAAACCTGATGAAGGTTTGGGGAAGGGGAATATGTTCATTTGTGTACCAATGTCCACTTTCAAAACAGAGCTGTAGGAACAATGATGCTGATGGTAACATTAATAAGGATGGGTATTGGTAATTGCATCATGGCTTAAGTCATAACTGTCATCTTCTTGTGGCAACCCTATATGCTTTGCATTATATATAAAGGAAAATATTCATTTTCCATAGGCACATTGGTGTGCATTGAGGGAGAAAGGTGGGACAGAAATATTTTAAATAAATACATAAATAAATTAGTATATTTATATTACATGACAGCACTTCCTGAAAAATGGGTTAGAACTAGCCTTTGAATGTTGTAAAACATCCACATTTTTATGTTTTTTAAAATGTATATATATTTTATATCCACATTTTTATGTTTTTTAAAATGTATATATTTTTGCCACAAGTAAGAGCCCATCTGGGTTTTCTAAGTCAGATTCCATAATTCCTGGGGCCAAGACTGGAAATACTTTATTTGTACATAGGATAGCTTCATTGTTTAAAATAATTTTTTCTCTGCTGTTTATATATGCAGAAGAGGGCTTTACGTTCTAAAAGAAGGAAAACTCTGATTTTAAACCTCTACTGCCCTGTGGCTATATCCATTTCTGGAAAGGGCTTCAGGAGTTAACTTTGAGGCAAAATCCAGAGCTGGAGTCCCGGAGGCCGTTCATGGCTGTGTTCAATCACATTCTCGCAACTCCTGTGACACAGCTGGAACTAATCGTATCGTCTCTGCCGTTCTATTAGACCATTCCAGTGACGTGGAGAGGGTTTTTTTTGCTGCTTGGATAACAGTTTTCACCTCCATATTAATCTACCCAGGCCTTGTGCTCTGAAGAGGCCCACATGAGCTTTGCATGCAGTGTGGAAACAACATGAGAAGAGGCAGTTACCTGCCCTTTTTAACCACACTAGATGTTGCTTTAGGCCTGGCAT
This sequence comes from Phrynocephalus versicolor, assembly GCA_023846285.1. Taxonomy (NCBI): domain Eukaryota; kingdom Metazoa; phylum Chordata; class Lepidosauria; order Squamata; family Agamidae; genus Phrynocephalus; species Phrynocephalus versicolor. The sequence continues at coordinate 6,349,755 of JAHTLZ010000225.1, forward strand.
GTCCAGATTCCAGCCCTCCTGATGTTTTGGACCACAACTCCCAGAATTCTAAGCTTAGATTGCCAATGAGAACACACTGTGAGAGTTGCAGTCCAAAACATCTGGAGGGCTGAAGTTTGGACATGCCTGCTTTAGGCCTTCAGAGCACAATACCATTATCTCTTCGCATTTAAACCTGTTTGTGAAAAATAGGATTTAGACTGAAAAAATAACACAGGTTATAAAAATCTCTAATTAATTAATAATGACTGCAAAAGAGTGGAGGTGCCCAGTGTGGTGTAGTTGATAGAATAATGGATCTGTGAAGATTCTCAGTGATCTAGGTGAGGTTATCTGGAAGTTGAGTCCTGGCAACTAGGCTTCTTTTCTTGTGAGATCATAACGTTTTGCTACTTCGCTGCTCAGATGAGTAGTGAAATGTTTCAGTCTCACAAGAAAAGCAGTCCAGTTGCCATGGCTCAACTTCCAGATAGAATAATGGACTAGTACTCAAGAGAACTGAGTTCAGTTCCCCCCCGCCACGGAAACTCTGTCTCTGTCTCTGTCTCTGTCTCTGTCTGTCTGTCTGTCTGTCTGTCTGTCTGTCTGTCTGTCTGTCTGTCTCTCTCTCTCTCTGTATGTGTGTGTGTGTGTAACTGTTAAAACCACTCCTTAAATGCCCACTTTGAAAACCCTGTTAGGGTTGCTGTAAGACAATTCTGACTTGACAGCACATAACAATATATAGTGGTTCCTCGCTTTACAAATGCCTCAGTTAATGTAATTATCAATTTACAAATGAAAATCCATTGAAAATAATCCTCAGTTTACAATCTCCCCCCGCACAACGAAGCAAGTTTCCTGTAGAGAGCCCATTTTGAGGCTCAGAACCCCAAGGTACCTGGCGAGCACCGAGGAAACCATTAGCCTCTGGATGTAGGATCATGTCTGCAGTGGGGTATCCACCCAGAATGGAAGCCAGGGCAGAGCAAACTCCAGATGACCCCAAGTGCAGGCAAAGACCAGCCACCAACAAGGATGATTTGGGAAAGCTGCAGGGGAAAATAGGCTCTGGCACCCAGAGATTAGGCAGGGGGAGGTGCCACATGTCTAGAAGCAGATGTGACCCAAGACCCTTCCTCTCTTCCCTGCTGTCAATGATTTTTGACCCAGCCTTGTTTACTGTACCTAATAAAAAGCTTTGAGCTGTTTGGGAGGGCGGACTCAGAGCACTCTGCTTGAACCCCGCCAATGTGTCGTGTAGTCATTCCTACAGTTTTTCCAGAATGCATTGCGCTAGGGAGGTTTATAGTGCCGCTCCCGTAATGCTGATTCAGTTTACAAATTTTTCGCAATACGAAATGTCCTGGAGAATGCATTAAATTCATAAACCGAGGTATCACTGTAAAGTGTTATCGAAGGGTTGTTGCTTTGTGTGAATCCATCTCGATCTCATGTGTGATGTCTTAGGACAGAGGACTTCATTGTATTGAACACCATACCCATGCAACTTCCATCTTAGTAGAATTTAGAAAATTAAAGGCCTTCGTGTAAACTGCACACCCACCCTTGCATTTTGGAGAGGCATATATAGTCCAGCTTGCAAAGTACAGTACTTCAAATATGTGAATGTATAAACTCAGTCTTATGATTTAAGGTATCACTGGATCATTTTTTATCCTACAGTGTAGATTGTTAGTATTGCTACTGCATTGCAGTAAAAACAACACATATTGGGGCACCTCAAAGACTAACAAGTTTTACTTGGCCTCAGATTTATTTGGTCTAAATCCACTTCAGTTGCAATTATATTTCATAACATTCCCAGTTCTTCTGAACTAAAATTACAGAAATGGGACAGAAATTTATGTTCACTTTTGGAGTTGGGTGGTAGGGGACATGCCAGGACAAACATGTCAACCAGAGTGTGGAGAAGATTTATGAAGTAATAAATAACTCCACTGGATTTGCTACCGTTGTTTATTTCATTTCCAAAGTGACCACATAAAAGGGGCAGAGGAAGCAGGAATCAAGTAAATACAAGCAGGGTTTAAGCTTGCCTTGTTGTCCTTTATAAAGAGGTTTATTATTATTTTCAATCTCCACTGTGGAGCCTGATGCTGTAAACGTGTCTGTTCAAACTCCTGGCTGGAGGTGAGGGTCTGAAATCTTAGGGGGGGGGGGAGAGAAGCAGCTCCTTATTCTGTACAGACAAAGTCCAGCCTAAGGACGGAGAGGGAAACGAAAACAGCCTTTGAATTGTTTCATTTGGTATTGAAGCTCTTTGTTTCCCCCCGTCTTCACCTCCCCCTAATTAATTTTCACCTGGCCGCCTACTGTCCTTGCTGGAGAGGCCCTGTTATTAGCTCGTTGGAAAAAAAAAAACACATGAAACCGAGTCTTGAAAATTGAAGGGAAGTTTCCTGAATAGGAGGGTTTCCTATTCATCCCCATCCACCACCCCCTCTCTCTTTTCCAGTGGTGTTAGCTAGACTTGGCCTGGTGCCAAGCTGTCTTTCAGCAAGAAGGGAACCATTCCAGGTTGAAATTTATAGAGCAGAGTGCAGGTTCAAGGGCTGGAGCCCGCCAGCAGACCCAGCCTCTTTGTTACTGATTAATGCTGCAAGCGGTTCAGCTGGTTTGCTCACCTCTGCCTTGCCTCCACAGTGCTGCCTCCTTTACTAATAAGCGAGATTTCTGACTGCCTCTGTTCAACCCCCCCCCCAAATTCCTTGCTTTTATTTCTCTCCCCGCTATACAACAATCTCTTCCCTTTCCAGCCACTTGAGGGCTGAAAGTCTTTCAGATAAATTCTTTGACTTTGCTTGATGCTTCTCTGCACAGCGTTTGGGTGGTGGTGGTGTTCCTCTCATGGCTCCAACGTCTTTCCAGTATTCAGTGGAACAAAACAGTTCCATTCAGCCTCGAATTGAGAAGCCCTTGTCTTTCCAGCCAATCTGCAAGCTGCTGAAGGCAGGGAAAGGCAAGGGAAGAAAGTCCAGGCCTCTCTTCCTTGTAATGCAAGATGAATGCTTTTGGCTAGATTTTTTTAGGTAGGGGCTTAAACATGCGCTTAGTTATAAAGTCCTGGATGGGTTACTGAAAACTAACATTAATAAGCAGTATTCCAGGAAATAAGCTAAAGCTGAGAGTAATTTACACTTGTGATTCAAAGACTTGTGATTCACTGCTCAGTTCTCCCTTCCTTATGCCCTGCTCTGTTTTGCTGGAGTAAGCGAAATTATACAAGGTGGCAAGAGTTCTGCATCCATATGCTTTTAAAAATATGTCATCTTTTATAGAAGTGTGTTTTCATGATCACTTAATGGATTAATAACGGGTAGTAACATTTGTCTAGCACAAGGGATGATGTTTCAGTAAAGGAAACTGGAGTTTTTCCAGGTGGCTCTCTCTTTGCTGCTTCAGTTGGCAACATAGAGATCCGGAGGATGAATTCGGAACCAAGCAGAGCTCAGACCTTTACGGTCCAAACTGCAAATGGAACCCATGATTCTAAACCTGTTTAGACACAGCATGGTGAAGTGACTCCATTAGGATCTTCTGAGTAAAAAGTGCCCCCAAAGATGATCTCTGGAGTGAATTTTTTTAGGCGGGTGTCCTAACTGTTGAGGTTCTACGGTTTTTAAATCTAGAACCCTAGAAATCAAAAGAAAGACCAGTCCTATTTGGAGTAGATACGTTTCTAAATGTAAAGTGTAAAGAGGAAGGGGGGAAGTATGTTGTTCATATTCATGAAATTGCTAAATTAGTTTCTTTTTTTTACATTTTTAAAATTTATTTTCTACACTAAATTACATAAAACAAATCTATTGCTTGCCTCCTGTCATGTTACCGCTTCAATCCCATTTTTCCCAACATTCGAGCCCAATATAATTCATATCTCCCTTCCCAGCTTAAATGAGCATACAGTGGTACCTTGTATAAAGGAAGTAATTCATTCCAAATGAAATTATATTAAGCAATTTTTCCTTTATACAATTTTCCCATAGGAATGCATTGAAAACAGAGTGATCCCATTTTTATGTTGTACAGATTTGCCCCATAGGCGATTATGTTAAGCAAATTTCCCCTATCTCCAGAATTTTTTATGTTATACAAATTTTATGTTATACAAACTGTTTGTTATACAAGCGTCCACTGTACTTTCATACTTAGTTTCCTTATCTCATCACTGTTCTGTCTTTACTTGCCTCTATTTTAATACAAAAATATAGCCTGTCTAATCTCAATAATCTATTCAAACTCACTGTTTAGCTCTTCAATACTAAGCAATTTAGGATAGATTTGCTAACTATATATATTCTGTATATCATCCACAATATATTTACCCATTCTTCCAAAGAATGCCTAATTACAGCAATCATCACTAATTCAAGTTAATACTTTGCGGGCTATTATGAGACAGCTACCTCCTGGTCTATATGTTTCACTTTATGCATAGAAGTTCTTGTCTATACCCAACTGCCTCTATTCTTAATAAAATCTAACAGATTAACATTTATTTATGTATCAGGTTTATCTTCACATTTCCATTTTCTGTTTCCCATATCATACCAATTAACTACTGGCCTTAGAAAATCAGAATACAGAAAACATTTTTATGTAATAGCCAGGAAATCTATTTTTCAATTTTCCCTTTTCCTGCCAAGGCCCTTATCTTCACAGGTTGTTCCCCCCTTGTCAAATCCTTTATCTTCATGGGTTGTTGTATTATGTCGATAATAATCTTGATGGCCGCTCTGCTACTGAAAAAGTCCCAAATTTTTCCTCTTTTTGGCACCCATATTAAGTAAGACAGTTGCGCTTATCATATTCCGTGGACTTGGCACATCTAAGTTAGCCTGCACCATTCTTGTCATGTTTGCCTTCATGTTGAGACCCATCCATGGTTCTGGTTTAATCTCTTGATTCGAGCTGATTTCAGTAGATGTGTTTATCAAATTTTCTGAATTTGGCATATCCAAAGATTTATCCTGCATAAATCTTTTTGTGTTTGTCTGTAAATTTAGATCATCTGCCTGTTCTAGCACAATCTCCTGATCAGAACTAATTTCAGTTTTTTCTAGAGACCCAGTGTTATCAACCACTCCATCTTGAATTATCTGTTTTGCCTCTGTGACTTTATCAAAATTGAAAATCTCTGTATCTTCAGAGGTTGAGTCTCTGTAGATAAGTATAATTTTTTTGCAAACCAGGTAGAATTATGTTGGGAAAAATCTTCTTTTGAGATGTACTCCCAATCCATTGTTTTAGAGCTCACAAGAAAGGATTAATATTGCTTGTAATTAGTTTCCAAAAAAGAGAGGTACAGAGGAGAGTAACTAGGCTAGATTGAAGTCAAAGCAGTGAGGAACAGTTTTCAAAACATGCGGTTACTCCAAGGTCATATTATGTTTTTTGAAAAAACAACTTTCCCAATGCTACTCTTACAATTGTGTCTTTAAATTCAACATATAGAAAGCACAGAGGCATAAGGTAGTTTTCTTTAAATCTGTCTTTAAATCCACCATATATAAAGAGCAGCCAAGGCATAAAATATTTTTCCACAAGAAGAGAATAGGCAGAAAGACAAGTACACTGGTACCTCAACTTACGAATTTAATCCGTTACACATGCATGCTCTTAAGTCGAACTACTCTTAAGTCGGGGTACCTATCTAAACAATTGAAAAAAATAAGTTAAAAAATCAAAGAAATGAAAAAACAATATTTGCAAGTTGAGCAGACCATATCTGAAATTTGTAAGGTGGCAGTTAAAACGGCAACAGTTTTTCGCTCTTAAGTCAAATTGCTCTTAAGTTGAGCTGTTCTTAAGTCGGGCTACCACTGTACATGAAAGAATGTGCTTTACTTTCGAAAACATTCACCCCTTCTTTGCTAAAAGTCGCTTTCTCAGAAGGGGGGGGTTAGTGCTTGTTGGAACGAAAGATTTTCCAGATACCAAGGAGAAGCTTCACATAGAAAGAGATAGAAGCATTGTACTCATGATAAGCCAAATATTTACAGCTTTAATGTCTGGCACTGACAGCTCCGCCTCCTCCATAGCAAAGGTCTTCCTCCAGTGGGAGATGAAGCATTTTCCTGCTTCCCCAAAGTTCGCTGCCGCTCCCTTCATTATCTATAGTTGTTGACTCTTCTTTAGTTCCCCTCCAAGGAAACTTTACATTTATTAGGGTCCCTTTATCTGGAGGAATTCAACTTGATAAGCTGGAGCACTTATCAAGTTGTCTCACTGCATTGTAGCCAGAAGTCCTAAATTACTTTTTTGATGGTACAGTGACAGAAGCAAGATTTTTTAACAGGGGTTTTTGATTTTGGATATGAGAATAGCTTTCAAAATAATGAGCATATACATCCCTTTCTCTAGCAATATCAATTCAAGTTTATTCTTTTAATGAATGAAATCTGGGCGTGGTGAGCTCACCATGCTCACAGCTCACCACTCCCAGATTCCATTCACTAAAAGAAGAAACTTGAATTGATATTGCTAGAGAAAGGGATGTATATGCTCATTATTTTGAAAGCTATTCAAAATTTTCTATCTATCTATCTATCTATCTATCTATCTATCTATCTATCTATCTATCTATCTATCTATCTATCTATCTATCTATCTATCTATCTATCTATCTATCTATCTATAAAATTTTGAATAGCTTTCAAAATATATATCTTTAGGATGCTTGGGAAACAGACTGTTCCAACCAGATGAGAGGGAATGCTTTGCTCTCAGAGACTTGAATGGTGCCAGTATTGACATCATTTAGGTATCAACTCAAGATATACTTATTTATTAGAGGCTTTGGGTTTGAGGATTATGGGCTGCACAGGTTTTAGTGCAATTGTTTTAATGTTGTGTTTTAAAATCCTTGCTTTTAAATTGTTTTAATTATCTTATATTTTAAAACGGTTTTATGTACAGTAACTCTGTCAGCCATCTTCAGATTCTGTAATAGCATGTGGTTCATGTTTTTTAAATACATGAAACAAACAAGCAAGGGAAGGAAAAAATGCCCAGTAGTGCAATGATTAAGTACTGTACCATCTTGTAATATCTGTGGTGAGTTTTTCGGGCTGTTTGGCCGTGTTCTGGAACATGGCCAAACAGCCCGAAAAACTCACAACAGCTATCAGATCCCGGCTGCGAAAGCCTTTGAGAATACCATCATGTAAATTGCATTGCTGCAGTATTTTCTCACAATGTGTGGGATTCAACATAGGCTAGCAATTCAAAATGATATACTTGTGAAATATTATTACTTTCACTCTTACTCAAGATCTCTGACCCTATTAAAAGAGGTGGTAGTATTAGAAATAAATCAGAAAAAGACTGTTTGCTAAATTATTATTTTTAATAATGGACTAAATCTTCCAGCTTTTCTTCCAGCTAATGAAGTTAGTGGGATTTCAATAAATCAAGACTTTCCCCTTAATTCAGTAGGTGTACTCTAATTGGAAATTAAAATTGGATTTGGCTCAAAGAGTTGTATTTTTAAAATTCCAAATTTTATTGTATGGTGATGAAATTAAGTCCTTTGGGAGATTTTTATAGGGCACCACAGAAGAACAAGTGATTGGGAGAATTGGCTTTAAATTCGGAGCTGGTTTTCATTAATAGTATTTTTTTATATTAACCAGAAATAAAAATGCATGAGTACTGGCTTTGTTGTGGGTCTTTATTGTCCTTTTCCTCCCTGCCACAGCTCTTTCCTCCCCGATAGTTAAATAGTTATTTAAAGAACACTAAAGAGTACTTTAAGAGCCAGAAAAATAAAGAACAGTATATGCCCTTACCACAAATCTCTTAAATTATTGTTCAAACATTTTTCCAAAGCTGTTGCTCCAGAAATTAAAAAAAAAGTATGCCATTTGCCTGTAGCAGATTCAGAGTTTACCTTTTGAAATGAAATTGTCTCAAGTCTAGAGCTGGAAATGTGTGAAGTTCTTTTTGTGGTATGCAGAAACATGTCTGGACCAGACAGAATACATTTTAAATTAATAATGAAAAAGCTAGGTTTATTTTTTTTAAAATTGTGATCATAGTTTCCCCCCTGCATCTGTCTCTCCTGTAGAATCTTTTTTTTAATGCACAGAAATAGCAAACACAAAGAAGCATGAGCTACATGTTTGAAAGGAAATTTTGAGATTTAAAACAAATGGGCAATACCAAACTGTTTGTTGTTCTGTGGTCACGAACCGCTGGGGATTCCAGCTGTGCAAACCTCATTGCATTGAATGAGAGATGTGCAATAAGTGGGTCTACCCATATTGTGAGATTTTGTTTAGGAAACACTTTTAAGAGATTGTGCCTTGTGAGTTTGTTTTATATTTTAAATTATTATTTATAATTTTCTTAGTGGAATGTAAAAACAAAATGCATTTAAAGCCTTAAAAAACATAAGCATCTGGGGAAGAAAAAGCTTTCACAGCTGCCAATGCCTGTGTGTATTGAATCCCTGGGGTACCATTTATAACAATCTAACGAGATAGAAACTGCCTTTAGTAAACATGGCTAAAGATCACAAAACTGTACTCATAATTGTTCAACTTTAAAAGAAAGAACACAGAGTTTTATTAATTTTTATAGTACAACACTTCTTGAAGGTGGAGAAAGGAAGTGGTGGCAAGTCGAATCAGACTGCATTCCTGAAATGTCAGCTGGTTAAATTAATGTTTTAAAAATGCTTTCATTTTCAAATATTTTGGATGTGTAGATTTTATTTTACTTGTGGTGTGGGCCAAGCCATTTCCTGTCTTGATGACTGAAGACGGAAGTTGAGATTAAAGAGACAAAAAACTGGTATGCTCTTTGTCATAGTTCTTTCATGGATGTTGGCCTTTATGGATAGAACTCTGAGACCAAAAAAAGGGAACTGTAGTCCCAGGATGTAGAAAATATAGTTCTTTATTTTAGTATAAAATGCCATATACATTTATGTGTTTCAGCCTTTTTCAAGCTCTATACAGTGGAACCTTGACTTACGTCATTAATCCATTCCGGAGGTCTAGACATAAGTCAAACATGACTTATGTCAAACAAACTTTTCCCATAGAAAGTAATGGGAAAGTGGATTAATCCGTTCCAGATGATGAAAAAGACCCCCGAAAACAGCAATTTAACACAAATTTGACTGGGATAGGAGATTCCTTCCAGGGATGTAAATGAAATGTCTCTTCAAAGAGAGGAGGAGGCAGTGGAATTATAGTCCACAAGTTATACGCCTCCACTTTTTAATGATCATAGCAACAATGTCTAACATTTAAGTTTTACTGATTTTAACCTGACGTTCCAAGTTCTGAACAACTCTTTGCTTACCATTAGAGTCCCACAACTGTACAGCTCCCCAACTAAAATGCTTCCATTGTGGACCAGACTTCTGCAGCCAGATTTTTTACAAGACTGAGCCGACTGTCTAACCAGCGAGGCCAGCCTCGAGCTCCGGGCCCTTCTTCTCCGGCGGCAGCGGCGGCTTTGGTGAGGCCGAGGACCAGCTCCAGGTGCTCGGAGCTGGCCTCACCGAAGCCACCACTGCCGGAAGAAGGCAGGAGCAGTTTGGAGATGGCAGCCGCGATGCTGGGTCATGGCTGCCGCCAGATTCCGGTGCCTTGTGCCGGGGCTCCGCGCTGTAAGTCAAAGCCTGCGACTCAAGTCAAACAGAACCCTTCTTGCTGTAAGTCAAATATGCTGTAAATCAAGCAGCATGTAAGTCAAGGTTCCACTGTATAATATAAAAAGAATTACAGTTACGGTTATTGGGGCATCATATAAATAAATTTATAATATATTTTCTACATCCTGGGACTAAGATTTCAGTTGATATACCAGTTCCCTTTGTTGTTTTCTGGCTAGATCTCTGACCACTTTCAGTAAATTTGCTTTACACAAAAATGGAAAAGAAATGTCAAAATGATCCTGACAGTTTGAAAGCAAATTTTAATAGGAATTTGGAGTTGTATAACTTTTTTTTGGTTGGTTGGTTGGTGATATTGACAGTTATTCACACTCATTTATAGACTTGCTTCTACTTTTTAGATGAGAGAATTAAAGCTGAGAAACTGAGTGGCCCAAAGACACATGAAGACTTTGTAAATGTACAGTATAAGCATTCCAAGCTATCTCTTGTATATAGGGATAGCTTTGTAGGAGATAGTGGATTCACATTGCATGGTGCATTGACAGAATAATGTGATTTGACATGGAAGATCTGGGTTCAAATGCCATGAGGTGCACAGAATTCAGCAGGTGGGAGTGAAGACTCTTTAGTCCTGATTCAGTGAGTGAAAAACAACCCCCCCATCTTTTATTCTGTAAAGAAGATTCAGCACAGATGCCCCTGTTTTTATCTTTATTATTTGCTGTACACCAAAAAAGCATGAGCAGACTCTTTTCATAGACCTTTGAGTTGGGTCAGTTGAGCACACTGCATAGAAGAGGTTCATAGAGATTTTAGTTGTAAGAAGGTCCATGAGATTTTCTAATGGTGACTCCCCTAACCATTGATAGTGGTATGATTTCCAGAGACACATATTGGATGCTACAGTAACTATTATACGGAATTGGTCTGCTTTTGAATTCTGTGTTTGTTTCAAACCAGGTTGGTTTCTAAGAATATCTTAAAATCTCACAATGAAACTTAGGGTGCAGTCAGATGGGGACTGGTCCCACAGTTTAGTCTGGCTTGTTTCTTTTTTTCATCGACTGCATGACGCATGGTCATTGCAAACAGCCTGTTCCTGATCCATGGCTAGACACATCTTTTTGGGTCCCTGTCAGGGGCTACTGTTTTTCTGGTGTAGGTAGATTGCTGTATGTTGATTTGGTTCCAGCATGTGTGATTATCAAGCTCAAACCAAGCAGATAGCTTAAGCTGTCATTTTGCTGAAGCTGCTTCATCATCTTGAGAAATTGAAAGCTTCCTCCCACTCCCCCGCAAAGGAGAAAACAAGAGGGGACAAGGGTGTTTGTTTTTGGTTATTTTTCCTTTTCTTCCATTTTAAAAGAAGAATGGGCCAAATAGGGTCACAGTGTGGTTTCCCATCCCTAAACCACCAAGTCCTTGCATGTGGATGCGATTGCCCCAGATAACATATTGCAGCTCAGAGTGACCCCGTTTAGCTCAATCTAGCCCAATATAGGGTGGGATATAATAGAATTGACCCAAGTCATTCATGAAAGTTGGGCTTAATTGAGCAGGAAAACTGTACTACTCTGATTCCAGATTTTCTCCCTTTGAGTTATTGGTTTCTTTGTTATTTCCTCATCAGCACACCTTGAGATATCTTTAATGTGTCTTTAAGAAGTTTGTTTCCAATGACTCCTTGATTAGACTGGAAGGCTCTGGGTTTCTGAAGGAAAATGGAGGAGGGTGTAAAAATACAATTCTTCTCGTGGAACAACAGAAAGGCATAAACCCAGCAAAGTGACACCTTTTAGTCGATTGCTTTCTATTGGTGAATGTTGAAGATTTCAAGCACCAGAGATCCTATGTTCTGCTTATTGAAATATAAAAAGCTAACTTTGATTCTCAAATAATAAATTTCTGTTACTATGAAAACTCTCTGTGTGCATACACATGTGTATGGATAGGAATATGACTTTTAAAAAACCCAGTGGTAATGATACATTTAAGGATTAATCCCAGAAAGGATGGACCATGTTGAGGTGCTTCTTCACCTTCCTTGTTCTGACTGGATTTAACTTGTCCAAACATTTGCAGAAAAGAAGGTACCTGTAAAATACATTCTCATGTGCAACATTGTAATCACGATAATGATGTTAGGGATAGGTTTGGTGAACATGATGTCCAATTACCTGCTTGTTCTGCCCTGGAGTTGCCTGCTTGTGTAAACACAGCCTTTGGCCCCAGGCAGCAAAATGACTGTTCCTAGAGGAGCTGGGTGTTGGTGAAACAAACAGAACAGAGAAAGTGAGACAGAGCACAAACAAATGTGATGCGGGAGCTTGTATGTCAGTAGCACTTGTGATCTTGGAATTCCCAAGTTCAGACAAAGTCTGAGAGATAGAAGTGTCGACTTCCAAATAATCTTTCTCTCTAAACCCCTAATTCTGTCTTTACTGCATGAACATTGCTTACCTAGCCAGTTTGTTGGATGCCCATATAGAACTCCGCTTGCTGGTCTAGCATAGTAGGTACAACGCAGGTTAAGGATGGGGAGATTAATTGGAAGGAGGGAGCGAAAGAACAGGGAAATAAACAAACAGGAATGAAGCAATGGCAAAGAACAGTACTAAGTGCCCCGCCCAGTCAGTCAGTCAATCAATCAATCAACCAACCAACCAACCAACCAACCAACCAACCAACCAACCAACCAACCAACCAACCAGTAGTTTATTCTGGTCATATGACCCATTCAGACGAGAGAAAAAAGAAACAACAACAGCAAAAGCAGTACAATAAAGAATAGAGGGAGGCATAGACTGGGGTCATAGAGAACATATGCATAGATCAGTGATGGGGAACCTTTTAGAGACTGAGTGCCCAAACTGCGATTCAAAACCCACTAATTTTTTTGCAGAGTGCCAATACGGCAATTTAACCTGAATACTGATGGTTGTGAGAGGGCAATGTCAGGTGCCCACAGAAAGGGCTCCAAGTGCCACCTTTGGCACCTGTGCCATAGGTTCACCAACACTGGCATAGATCAAGCATCTGCTAATAGTACAGCCCTTCTATGGATTGTAGCTAATTTTTTTAACAACTTAAGTTGTTACATAAATAAGAATTCTGGTCTGAGAGACAGTACGAGACCAGCCAGTTATCTGAACAACCTTTAAATCTGTAGATCCGAAAATGGATCAGATCCCTCCTGATTTGTTTGTAGAAAATACAATGTAAAAAGGTGTGTGATAGAAATTCAGTGACCCTGGCTTCACATGGGCAGAATCTTTGCATGGGGTTCCCTGAAATCTGCCCTGAAGTAAAGCTGAGGGTAGAACATTAAATGTTCTAAGTATAAATGCTCTACAGGCTTGAGGTGTTCAAAGCATAGTTAGGTGTGTTGCAGGTGTCCTATACACTGGGAGCATACCATATGCCAGAGGTGAGCAGATTCTGTTCGCTAGTGAAAACAATTCTTGTTTCCCTATGTCATGGAGTCTTTGATTTAGTGTTTGATAGGCCTGTTGTCCAAGCAATAGAATAGAATTAAGGGCGCAAACCAGTGGATCTGATTTTATGTTGAGTTGTGGATATACGCTTGCTGGTTTAAGAATTGGTTAACAAAAGAAGTATGTAACCCAGGTGTTCAACCAGAAAGTGTATCCTCAACCAGAATTTTAAGGTCTAGATCCATGCTCTAGTTCTCATTTGGTCAAATCCTGCTTCCAGATATAGAGCTGCCAGTCCTACACAGTTGGGGACACCCTGACCAGTCTTTACTGCAGTAGGAGAAGGGTCCACCCCATTTCTTCTTCCATTTGAAGTTCTGTCCTAATGATATAGCTTTTTATTTTCCACTATCTTTATGAGCTTTTGTCTCTGCATAATCTTTCCCTCCCCCCAGATACCTTGATGTGTCTGTGAAGGCCATTCTACATTGATCTTGTGGTTTCTTCTGCCCCTACCTTGAGTTTGAACAGTTTTCTCTTGGCATCTGGAACCATGACCACTTGTCAGCTCGCCTTTCCTATGAAGTGGCATTTCTGCACCACAGAGACCAACAATATTGACCTGCTCAGCAGTGTGGTTGTAGGGATTGCTCAGATAATGTTGGGAAAGTTTGGTCACCCCTAAAATGCTACAGTACTCTTGTTGCTGTTGTTCTTAATGGTGCACGACAAGGACATCCCGGGCTACCAGTGCATTGAAAATGATGGAGAATCAGGTACATTCCCTGCTCAGATATAATCTTATGATTGTTCCACATGTTAACATAACAGTGCTTTCATCGACTTCTTAATCTACAACTCTTGGCTTAAAAGGTCACACAGTGTCATACAATGTAGGTTGACTTGGGTTGGGTTTTCTAGCATGTGCACATAGAGCCCAGGAAAAACACACTATGACTTGTATATGAATAAATGGAGTGCAAACATGTGAATCTGTTTTCAGGGGCATCTTCTATACAGAATCACTTAGCAAGCAGCTTCTGTTGGCTAGCCTGAGGGAGCTGCCGTCTTGGTCTAATTTACCACATTGGGTTATTGCAGGATAAATTAGATAAAAATTGTATAGCATTCCCAAGGCTAGAAGATTCCATAGAAATTATGGAGTGGATGTGCATTCGGGTGAAATATCCTAGCTAGTGGGCAAGAGCAGCCCCTAAAAGAAGAATATCTCATGTAGATGCCATCTTCTTCTATTTATTGATGGCTGTACTTTGTCTTTCAAATAGGAAGTGACTTAGAAAGAAGGGCAATAATGTAAACTCTGTGGGAAGTGTACAATGTGAACTCGGAAACATTTATTTCGGTTTCAGCTGGCTTCATGGCAAAGTCCCTGCAATTATATAAGCCATTTTAAAATATATGTTAAACATGCCCCTACTTACCGCTTAGCAGTTTGATCTGTAGTAGGAGAAGTTTGACATTGCTTCCTATTGTTCTACCACCTAGGCAGTGTCACATGTCACAGCCGAAGTAATTGTTAAGCTAAGTATGCTACAGTTCAGGTTTCTGCCTGTATTATGGTCTTTGATGTAGTGTAATTATGAGAGAGTGCCTCTGTGGGTGCTCAATGCCTTTTCACTCTAGAAGTCCACAACCTGGTGGCCCTTCACACATCACTTTTTGTGCCAAGTGTTCAAATTTAATTATTAATATTCATATTATGCATCTGTGAAAAAGAAAAACACACACACACCTAGACCTCTTGTTCAGTGTTGCTGAGCATTGGTCCAGTGGTTTTATCTGAATACCCAGATTGTGACATTGTTGGGCACTTGGTATGATTCACACCTTGAAATCCTGCACTGCTACTTTCTCGGGACTCAAATCATTTAATTTTTCATCTCAGTTCAGCTACAGGTGGCTTTATCCCAGTTGGGTTTCAGACCAGTAAGTGTAAGGAACCAATTCAGGATATACAGTATAATCCAGCAGTTCAGTTCATGAAACATATTAACTATAAAGCTTTTATTAGGAAACATATATGTACAAAAGATTTAAGTTAAAATAAATGCTTTATTTGTACTGCTTGTTTTTAAATTGTATGATTAGAGATTCATTTAATACCTTGAAGACATTGCCAAATCAATTTTAAAGAGGCAGAAAAAAGAACTTAGTAACTTATTACATTACTACTCACTAACGTCAAGGTTCTATATTTCTCAAATGACTAAAGAAAATGAAATGAATTAGCAAACTTAAACAGATGGATCTTAAACAGTGCTGGCATATCTGCAACCTGCATATAAATTTCATTTTTGTTTTAATTCATTGTTACAGGTTTCTGCAACTGCTGTTTAATCTCCCTCAAAAAGAACTACCTTCTTCATATGAGATCTTCATGGCAGTGATACTGATATTTAGCTAATTTATATCTTGGCACTAGCAAAAGTCCCATGAACAGTATCCATTTTGTTCATACTATATGTCGCCTGTTAGAGCATGCTACCTGTCATCTTCAGTTCTGGTTGCCTAACAGCACTCACTGGTATTATTTTGCACAGATGAAAGTAAGATTTTTGGGGGATTACAGCTCCAAGAATTGCCATGATGTCTGAGATATTCTGGAAGTTGTTGCCTCCAAAAGTAACTTCTCAGCCTCTGATACTATTTCTCTCAGTACCTTTCTGGGGAGCATAATTTGCCTAGCTCTAGCACCATGTCTGCCCTCTTCTGGGCAAGATAGCTTACCTGATATGTTTATATTTATAATTGCAATAAGATGGCACTCAAGACATTCAACTAGAGATGGGCACGAATAAAAAAAATGGTGTTTCGTTTGTCGTTTGTCGTTGAGAGGCCTGTTTCGTTTCGTTTCCGTTTTTTTGTGAATTTTTTTGAAAAATTTCATTTTCATTTTTTTCGTTTGTCGTTTCTTCCCGCTTTTTGCACGATTTTTAAAAGCATTTCCGTGCGTGGACGTCCCCCAATGCCCCAGACCAGAGGGAAAACACTAAAAAAAATTGATGCTGGCAGAGACACAGTATAGACTAGGTTCGCAGGGAGGCTGCAAAGGCAGCGGCGGGTGTTGCCCAGGGTGCAAGGCAGCCGCAGAGTGACTGCACTGCGGGGCAGGGGAGGGTACTCACCGAGAGGTACGCACACACGCACACAGGGAGGCTGCAGGACTGAAGCTAGAGTCAAACAGACAGCAATCCCACCCTAACTCCCACTAGAGACTGCAAGGAGGACAGGGGCTGCCAGAGCTTTTTATGCCCTCTGTGGCTGCCAGACCTGCCCAGTCTGCCACCTGGGCATGCTATTGGTTGAAGTTGCCCAAGAATTTACATGATCCCATCACATGGCTTGCCTCCATGTTGTGGCTGGAGTGGCGACATCCATTTTGTTATCCATAAAGGGAAAAGAAAAATACATCGCGATGGGAGAAGACAAAAACAAACGTTTTAAGGACCCCTACCCCCTGGTAGGTAATAATTTCAAATAATTATCACATTATTGCTGCATTTTTATGGATGTCCAGGGCGTTTTAATACCCAAGAAATCAATATTAGGCATCTGGGAGCCATTTTGGGTCGATGTCCCCTCACTCCCCTTAAAGGAAAAAAGTACAGTGATCTGAAAAAAGACATAAATGCACGTTTTAAGGACCCCAACCCCTCTGGTAGGTATTATCAGACAGTATAAATAATTATTGCTGCGTCTTTATGGATGTCTAGGGCGTTTTTTAACATTTAAACAGCTCATTTCATTGCACGCGCCAGTAACGGAAATGAAACATAACGAACACAATTTTCGTGGTTCTGTTCGTTTCGTTTCATTTTCATCACAATTTTTGTTTGTCGTTTTGTTACGTAACAAAACGACAAACGAATAATGGAAACGAAAAATTGTTCATTTCGTGCCCACAACTTCCACAGGTCTCTCTTTTCCCTGTCAGGCTTGAGTGTCCGTTCAGATTTCCTTGGACTTATAAAACATGGCCTAGTAGATGACGGACCTGGACTGAAGAGAAACTATTCTTTCGGAAGTTCAGGGCCCAGTAGTGCTCTGTACTACACACCCTGTTCTGTGGGGGCCTTAGAGGCCTAGCCACCCCAAGTGCATTATTTATGGCCCCTACAGAAGCTGGCTCAACACAATAGCTTGGGGTTACTCTGTAGTACACAGCAGAGGTGTTCCCTCCATAGTCTTTCTTTCCTCCTCTAGGATGAGACACATTTGTTGGTCTCTGATGAACTGCTGCTACTTCTTTAGGTTCACATTAATGGTGTACAGTATTTCTAAAAATTATTTAATAACCATAAAAGCCAGAATGCCATAGCACAGTCTTATGTCTCCTGTTGTGTTTCTGTGACTTCACACATATCTCTCTAAAAATATAAGTGGTATGTCAAACCTGAGAGTATATGTATTTGAACAGTAGCCAGGTAGATTCTCATGGGAGTCCATAATCAGGGCATAAGTGCATCACTTTTCTTATGCTCTTAATCCTCAGAAACTGGTATTTAGAGACATCTTGCTTCTGATACTAAAGTTAACATTTTTAGGAACAATTGTAACCTCAGCCTCCATGAATTTCTTGAATCTGCTGTTCAAGCTGTCGGCAGTCATGGCATCTTGTAGTGGCAAATTCCACAATTTATATCTACTGTATTTGCAGTAGTAATTATTGTAACATGCATGTTGACCAAATGTTTTTCAGGTGCCTATCTGAATACCTCCTCTAGTATAGAAGCTTGTATAAACCTCAGATATATAAATCTTCCCAGATTTGTATTTATTTATAGTGATAATTGAAATTTTGGTTTTGGGGAGGTATTGACTGTGTAAGGGGTCACTTGTGAACTGGAATGGGGAGAGACGAACCCCAAAATTCCTGAGGGGAAGTAGACTCACACACTGGTTAACCAGCGACTCTTGGACTGCATTATGTCAGGAGTTCTTTTTCAGATTCTCTTATGTTTAATTTTTGTCTTCTGAAAATGATTCAGGTTCTGTTCTGATTCAAGAGGAAAAAAACCCTTGTAATTTTTGAAGCATGGGTAGCCCGCTAAGACCGTTTTGCCTACCAAAGCATGGAGCTAATATTCAGGAAGACACTAAATGAGTGGGGATGTCCAAGGTGGCGGTGATTTATCCTTTCCATTTCCAGGGATATTTTTTTTTAAAAAATACAGCTTTCCCCAGCCATGAATAGCTGTTCTTAAAAGTACCAAGGGAATGTGTCAAGTGCTTGTTGATAGCTTTGAAAAAAAATTAAGAAGCCAGGAGGGCTATATTTTGGATCACAAAAAGGAGGCCAGGATCAGAGCCAACAACAGTTTCCTCTCCTCTCTTCTTTCTGAACCTTTTTGTTTGAAGTATACCTGCTTTTGTTAAAAGTCTTGCTTGCCCTTTCCCTTCCTGTTAAGAGTAAAATGGGTTACCAGTTAGTTGTTCTGTCAGTGAAAGGGTTCTAAGTCACATAAAGGCACATATTTTTTGCCTTTGAGAGTTTAGTGTGCTTCTCCCCTCTCCCACCCTCAGTGTTGCCTGACCCTCGCATGAGCTCACATTAGATCTGTTCTTCCGGTGACCAGCAGGCTGAATACTGAGCTAGTACCGGTATGTTTCTCTTCTCTGCAGCGGTATTTTTCACTGAGGAACTTATTATGAAGTCTTTATATTTCAGCCTTCCTACTCTTTCACTCTTCAGGTGGGTTGTTCTTTTCCCAGAGTAATTATGGAATTTATTTTTTCATAATTTGTTTTTCATAACTTACAATGTGGTTACACATATATACCTCAGATATTTTAATGTTCTATTGGGGCTAAATACTACAGTACTCTGTAATTCAGGATTTTGGAAACATCCTACTCTGCTTTTGCTCATCATATAATATTGCACATCTATTTATGAATATTGATGGGTCATTTTCTCCACATCCTTCTCTCCTGCCATGCCAAGGGCCACAAATGTAAGGGTCTTTAATTCAGGGGAAAAAAAGTTAAATTTCATTTTAGATTTTGGATTTTGTTTGACTCCCTGTTTCTTCCAGTTTCTTTTTGGCATTTTGGTCAAGTGAGAACTATGCCTCTACCCAAGCGGTGACTTGGTGTACACACTGGCTCTTCTATACTTTTTGCTTGATGCCAGAATCAGTACATATGTATTTTTTGCTGAATTTTTGAATTCAGTTTTGTTGAATTTTCAAACAGTGAAAAATACAATTTTCTGGATATTCGCAAAAATGCTGGAAACAAGTGTTTGAAAAATGTGTTTGTGATTTAGAAGGAGTGGAAGAATGAAACATGTAGGGAGGATGCTGAAGTGGTGTTTCAGAAGTATGAGGGAGAAGGGTGTGTGTGTGTGTGTGTGTGTGTGTGTGTGTGTTTGCATATGCCATGTAGAGAAGAAGATGGAGGTAGGAATTAGAATTTCCAAGGGCCACTTGGGAAGGTGAGGGATGTCCATGCAGAGTGAAACTGACTTTCATGTGATACAGCTTGAGAAAACAACTTTTTATGTTGTGCTCTGTAGAGAAAAGTATTGTAAAAGACAAGTGCAGTTTCAAATGCTATGCATTGCACATGGCATAGCATATCTGTATAGAACATTAATTGAAAACTGGGATAGAGTTCTTACCTCTGTGATATACTCTGTGTCAGCCACCTCACATTCACAGTCTGCAGAGAGAGAACAAGTCCATGCCACTATTACCAGCCTAGATGCCAGCTTTCTAGAACGTTGGTCACAGTACTGAGTATTGAGCTGTCAGAGGCCACTCAGAGGGGAAAAGCACAGTGCGCCACAAGGCAGCAAATAGGAAATACAGCGCTTTATTTGTTTTGTACCACCAGGTCAGAATCCACTAATCTGTTAGCTAGAGTCCCAGACATCTGAAACTGCTCTTCTAATTAACTCAAAAGGGGATAAAATATCATCTTGACTATTTGCCAGTGAGCATGCCCTCACCTCTGGCTTGAAACACATTTTTCCTTCCTTCCTTCTTTCCTTGAACTTGTTCCAGGTTGAATTAGCTGTTTTGAAGAAAGAGCAGTTTGGAGAGGGCACACACATGCCCAGATGTCGGCCCTTCCTTGCAGTGGGTGTCCTGCTGGTGTTCCCCTCCTTACATTTCTATGGGGAGTGTGCTGCTTCTCAGCGACACACTATTGTTGCATTTTTGGGAGAGCTGCCAAAAGATGGCTGCTGCCTCCCTAATTGAATAAAGATCTAAGTAAATTTCACTTGTGATCATGTGACCGGAGATTGCATTTTTTCCCTGTGGGGGGGGGAAATCTGGAATATTTTATGCTGCTCATACCCCACCTAATTAAATCAGAAGCCCATGGCTGTTGAATTGAACGGCAAACAATAAAAATTGGTTTTGTGGTTGTTAGTGTTCCCACAATCTCTCTCTCTCTCTCTCTCTCTCTCTCTCTCTCTCTCTCTCTGTGTGTGTGTGTGTGTGTGTGTGTGTGTGTTTGTCTGTGTGTGTGTCTGTGTGTGTGTGTCTGTCTGTATGTGTATGTGTATGTGTGTGATGTATTTTGTTTGTGTTCAGAGAGAACACTGTCACAGACCACTGAAGAGTGTGTGGAAAAAAAGCTCAAGGAAGGATCTGTGCCAGCCTCACAATACTCAGATCAACATTGTTGGTATGAGGAGTCCTTTGTCTTTGTAATCAGGACCTTCTAAATTAACAGCACATTACTGCCATTTCTCTTTCAACCCACAAATATATTTTGGATTTGAAAATGTGTGTGTGTTGCGTCGTTACAGTCGTGACCGACTCTTCGTGACCCCATATCCATGGAGTTTTCTTGGCAGGAATACTGGAGTATGCAAAAAACTCACGTGTGTGACTGAAGAATTCAGCTGGGTTTCCACGTTTAAGAAAAAGCATTGGTTCTCTTTGCCCTGTGTGTGTTTTTAAAAAGCATTTCTTGTTTAAACAGAAGCAAAATTTTGCAGAGTAGTGCAGAAGAAGCACATGAAGCACAACTAAATAAATCATATTTACTCTTGGTTTTCTTCTCTGTTAAAGGGGTGGGTGGTGGAATCTGTTGGGTGTTTTTAACTTCCTTGTTTCTCAGTGTTTGCTTCCTACCTGTTTTTGAGTGTGTGCCCAGAAGTAGTACTTTTGTCAAATGAGTAGATTATGCCAACCAGCAGTTCTCTCTGCCAACTAAACTGCTGGATTGGAAAACCCAGAGCTTTTTCCCCCCTCAGCGACACTGAAATATGCCTCTTCTCGTACTTGTGTTAACAAAAGGAATGAGGATATAGAATTGAGGGCATAAAACCTGCAGAATGGAAAGCATAACATAATATTGACACCTGGTCAGGCCAGTAGAGGAAAATTAGAAAGCAGTTTTATGGCAATGGCAGTCCCTTCTCATCCTGTTTAATGACTGCATTTTTCAATTGTGGAGTTTGAAAGAAGAAATAAGAATCAAGGCAATAACAACTAAAGATACTTCCTTTGTTGTCTTCCTTTTTTCCACAGAGAACAGATATAGCTGGGGCTTGATTTTATGTACTGATAAATTTATATTCAGCACATTGCCATTTTAACATAGACCTCTGGGTGGTTTTCAAAATAAAATATACTAAAACTCTAAAATTTAAACATCAAACAGATTATGCACCCTCCAGTGTAACATGGTTAGATAAAATTAAATTAAAATTCTCTCAGTCGCAGGTTTATGGCAGTTAAAGGCATCGGTATGATCAGCTCTTGTTTCTGTTTGAGTCAGATAGTTCTTGTTTCACATATGGGTTGCCTGCCTAGTTGAACTCCGTGTGGATTGCAGCAGAAAACACCAGTTCTTGAGAGTCAGCGTGATGTAGTGGGTAGAATGTTGGATTATGAGTCTGGAAACCTTGTGGGCTGAAATACTCCTTGAACATCTCATGCAACTGAAAAACTCAGTCAGGATGGCTGTAAATTAGAAGTGCCCTAAGAGCAGACCACAAAATACCTTAGTGACCTATGAAAGTTCTTGGTTTGGATCCAGATTTCCTTCCGTAAAAGTACAGTACCTGCAAAGAAAGGTATTATTCTCACTGTGGTGTTTTCTATCAGCATTTGGATTCTTTCCACACACTCAATTAAATATTTTAAATATATTATTTAAAATATTTATGTATCACCTTTCTTCTTACAGGAGCTCCATGGCCCAGTGATAAAATGCCTGTACTGCAGGTAAAACTGTGCTCACCATCTGGGGTTCAATCTCAGGTAGCAGGTTCATGGTTGACTCAGCCTTCCATCCTTCCGAGGTCGGTAAAATGAGTACCCAGCTTGCGGGGGGGGGGCAATGTGTAGCCTGCATACTGTAATTAAAACTGTAAACCGCCCAGAGACTACTTGATGTGGTATGGGGCAGTATATAAGCAGAACACTTTGCTTTTGCTTTAAAGGTTCCAAGGAGAATTACAGTATTAAAAGAAACAGAGTTAAAGACCAAACAATAAATTATTGTACTATTTAAAAAAAAATCAAATATATTAAAATTCATAATAAGTACAATATTAGTTATATCTTGACATTAGTTTTGTCTTGATATTCACTGTCCAATCTTGAACATTTCCTAGAAATAAATCTCATCAATATTTTGCAACTGCATTTGAGATTTGCAGGTGAAAGAAATTTAAGAAGCCACTGAGGTATAAAGAGGAACATTGTACTTATTCATAGATACATAGCATCAGAGTCACCCTTATTGGTGCTTCCATTTAGTTAGGATACATGCAGCTAGTAAAGATAATCTGGGGCAGTAACATGGGTGTGTTTCTAAAATATGTATTATATCAAGCGCATTGAAGGGTGTTGTGACACTATAGTTGACTGCATAGGTATGTATGTTAATTCATTAGAAATTAGGTGTAGAAGCAGTGGAGGGTAGCAACCCTAGTTTCTTGAATCAAGGTGCAGCACTTTGGATAGCTCCTTTAAATTTTGGGTTAAAACCCAGAGTTGGAGCCACCATACCTACAAAATAGGAACCTCCTGCCCCCACTGAGTTGTGCAATAGTCAATATATAGTAAGTACATTACAAGCATTATTTAATTCTAACATGAGACGCTTGTCTGTGCTGGAATAAGTACAGACCCTTCTGCCTGCAGAATTACATACACACAGTCTTCTACACAGATCCTTTAGTTGTGTATAATAGAAACAACATATACCAATCAGAATTATTTGTAACTGAAGTGAAGGCTTCTGCCTGCCTAGTAGTGTGTGTGTGTGTGTGTTGAATCATTACTTCATGACCCCATGTCCATGGAGTTTTCTTGGCAGGAATACGGGAGTGGTTTGCCAGTTCCTACTCCAGGCGCCTACAGCACCTGGTATTCCTTGGTGGTCTCCCATCCAAGTACTAACCAGGGCCGACCCTGCTTAGCTTCCGAAATCAGGTGAGTTCAGATGTGCTAGGGCAGGGATGGCGAACCTATGGCACGGGTGCCAAAGGTGGCACTCGGAGTCCTTTCTGTGGGCACCTGACATCGCCCCTTCACAGCAACCTGTACTCAGGTTTAATGGCTGTATTGGCACTTTACAAAAAAAAAATTAGTGGGTTTTGAATCACAGTTTCTCTAAAAGGTTTGCCATCACTGTGCTAGGGCATGTAGGCAGCTTGCCTGGTAGTACCAACTACAGTATTTGTGTAGAATCAGCTGTGGAATGGCTAGTCAACACTTACATAAACCTCACAGATTCAGTGGGTTGGGAGTAACAATAGATTCTACCCATAGTGTACTGTTATAGTTAATTACTTTGGGGAGATCTGTTACGTAGATCCAGTGGCTTGATCTTTTGTGGATGTTCTGATGCCGCTTACTCTTCCTTGTTCTTTCGCACTGTTTGTCTTGTGAAGCTCTGGCATATCCATGACTTCCCAGAGGTGTTCAACTCCCTCAAGAAACAGGAAAGAAAAGAGAAAGGGGAGGTGGAAAGACTCAAGGCATCTTAATAACCCCCTCCAATTTCCCTATCAGAATTTTTTTTTACTTAGCTTTGTACTTATGTTTTTACTCAGCCAATTATTTGCTAAAGATTATCATTTATTGCAAATGACTTTTTGCGTCTTCATAAAGTGAAATGAATTCTTCCTTTCCCCCTGCTAAGCCTCAGAATGTAGTTGATGAATTTCGAAGAGAGGGTTTTGTGGCTAAGAAATTAAGACAAAAATCAAAGTTTATATGTTATGATTCCTCCAAATTTCTGGTGGGAATACTTTGTGATAGAAATGACATATCCACAGAGACATTTCCTGCCAGTTTGTTTAATTACATTAAGCAGTGGTATAACCATCAGTAGAAACTAAACCTCTTCTAAATCCAGTTACTTGAATATTGAATCATAAGGAATAACTAGCTTAGTGTAATGTATTATAACAATCTTTATTAAATTAGTAATTTGAAGTGCTACTGTTTTTTTAAAATTACAAATACTAATACGACTGCATGTTTCCCTCTTATCACTCATTAAGAGTCTGAAGAGGGGATTGAATTTTGTTTTTTTTGGGGGGGGGGGGGAGAATAACTAAAATTGTTTAGAATGCTAAATTGGAAGGCCAATGATGATTCTGCAATTGGATCCTACTCATATTTTTTAAAAGGCTTGTGGCACTTAAATTGAAATGCCATCTACAGTTTCAAAATTAGGGTTAAAAGGGCTACTTTGTTGAAACTAATTACAGTCCTATTCATTATAAAGAAAAACCTGTGACATTTTAGAAACTTGGCTTGGAAAACTAGAAGCCACAGGAATTTGTTATTTTACTTTATTATTTTTATTATTTTTACATTGTGTTATAAAGCAGTGGTCTCCTAGTTGGAGTGTATATCCAGTTTCACTTAAAGCCAAAGCAAAATAGAAACCCGCTGGCATTTATTTTACAAGGATAATAAAGAAGAATTGAACACATCCCCTCTCACATTGAAGCCAGGTCTATTGTTTGACTTCCAGGGATAGGACGCTACTGTTTTATCTGTGTCTTTAAAAAGAGAAAGAAAAGGGGGTAAACACACTTGGCTAAGAAATAAAGTTGGCTTCACTTCTGAGCAACTAGTGTGCTGCATTTGCCTTTACCTTGGCTGAGAAACGGAACCATGTTCCGTGCTTGGCACGGAGCACAAAACTAGATGCCCCTTAAAAGGAGACAGGTTGCCTCTAATGAGGCTCTAATGAATCATAAGAAAACCTGGAAACTTATTTTAAAAGGTAATTAGTTCCAAGCCCTCCAAAGTAGCTTGTTACCCTTATTTTAAAATATCTAATTCACTTTCTTATTTCAGAAAAGTATTTAAATTATTTTTATCTAATTTAAAAATACTTCTGGATGTCGTAAGCCACTAGTTTGCGTTGAGAAGCACTTTTCGCTCTTCCTACCTTATTGTTGCTTCAACCCCACCACCCACCACCTCAAATTCAAGCCACTGCATGAATTATGTAGTATTTTCTTCATCTACTACTCCCTCTCACAAAATACCAGAACTAGGGGACAACCACTCAAATTGAGGGCTGGGAGAGTGATAACAGACAGAATAAAATATAGTGTGTTGTTAGTCTTTGGAACTCCCTGCCACAGGAGGTGGTGATGTCATCTAGCCTGGATGCCTTCAAAAGGGGATTGGACAGATTCCTGGAGGAAAAGTCCATCACAGGTTACAAATCTTGATGGAGATGTGTAATCTCCAGTCTTAAGACCGGGGTACTTCAAGGGCCAGATGCAAGGGAGTGGTGTCAGGAAACAGATATCTAGTCTTGTGTGCTCCCAGATGCATTTGGTAGGGCCACTGTGAGATACAGGAAGCTGGACTAGATGGGCCTTTGGCCTGATCCAGCATGGCTCTTCTTATGTTCTTATGTTCTTATGAGTCTACAACTCATTAATTATAAAAAGTACGGTACCTAAAACTAGAGCTACATGTAAGTAGCTGATTTACTTTAAAGTGGTGGAGTCACCCTTTCAGTGATAAGGTAATTTAGGCATATATTTCCAATGAGGAAAATATTTATTTATTTATTTATTTATTATATTTATTATATTTATAGACCGCCTGACTTTCCCAAAGAAACTCTAGGTGGTGATCAAGATAAACTATAATAGGGGCAATAAAATATAAATCCATATAAGTAAAGCATATAAAAACATAAAAAGACCAAACCCATTAAGGATACACTCTATAGGCTGGCTGTAGACTTCTGGACAGTGTTTATCAACTTTTTTTAAAAAAAAAACTTGTATCCCCTTTTGATACGCATAAACAATAATATACTCTTCTTTAAATCTACTGTCTGTAACACTTCTGTTTAAAATTGGAAGTACTGCAAATAAGAAGACATGAAAAGGATTTATAGATTTAGAGGGAAAATTATATTGGCCAGTGTCCTGCTGAGCTTCCTCTTAGTGGAAAGTCCTGCCAGCATGGTGACTCAGAATCATGCTGCTTGCACAGGCATTGTCTTTAGGCAAGCAAAGGGTGGGTTTTACTTCATAGAGATCATTGCTTGCACAATGGTAAAGCTCACATTTCTAATGCATCCTAATACATGCCAGATGAGTAATGCATATTGCTGCATTACTAGGCTGGCGGGATTTTCTGCTTAGCGGATGCTCAGTAGGATGCAGGCCATTGATCTTCATATTTTTGGACATTAATTAAAGTTAAGAATTTTATTTGCTTTAGTAGGTCTCAGTGGCACACAGTAAAATGTACTGTTAGCTTAACTTAGAAATGAAGAAAGATAAATGTTGGATAATAGCTATTGGTATAGCTTTATTTTCTCTCCCCCCCCACTTGTATTATATTTGGGAATTACAGTAGTTTCTCAAAACCACACATACCTCCTTGAGTTGGGACCAAGCCCGCATGATGCTACCTTGAATCATGCCCCAGAATATTTTGTGATACACAAGACTTCTACAGCAGATGTACAAGGAAAAACCAGCAGATGATGTGGAATAGGTCCTTAAAGTTAGAAAGTCTGGTATTGATGAGTCATGCGTCACTAAATGCCCTATTTGTTATAATATGCTTCTCTTGGTCAGTTAACTATGAACGTGGTTCCTTACTGTGGACAACCTAGGTGTTCTTGGGACTGCAACTTCCAGAAACTCCACCACTAGAGCTGGTGGTGAAAGACAGTGGAAGTTACAGTCCAAGAACACTTGGCTTACCCAAAGTTGGGAACTACTCAGTTTTAACATTCCACCTTTATGCATCTGATTAATTTATTTACTGCATTGGGTGTCCTTGATGAAAACATCTACAAATCCAAAGAGGTTGAGAACCAGTGCTGTAGAACATTGTCAGTACCTAGATCCAGCATTTTTATCCTTCTGCCTAGTGTTAAAAGCAAAGCAAAATAAAATAAAATTTATTTATTTTATTCTTAAATTAATACACTACCCCATTAGTGCTACGCAAAATTAAGAAATGCAACCACAAATTATTAGTTATCTGAATCTGTACTCTTAGAACTAACCTTTGGTCCCTTCTTTTGAAAGCAGGTTTCAGAGCAGTTGTGGCGGAAGGCTGGATGGTGTTTAGAGTCAAGTAGCAAAAGATGTGCAAGATAACACTGCAGAAGTTAGACCAGCACTGTCAAAGGTTATCTGGTGACCTTGGACATCTCATTTTAGCCTTGCAGGACATTTTAGAAGGTTTATAGAAACCTGTAAAAGACAAGATATGTATAATTTTGTAAAATATGCTTTAATATGATTTGCAAACTATAACGTTCATACTCTCAGTTTTCTAGACCTCAGATTATGTACCGAGTTGTGGGACATATGAGGTTCACACTGAGAAATCATTTGCATATACAGAACAGCTTCATTTACTAACCTCACGTGGATGTTTTAAAGCTAAGTTCATTTAGGCTCATCTAGTACTTGAGCATGCTTGAACAGAAGCCATTAGAGGAATGAAAAACTCATTGGTATCAATTATTATTAATGAATTAGCACTCAGTATCTCCCTGCTGGTGGGCAATGAGAATTTTCTGTGCATATTTTGGTGGGAAAAAGCTTATTTTTTTTAAAAAAAGAAAAGAAATGAAAACAACAGTCCTAATTCTCTGCAGATTGTTTCTGTACTCTGGCATACATTGCATCTTGAACTCAATGAAATACCATTATGGCTTGATAATGGGTACAGAAAAATATAATGAAAATCAAAACAAAAAATAAATAAATCTTAAGGATATACGGTATTCATTTATATGATAATACTGAGTTTAGTCTTAACTACTGCTATTTAACTATACTCACTACTTACTTCTTGGACTTTGTAGATCAGTGGTTTATTTTTGTGCATAAGTTAAGGTTGTGAATTTTTATTTAAGTTCCTTCACATCTGTCAATAAGTGGAATATAATATAATGTGATGTCACAAACGCCTTTAACCACTATCAAACAGATTTAAACACAGGACCAAGTCAATCATGTAGATATACTAGTGTAAATATTTAATGTGTGCATGTATCAAAGCTTGAAAAAGTTACTATTTTGGGATTACATTTCCTATATTTCTCAAAGTAAGCCTGCTGACAAACATTTGAACTTGAAAACTTTAAGAAATGTACTTCAAAAAAGAAAGTTGAAGCATAAATGAAATGAGCCTGGTCTATAGAAACTGCAGGTCATGTTGTTAAACTGGTTCAGTCCTGCAGTACTGTACTTCTGATTGAAGCCATCACTCTACTATAACACCATTGTCTATGTATGTTTTAGATAGTTAAACATGACAAGTTGCTTTGTGTTGAGCTAATAACGAGACTCACAACAAGACCAGAGTAAAATTATGACAATTCATTCTGTTCACATACTCTGAATGAGTCGCATAATTCAGCTTTCCATGGTACACAATTGGGTTTGCCTAGAGACAGAGTATTAGTGGATATAACCCACACTTAAAAAGTGAAGTTCCACTCATGAGACTTGTAGAAGGGGTGAGAAGTAATTATTTCATTCCCTTACAAGCCTGTCTTCCTCAGGTTCCTCAAGGAGATAGGCCAACTGGCAAAAGTTACCTCTTGCCTAATTTCCTTTGATATTTAAGTCCCTTCCCAAACAGAAGGATCCCTTCATTTCATAGAAAGCCATCTGAGAATCCAATCCATAAGTGCAGAGAATATATAATCTGAGCTTCAGGCTTCAGCCTGGGTCATTATGCACACCCATCCTCCTGAGTATGTCTTACATAAATGTAGTATTTACTGTTTGAGGTATTCAATATCTTATTGCAAATGACCATTGGTCACTGGAGCTCACTGAAGAATCTCAGAAAATCAAATACTGGTAACTGCTTTATAGACTACAGAACAGGGGTTGTTCTGAAAGAAATGTGTGTTGTGGACAAGGAGCTACCATTAAGACAGAATGTGTAGAGGCAGAAAGGTTTTGTGTAGGCAGAGGTGTCAGACAAGTGTGCATATTATCCTCTTATCTCTGTTCAATCCACACACACACAAATCCGATGGAAAACAAGAATAGATTCAGATGAAAGAGTTAAAATTCATGGAATAATCAATAATGAATAATTTAAGATATGTAGATGACATCATCTTACTGGGAGAAAGCAGCAATGACTTGACACAATGTCTAATAAAAGTAAATGAAATAAAAGCCAAATCAGGAGTGCAGTTGAACATGAAGAAGACAAAAACCTTGACAACAGAATGACTATACAATTTTGTTGCTGACAATTAATAAATTGAAATTGCTGAAGATTTCATATATCGTTGTTCAGTCATGACTCATGAGTCCAAAGGAAGATAGCCAAGAAATAAGAAAAAGACTGAGACTCGTAAAGGCAGTAATTAAGGAACTATAAAAGATCAAGTGTGAGGACATATCACTGGTATCCACACATAACTCTGAGCGTAAAAGCAAAAATGTTGAAACAGGCATTCATATTTTGAGCACATGAAGAGAATTCAGTATTCTCTCGAAAAGGCAATAATATTTGAAAAGACTGATGACAGCAGGAAGAGAAGACAAAATATAAAATGAATTGATTTCCTGAAGTAAATTGTAGGTTTGATTTCACAAGAACTGAACACAACTGTTGAAGGTAGGACATGTCAGGAATCTGTCGTTCATAGGGTTGCCATGATTTGTAGGCAACCTGACTGCACGTAACAGCAGCAATCAACCCAAATTTGTGGCTAATTTGGTGCTTCTGTACAGATTTGGGTTATTCCAATATTTTTAAAGAAATTCATATAGAGATTTTTTTTGTGACTACTGTATTTGCATTCACTCAGAAAACATTACTTTGGACTGCAGTTGGTAATGGTTCCTACTCCTCTACATTATGACACACTGAACAGCTTTCACAATTACATTATGAAAGGTATCTCAGTAAATTTTTTTTGTAGCTCTATCAGTTTCTGACCAGAAAATAATAATTAAAAAAATACCAATCCTCCTCTTATAGTTAGGCTTTGTGAGAAAATGGGCTTTTCGTCTATGAGCAAACAATGTGTTTAATTATGATTTCCCATCCTCTGATCCAATCTTACTACTCACTTAGGCCTTTTTTTCCCTTTACACTTTTAAAACAAAGCAGCTGATAAAATACTGAACCAATGAATTTTATTTTATATTTTATCTCCTTTGCTCTGCCCAATTGTATGGATTCATTTGGGTTATCAGCCTATCTTGTTTGTGAATTTTTGTGCTGTCTCTGCTGCTCAGGCTGTGACTCCCAAATCTTCTGCAGCTCTATTTCCATATTCCTGCGTGCTTGTTCTTTGTTAATCACTTGGCAAGCGCTTATTTGAATATTAAAAATTTCTTTAATCATCAAAGGCAGGAGCACAGCTTCATGAATATTCATATTTTTTTCCTCCTCAGACTGGATTCTAGTTCATTACCCTGCAGTAAAGCCAAACAGTCATCAATCGCGCTCATTACTGCCGCTGGCGTTTTGATTGGCTGCCTGCTGCTGGTAGTTTTTTGTCCCCCACCCTTCCTGCTTTTCTCTATGAGCTGTCGCATACCTGCCAACAACAACAACAACAATAACAACAACCACAAAAATCCCCCAACATAACAAGAATATAGATAGATATATTCTGGCTGGGAAAAAAACCCTAACTCTGCAAACTCATCACATAGTCTTGATCACTCTCCCCACCACCACCATCTCTATTTTATTTTATTTTTTTAAATTAAAAGCAATTTTTTTTAAAGGGAGAAACTTGAGCTTCAGAGATGAATATTTGTCAAGAGAGTTGACGTAAGTTTCATTTGCATAATGACTTTGTACTTCTGCATTAATAAAATTTGCATATGAAGCCATGTTAATTACTCCTGATCATGCTTTTTGCATTCATGCATAGTAATTTTCTCCGACTTGTGAGAATTAATGTCTTGGCATGGGGGGAGGAATAGACGAGGGGGAGGCAGTAAGGGGACTGTCAAATTTCTATGCCAGTGTCCCTCACTTACAGCCTCCCCTCTTCCTGCTCTCAACATTGCTTTTCTTGATCTATGACTCATTTATGGCAAATCAGTAGGAATCCTGGCTATAAAAGAAATGTATCAATTCAGAATGAAATCTTGTTTGCCAGTGGGGAAAAATTGCAAGCAAGTCTAAAAATATGCATTAACCTGAATAGATTAACTGTAATCACTTGGTGTGCAATATTGCATTTTCAGAAACTTGCAGCATGATGATATTGTGGGTTCTGCAAAGGTGCATATACACTTTTGGATACCCTACTACATTTTTGGGTGCATTCCTGTGCTTTTATCAGTGTATATTGATGTATTATGTGTGCATTTCCATTGTTCTCCACTTTTATCTTAATCAGTTATGGAAAACAATCCACTTTAAAGGAAATTGCCATAAAGGCAAGAAATGAATCAGCTTGTTGGGTTTTTTTTGTAAAGGATTTTCCCATTTTTTGAGTGTTTAGCAAAAAGCGGGAATCACTGCGGTATGACTCATACAGGTAGGCATGCCACAAGGTCAATTAAAAAAAAACTAGACATAGCAGGAATTATTATGCCTGACGTTTTTTCTAAAAGGGGATCGATCTTTCATCCAAGATTGAGGATGGGGATTATTTTTAAATACTTCCATAATTTAGCTTCAGATTGTTTGTTTGTTTGTTTAGTTGTCATCCAACCATCACATTCATCCTTTGGCTTAGCCATGTGAATACTTACAGGGGAAAGGGCTTTAGAATTTGAAGGGACAACACAGTCCTCTTTTGGATTGGAGTTTAATTCATGGAATAGCCTTGGGCATATTGCTGACTTATAAGGCAAGGGCATTTGTGCATGTGGGAATTGAACCATCTCTTGTTTAAGTTGCTTTGCAGTATGACTATGAGCTCTATAGTGGCAGGAGTGATAATTTGCATTACAAATG
This sequence comes from Phrynocephalus versicolor, assembly GCA_023846285.1. Lineage (NCBI taxonomy): Eukaryota > Metazoa > Chordata > Lepidosauria > Squamata > Agamidae > Phrynocephalus > Phrynocephalus versicolor. Next base: position 6,382,226 of record JAHTLZ010000225.1, read on the forward strand.
CCTCCCTCTTTTTTAATTCTGTGGTTATAGTGGCTTTATATTAAATGAACAAAACGGTTGTGGCTAGAGGTTAAAAGGTGATTTAACCCCCACTTGTGATGACGATACCAAACTATTTTACCATGGCAGGCATATATGAATATACACACTTACAGTCCCTTTGGAGCTAACATAATCTCTTTTTCACAGGCTTTGTGAGTGATTCTATGGGACCCAAAGTAATTGTGAAACATGGCATATGCAGCATTGGTTTGGGTTTTGAATCTCAACAGTTTTCATTAATGGAACAACAGTTATATTAGCTGGCTTGAGTTTCTGGCACTAGCCTTCCGTCCCCCCTCATACAGTCTTTCCAAGTGGGGCTCAAGTTGATTCCACTGGAGCCATGGAAAGTCCAGGTACAACAAAACAGGAGGGGAAAATAGGACTTGGTCTGAGTCACAGTCTTTTGAAAGAGATCTAGAAGAGAGGGACTGAGGTCTGCTGAGTGGTTCCTCCTAGAGCCCCATTTGCTTCTCCTTTGGGTGCTTATACTTCCAGTGCCAAAGCTGTGCCGGGGTGGGCACTTCAGCTCCTGTTGGATGGGAAGGACACCAAGGCAGAAACAGTGTAGCACCTGCAGCAGGTTGCAAAGTAGGGGTCCCAGGTCCCTAGTCCTGTTCTCTCTTAGCATCTTAAATCTTCATGGAGGCACTTCTTCCCATGTCTCCTCCGCCCTCCTCCTCTAATGATGATGATGACGGCTGTCCTGAGTTTTATAACTCAAGCCCTTTTATCCCTGCCGTGGCTTCCCCTCTCCAGCTGCCCCACATTCATCTGTTGCCCTTCCTTTGGCAGTGTCAGTGCTTCTCTGCTTGCCAGGGACCCAGAAGACTCTTTTTCTTTTGGGCAACCTTGGGTCTATGGGGTGGGACCAGGCAATCTCCCAGGGGAGCCTGATGTGACCCCTGCACATACATATACCATTCTGGTTTGGTGATACAGTATATGGAGCAACCTTGAGTGTTCCAGTTAATAAAATAGGGATACCATTTAGCTTGCAGGGATTTTGCAAGAACTGGAAGTAGATTTTTTTTTTTTGCACACAATCTGATACATTCCTGCAAGAACAAGGAAACAGTGATTCCATCAGTAAGGTGCTCTGAATATGAGGGTCAGTAACATTTTAAAACAAAGCCATCTGAAACAAGTGAGAAAGCAAATAAACAAACAAACAGAAACCAGAACACTGAAACTCCATCATTGCACAGTTTCATTCTTGTTTATTTTCAAATATGTGGGTATGGTTACGCATTAGCAGTGCTTCCCACAGTTTCTAGCTATAAATAAAAATAAACGAGAAACATACCTTAAATGTGGCTACCCAAGTCTTTTGTGTGTAATGTTTTAAATTTCATTTGGATTTTGTGGTTTGACTTTCTTTGATTGCTCTCTCTTTTTTATGGGGGAAGAAGTGGGGAGTGACTTATGGGAATGGGAGAGGAAGTATGAATTTTTTTCTTAGAAGTGTTTGGTATTCATCAGCGTTGATAGTCTCAAACTCCTAGATCCCATATGCACAAAAGATATTTAATCCAGGCCTAGAGACAATAATAATTTTTTATTCTTTTTCTTTTTAAAATACAGTTCACCTTACTGAGAACTAGGCTCCTTATACTGCATGAACACACACACACTACTGAGACTGGCAATGTTTATGAAAGACTTTCTTCTCTTCCCTGATGGTCGTACTGAAAAGTCAAAGGTATCAGAAACATTGTAGCGCTCAAAAGCAGACTGAAATTCAAAACACACTTACTGGCATGCTTCCATGAAACAAAAGGGGGCACTTAAAATCATATTAGATAACTCTTAATATGGGAGACTCTCTTCCAACTCTTGCTTTTTTCTGTGAAAGATGAACACGAACACACCCAACTAAAACAAAGCATTACACCGGCTCTTCTGTTGCTGTAATTCTCAAAGTGATTTTGCTTCATGAGTGTGGCTCTTTTTTATAGGTTGTGTTGTCCAAAAAATCCACTAGATCATACGCTTGATACTAGATACTGGATACAATTCTATGCTATAGTATAATAATTGTGATTTATATGACGCGTTTCAGGGTTTTCTAGGTAGAGACTGCTCAGAAGTACTTTACCATCCATCCGCTTCTTCTCATCTGCTTTCGAAACCTGTTCATTATTCCAGCCCCACCATGGGTTGGGTGGTTGTTTTTGGATGAAATCTTATTGCTATGTTTAAGAAAATTTATACCCTTCAGTCAGTTGGTGCTTTGGTGCATGCCTCCCTCCTTCCACAAAAGCATGACAGAGAGTTTTTTCCAGTCCTTCTCCAAACAGATAGGCTGTACTCCTGTATTCAGTTAACACGATCTGTCTTTTCAATGGGCTGTCTTGTCTTTTATACTTTTCACCCCCTTAATTTTTTTAAACATTGCATTATTTTTGCAAACTTTGGGAAACGTTGGCAAAACCGAGCATCACCAGCAGCTGATAAAGACTTCCTTTTGCAGCTTCATCACATTGTGTGTCAGCTGCATGCATCCTGAAATTGGAAAATGAAACTGAATCAGTGGCAGACTGCCTCTGCCAGTGAAGTCATTCCAGCTGTGCAGGCCAAACTGTTTCACAGGATTAGAGCATATGAGTGCAGATGCTCCTTTGACTTTACTATTGATTTGAGAACAACGTCAGAGATGGCACTCTAATATGCGATTGCTGAGCTATGCAAAATAATCTTTTTTTCTACAGGGAAAAAAAGTAAAAAAAGATGGTCACTGATATAGTCACCCTGTGAATTATCCTTGGTCTGTTTGAGGATAATTGTCTTCATTTGCAATTCAGTTGTTGGATATTATTCTGATGCTTTCTTAGTATTATATGTGGTGAAATTTAAGTTGCTTTTATTGAAGTGTCCTCTTAGAAGATATTTAGCAATGACCTCTGTGATAGTTTGAGTTGTTTTTAGCAGGGTGATAGTCAAGAAAAAGAAGAAAAGACAAAGAGTTTTGCTTTTGGTAAGTTTTTGGTGGTAGCAAGTCTAGAGCTAACGTCGGGAAATACATGGTTTCAGTTCATTTTGTATAGGCGTCTCATGTGGCTTATAATAATCTTCTTCAACTCTTTTCTGCTTTGGTTTGACAGAGGGAGGCTCTACCCCTGAGTCTATCAGGGTCATGCTGGCATCCCTTCAAGAGCCTGAGGGCGTTGACTCAATGGAAGAGCGATCTGCTGTCCTCCCACTTAATAGAGAGGTGTGGTTTGTGGAGACAGACTCTGCAGCCTTGGTCAGAATAGGTTGGACTGCATGTTGAGGCCTGCGGCCTTTGTACACTCTGGTTTCTCCCAGGTCCGATTGGCTCTAACGCTAGATAGATGTTTGGCAATAAGATGCCTGCATGCTTTGTGGTTCTTCTCTAATGCTGTGTTTGCAAATAGCCCCTGAAGACTTCTCTAACCTGTTTATGGGCACAGGAATTACAGAGGGTGGGGTGGGATTTGCAGTTTATCTCTTCAGAGGATGGAGAAATTCTCTAAAAGTTTCTCAGAGTTGAGGATCACCTTTAGGTAATTACTGCATTACTGTACCTTGCATTACTGCAAGGTAATGTAGTTTCTCTCACCTTGCTGCGATTTCCCTCCTTAATCTTGGTGTAAATTGCACCAGTGATCAGGTTTCCATTTTGTGGCTTCTTTTGCAGTATGGTGGTTAGCTTTGTCAGTTTGAAGGCCATCTCTGAAGTCCACTATAAATGAGACTATGGTGAGGCCTTATGTCTGGTTCATCCCTTTAATTCAGTAGGACTACTACTACTACTACTACTACTAGTAGTAGTAGTACTACTAGTACTAGTACCGTGTTTTCCCCAAAATAAGACAGTGTCTTATATTAATTTTTGTTCCCAAAGCTGCACTAGGTCTTATTTTCAGGGGAAGTCTTATTTTTCCATGAAGAAGAATACAGTACACATTTATTATTATCTTATTATCGGGGAGGCCTTATTTTCAGGGGGATGCCTTATATTTCAGTGAGAGGCAAAACTGTAAGTAGGTCTTATTTTCGGGGGATGTCTTATTTTTGGGGAAACAGAGTAGTAGTAGTAGTAGTAGTAGTAGCAGCAGCAGCAGCAGCAGCAGCAGCAGCAGCAGCAGTTGTTGTTATGTTGATGAAGTTAAAAAGAGCCTTCATTTATAGGCTTGAGCTAAAGATTCCTCAGTTGCAAAGCTTATTTGGCACTTGGGAAAGGAGTGTCTACATACTACTATTGCTGTTTTGTTGCTTATGGCTGCTTAGAAAGAAAACTCATGATATGTGATTTCCCTAAGGCCCTATTAATTTACCATGTGATTCTGCCATCACTGTTCCTCTCGGATTCTGGAAAGCATATCAAGAAGTTATGTTGGTGGCCATGGGTTATGTGGAGAACAAAGAAGTTAACACTTTACATTTTTTTCTGGCCAGCAGATAAATGTTCAGGTTCTGTGCCAGCTGAGCTCAACCCACAGTACTGATATTAACTGCTCTCTCGCTCTCTTTCCATCCTTCTCCATTCACTACATCAAAATTGAAAAATACCATTGAGAACCCTTTTTTTATTTGGACATCCTTCTTAATACATTGAAAGAGCCTTCTGTTAACTGATGCAAGACAAGCAAAGTTGTTTCTATATATATTGAGACCATATATATTGTGTGCCATCTGCTTTCATTGATTTGACTCACAGAAAGTATTATCCAAATTGTAATGTAGATGCAGTTCCTGTCTGTAGTTTTGCTTACCTGTTTGTGCAGTGATTTGAAGTGAAATCAAAAGGTCACAAAGGAAAAGGAAAAGGATCCCAGGACTCCAGAAAGTCTATTAATAAAAGGTAAATAAATAAACCTGCTCACAAAAGCACATACACTTTTATCCTTGATGGTTTGGAATTTACACCAGAAAATTTCAACCTTTTGCTTGTGGTTTTGGCAGCAGCCTCACAAACATGTTTTGCCCTGGTAGTTTCTTAGCCGTTTAAATAAATGACAAAATCAAACACCATCCATACAAACAAGAGCACTAGACTTATTGCCAGGGGTGAAATGTGCTGTTGGATTCACATGTGTGGCTATCAAATCACTTTAGTTGTCTAACCGGGACATTTGAGACAGTGAAGGCTTTGGGGGAGAGACAAGGCTGTTTTCTAGTTCCATTGACTTGGTGCAGAAGAATTTAGTCTAGTGGTGTTTGTAGGCTTGGAAAAATCACTATACTGAGTAGTCCTCATTCAAAGAGTGTGCTTTTATGTTGATCCATCATCAATAGCAAAGGTCCCAAAGAAGAAGATTGTAGCAAACTCATATTCTAGATATGCATTTTACCTCTCCATTGGGCTATTAGAAACAAGTGTGTGCAGTTGTCTGAGCTGTATTATTAGTGTTCAGTTTATCTCAGTATCTGCAAAATTTTAATTGTGAATGTCTGTCCTGAGCTCTGTAGATCAGTCACAGTAGAAGTTCAGATAAAATAAACTTGCCAGCTGTGAGACTCATACATTAATGACAGAAGCTGCTTTTGATTATTAACTACCTGAATTCAAAGGCTAGAAGTAAAACACTGTCTGCAACTGGAGTCCTAGTTATTGAAAATAGGAATATAGCAGCCCGACTGAGATTAACACTGCCTGAAAGTTAATGTCACACGATATGTGTCTGTGTGTACACGTTTGTATGCTTTAATTTAATTTCTTAAGTCATAGCGCGACATTCTGACTGCTGCCAAGAGAGCAAGTGCTTCCAACAGAGCAGGAGCAGAGACTAAATACAGTTTTAAATAACAGATAATTTCTAAGATGTGTGCATTTTAAATGAATAATACATTTTGAGGATGCAATGTCATATTTCAACTAATGGGGGGAAAAGAAAGGTTGCTACAGAAATAGACACAGGAAACAGAATGTGCAAATGGAACATTTAAACTACATTGTTGGCTGTAGCTCACAGGGCAAGAGAGCGAGGATGGGCCATGCTTGTTTTTCCCTGGTATTTTTGTGAAGTTGTTTGAGTTGCTGTAGATTATCCATCCTGATGTTCTGAACTTGGTTTGGCGACAACCAGGGTAAATCCTATCTTCACTTCTTGGCGTTAGGGCAGTGGTAGAACAGTACTCCTGATTCACATCCTCACTTTAGCATAGCAGCCTTCGTGATGAGCTATCTTCCCTTCTTACCCACTCTTCCATGCTTACCTAATGAGGAGGTTTATTTCCTGGACCTCTGCCTAGATTATCATGGGGTGGTGTTTCAGAAGTAAAAATGACTTTTTAAAATTTGTTTTGTTAAGGGTCGAGTTATTACGTTTAAAACATGACAGATTATAGCCAGATTAAAAACAGATTATTTATTTATTTTAGAGTATTTTTATCCTGCCTTTCTCCTTGGAAAAGGACCCAAGGTGGCTTACAGTAGTGGTTGATAAATATATAGTCCAGTACAATTAAGACATGTTCAAGTATTGAGAACAGGGAATTGAGGGATGTCTTACAGCAGGGCTGTTCAACTTTGAACAGGCCAAGGTCTACTTTTTCCGGCCCAAAGTGCCTGAGGGCTATTACACTAAAACCTCTACTTACAAATTTTATCCATTCTGACCACATGCTCATAAGTAAAAACTTTTGTAAGTTTTGGTTTCCCATAGGAATGCATTGAAAACCAATTAATCTGTTCTGGGTGGAACAGATTTCAATGTGCCATGGCCCTTGAACTGCCCCGCTCGGCTGAGATAGTGGGCTGGCAGACCCAGAACTTTGTGGGGGCAGTGATGGTCCTTGGAGTGGGGGAGGGAGGGGTGGAGAACTTATCCCCTCACTTTTTTATTGATGGCTAGCGGGCTACTTTCGAACCCTTCACGGGCTACCAGTAGCCTGTGGTCTACCTGTTCGGCAGGCCTGTCTTACAGCATTAAAAGACAACATTACATTAAAGCTACAAGAGAATGCAAGCAGTTGAAAAGAGTAAAATTCCATGTAAAAGTTATGAGTGATGGAAATAACATTGAAAACATAGTGTCAGTGCAATCACACAAGGTTATTATAAGTAGTTATAAACACAAAGTCTATGTGATCACATAGATTCATATAAAAGATACATAATAGGTAGTCCAAGTTACTGCCTGGAGCAAATTGAGTAGAATATCAAGGGGCTTTTTATCAACCCCCATATATAATCATGATTCCCTGTTGGGCAAAATGCTTATTTATTTATTTAAATATTATTGCCCCACTTTTCTCCTTTGAAAGGAGCCAAGGCTGCATACATTGACAACATACAAAGTTGGAGAAAATAAGTGTATAGCAGTTACCAAAAAGCATTAAAGACAATATTCAAAGCTGAGAACAATGATTGTGAAGAAGCAAATGACATCATTAAAAAGGTAACATGAAAGCTAAGAACAATGGACAAGCAAATAAAAAAGAAAACATGCCACTCTGAGAGATAAAATCGAAAAATACAAGTAGTACTACAAATTCAGTCCAACAAGCAATGTGTTTATTAGATCAAAAGGCCGCAAAAGTGTGCAGCATCTGGGTTGTCCAAAATATTTCTTCAGGTTAGGTGATACACAAATTATGGCAGATGGAGAAAAAACGAAATCACAGGTATCTAAAGCAATATTGGAAAACTAGTATGTTAAGGGTTTCACTCCTTCAATAATTGTTATAGTATTTTCTTGCATAGCTATTTTAGTTTTTAGAACAGAGGGAACAAACAGCAAGTGTGCATTTGTGTTTTTACAAAGCTATTGACACATTATTTTAAACTAGGTTTGCTATTGCTATTGTTTCATGTCTCCAGAAATAAAACACATACTCTCTGTAGGCTGAATTTACAGACTTGTGTTAGGACACAGACAATTCTGCCAAATGTCTCCAAAATTCATCCATAAAATTTCTTCTTATTATAAATAGAGCCGCTAAAAATAAAACAAGGCATAAAATCATTTAAACGTAGGGTAAAACTAATCCATGATTAGACAGAGATGCCAGTAGATGTACTGTATCTCCATTCATGGCCTGAAAGATACATAATATGGAGTAAAACACACGCATACACATCAATATGGTAAACATTAAATACAGTAATTGTCTTTTAGTTCTTATGACTTGTGAAGGTTTTAGGCACATACGAAAAACACTGCCCTAAAAATAAGGAGACAAACCATCCCAGATAAATAAAATAAAATAAAATGCCAGAAGTCTTATCACACGTTTGGTAAGTCTATCTCTGCCTCATAATGACTGCAGGCATCTGTTCTCTCCAAGCTTTCAGCTTCTGTCCTGTGAGTTTGTTAAGAAATGTGTCCTGTGAATTCGGCACAGCAGTTGTACATTGCTGCTGCTCTTCCTTTTCCTTTTCAGAAATAGGTACCACTGACAGATTTTTCTATTGTTTTCTCCTCAGGGCCGTCCAGGCCTGCAAAGCTGCCGGCGGCCTCCATAACTGCCTCTTCCCACCCTCACATATCAGTGACCGCACCGCCACCTCTCCGTGCTCTGACCTCAGTCCCGCCCTGCCTGAGCCTGCCCTGCTGTGGTGCGTGCGCAGTCTCAGTTGGTGGGTCTCAGAGTGAGACGTCAGACACATTTGGATGTCATTGTCAGTTGTCAGGTAACAGAAACCTTTTATTGTCACTCTCTGATGGCCAGGGGCCTGCGTGATGTGTCCTCTTAACCCTGGGAGCATCCTTTCCATTCAGATGCATCTTCAAAGCAATGCAGAATTATGTGCCCACCATTTCTGAGGCAGGAATTGATACTAATTTGCTCTCCTTTTGACCCTTTTTGGAGGGGCTTAGTTGACCTCAAATGTGGCTCCAAGGCCTGTTGCTGGTGGTTTGTTTATGCCACACTGAAAACACATGGCTAAGAATCCTTATACAAATGAGATACTGTGCTATCAAGACTTCATCCCAGGGATGTTTAAGCTGTACTGGATAAAATTTAGTATCTGAAATATTCCTTCTCAATGATTTACATTCTTCAGATCTCATAAGTACATGGCATTCTTTTTGCTGATATACACTTTCCCTCCATTACAAGAGCACTCTCCCTCTCCCACTCAGTTTCTGCCTCTCATGTGTTCCTTGTTTGATTGGGGCCTTGTGTAGAAAACAAGGATAGGAAACCAGTCTGGCTAGACAGGCCTTTAAAAGTCATTGAACGGATCAGCTACATCAGGCTACCCAAAGGTCAGCCTGAACCTTTTGTGTTGTTATGTGAGGTATTCAATGGGTCAGTGTGACCATCACTAAGATCCTTATTATCCCTTGGTACTACAGTTGAAAGGTTGGAGATTCAGGACCCACAGACTGAAGTACAGTTTCACATTATATATTGTTGAACTACAGAGTTCACTGTCACAAGATGAGATGGTTGCCACCATCATCCATGGTTTTAAGAAAAAGGTAAGATGCATTTCTGGAAGATAAGGCTGTCAGTAGGCTTTTAGTCACAATGGGTATATGTTGTCTTCGGAATGCCTCTAAGGATCAGTTGCTGGGGAACAATAGGATGAGAAACGCTCTTGTGCTTTCATGTCTTGCTTGTGACTTCCACAGTCACAATCATAACCAATATAGCTGTTGTAAAAAGTGATGAAGAGATAGCCTGATTCATATGCAGGCAAGTTACTAAGGAAAAGAAAACCTGGACAAATGAGTTACAAATGGCTTGTTCTTTGTTTATTCCCACATTATCTTTGTAACACTGAAGAATAAGTTCATCCCATTTACAGTCCAAGTCTAATTTGTAGTTATTTCAATATTTAGGGGGGTAATGGTCTCATTATATGTGGGATGAAGAATATACTGTAATATGTTTCAAGGGATGATTCATACTGTACAATGCACAGGAGGAGAGAGTATTTTGTACCATCAACACATGTCTTGTGATAGCATTAAGTATTTAAAAAAGCAAGAATAAAGGAACTAATTCAGTTCTCTTAAGGAGTAGGAGAATAATTAGTTACTTTTTAATAGTAACCAATTAATTTTCTAGTCTTTGGTTCTAAAACTGGTTCTACTTTACATTTTTTTAAAAAAATGACTGTGCAAGCTCTGAAATTAGGATTAGATTCTTTCAGTCTCCAGTTACTGCCTGTAGTCAATAGTCTTTAGCTAAACTCTGAAGAAACAGTATGTCTGGGCTGGTTTCTGTATGAATAATAAGGGCAAATCTGGTAATAAAGATTATGAATGGCAATCATGGCAAAAGAGTAATTTACCAAATGAAGGACCTAAGTAAGTTTCAAAGGTCTCACTCTTATTATTGGATGGGTCAAATAAGATAAATGTATAGCTAATGTTCATTTCTTTCCTGCAATCCAGACATTATCCTTGAGGGTTGTATTGCTTATTATTTTGTTACATAATTTTCTTTATGTGGCATATGGTCATCTGCAGAGTAGTATGTGAATTTTATTCTTGGGAAATTATAACATAGAACAGATTGAGGTTGGCCATTGCTCCATCACCAGAAAGAACAGAAATCATGAAAACAGAAAAAATGCGATACAAGGACCCCCCCAAAAGGAGGTCATCCTTAACAAAAGTGGAATTGAATTTTTGCATTAAATTTACACATGCTAATTTAAACTAATTTAAGCAAATATCACAATTAGATAAGAACATAAGAACATATGAACAGCCTTGCTGGAACAGGCCAGAGCCCATCCAGTCCAGCATTCTGTCTCACACAGTGGCTCACCATTTGCTTCAGGATGTCTCTAAGCAGACGTCTTCACCTGCTTATAATATGGTATTGAGAGATATCCTGCCTATCTCTCCAACCCGGAGGTTGTCCTTAGGCATCCATAATGATAATTGCTGTTTTGTCATCCAGTGGAACAACATAGACATGCAGTGCCATAAATACTAGTGGGATATTGCTTGAGTTGTAAATGATTTACTGTATATTACAAGACCATGCTGTCATTAGATGTAGGTGGAATGGATACCATTATCCTGAACTCTGCATCTTACTCTGCATTTATTTGATGCAGCATTGGTGGGACAATTCTGAAGTTGAAACTTGTGGGCTGGTTTTCAACCCTGCCAAGTGTAAAGGTTAGTTTTCCGCTGTTTGGCAGACATGGGAAACATGTGTTTTTGGGCCTAGTGCCCAGATTCTCACGGCCAGCATGACAATTGCCATATTAGCTGTGGGATTCTGGGGGCTGTAGTCCAAAAAAGCGTGAGCTCCCATTTTTTACTTTTTACTAAAATGAATGCAGCCTCCCCATAGTTTGCAAAAAAATGTTAATAAAAGGGATAGTAATTTCCATATTTGTTCCTCTTGTTTTTGATTTGTGAACAAATGTTTTGTTATTACCGTATTGTGCCATTTCCATATATATATATAACTCTGTACAGTAACAGAACCCTGACTGCATGAGATTACAATAGAAATTAGAAATTAAATTGGAGGAGAGGGGAGGAAAAAACAAGATATTGTGAGCATTTTAATATATAAAGCCCTTCCATTTTGGAGTAGCTTTATGCAGACATAAATGTTCCACACAGGTGGAACATGGTGCTGATATCTGGGAAAGAGGGAAGGCAACTGATGACATTATGTAGCTGTTTTGTGAGATGGGTCCCCAAGCATGAAAGGGCTAGAAGGATGAACAGTGTTGTTCAAAACTATAGGTAGCTCACTTGAATGTATCCTGAGATTTCAGAAATAAATTAAATGGGGTTAAAATATGTTAGAATTTGAAGCAAACAGCAAGGGCCTTGTATTACATGAAAATGGTCATCTTACTAGAGAAAGAAAAGCACCATAACACATGTGTTTTCACATACATTTAATGTATTTTATTTTACTTTCTGGTAAACTTCATTATGTACTTGTCTCAGATTAAAACAGCCAGCAACAATTCAAGATATAAAAAAAACCAGCTAAGAATAACAATGGTCAACCATTAAAAAAATCAAAGACAACACATGGTAATCTGGAGAACAGTAAACAATCTGTAGTTTGTTGTAGACAATATCTCTTTAAATGCAAAGACGGAGATTATCAAGTAGCATGGTCTCAGACTCAGAATTAATAACAATTAATAGCATCAGGGCATGTGTAAGGCATTTGCTGTCTGAGGCAAAAGATGTGATAGAAGCTCCACTAATATTGTACGCAAAAAGCTGAGTAGACTCTAAAGCACATTTTTCTTCAATGTTGGTGAAAGGACAGCAGTCCTTATTACAGCTAGAGGCAATAAGCACACTTAAGGCCTTGTAACATCTATACCTCAGTCTTTAAACGTTTCAAAACCACCACCACCACAACTACCCACTCCTATCACCCATTGCCAAAGATAGCTGTCTCTTTCTGTCTAATGGAAGGGTTGGTCCAGTGAACACCTTGAGTAATAAAGTTCCCAGGCCCAATCCTTGACTTCTTACGGTTCCCAACTTGTAGTAGTGATGATGGGGGAATATGAAGAAATTCCAACAGGGGGCACAAGAGTGATATTTTTAAAAATATTTTTTGTATCAGGGTTCCGTGATAGTCACTATTACTAGAACCAAGAATTTCTTGAGAAAAGCTACTTGAGCTTAAAAAAGAAAAATTAAAGCAGCACATTTAAATTAAGTTTCATGTTTAGTTTAGAGTTTAAATTGAGCTGATTTTAATTTTATTAAAATATGCTCAAATGATGGTCATAGAGTGGGAAGGCATGGTGTCTCTTCCCCCCAAATGAAAAAGGAATTATGTTGCAAAGATTTGGAACATATGGTACGAGCACTGAAGGTCTGAAAAAGGTTTGGGATTTTGGAGCATTGCCGTCAATGCTAATTTCCACAGGGTAGCCATTTTCATTTGTATAATTTGCTGTAGCTAAATCAACAAGAACCTTGGGACATCTCAGGCAAATGTATTTGTCACAACGTGACTTTTGTGGCCTTTAGCCCACCTCGTCAGCGAATGGAGCATGACCCTAGAATTTCAGATGTGTATACAACATACAGGTTTTTTTGGAGAATGAGATGGTTACCACAGTCAGTACTTTCGGTATTGAATTTACCTCAGACCTCACTGTCTGCAGTGTGTCTATGCGGTATATACCTGAAGGTCTGGATAATTTCTCCAGTTGGATTACACTGAATCTCATTGGACTATGGATAGCAGATGCTTGTGCTCTATTAGGTATTTATTTGAAAGGGCACAGGGCTGCTTTTGTTTTTCCTTTTAGTTCCTGCATCAGTGGACTGACATGGTATCAGCCCATATATGCAACCATTGAATTCTGAAGAGTTCAACTACTTTGCTGGCAGAAGGTTTTAGAAAGAAGTAAGCCCAGAAACTATGCATACACCACCTTCCACCATTAGATTCCCAATGTGGATTTTGCCATTATTATTATGAATGTTTTCTTTATATATACTCATTTCTCTAGCATGTGTTTTGTAATATAGAAAGAATCCTCTCTTTAGCAAATATAACTCGTAAGTACTGCTGTGTTTGCTCAATATTTCTAAAGTAAACATACACCAATAATGGGGAGAGTAAAACTAAGACTAGGTAAGGACTGTGTTACTCGACTAAAGCACACAGGAGACTTGAGCTTTCCATTTTCCCTTACTTTCTGCTTCATCATTGTGTGCTGTGTTTGGACTGATCTGTTTGCTGAACAAACAAATACCAGTTTAAAGTAGGGAATTGCCCTGTTGCTATCATGGATTCTTGTAGTAAGTGCTGTGGTCTACAACAATGAGACAAGATGATAGTATCAAGGTGTGTGGTAAGTGAATGTGACAGTAGTTGGGCATATATTTTGAGGAAAGAAGAATGATTTCCCTCCTTTTAAGAACACTCAGTCCCTTATGATCTTAAAATTAGGTGGGACTTAGAGTACAGCGCAATATTCATAGCCTTCTGGGCTCATATATTAAAGGAAATCAAAATTAGAAGATTTTTTTTTTGCATTATAGTAGCATTAATATTAGTTTTGAGAGCTCCAATTCAGTGAGGTGACAGCGACAGTGCAGGTTTACATTGATAAGAGTATTGGAAAGGAAGGGTTCTTCCATTTTGGTAACTTTAGCACTAAACATTTTAACCTGTTCTGAATTTTGAGTCTTCATTAATGTTTCTCCCCCTCTTTCTTTTTAAATAGGAAAATAAGCCTGTATGTCACTTGATTATAAATATTTTTTGCTATATATAGAGTCACTTTTGTTTCCCCTTTTCAAGGTAATTGTTTTTTCCTCTGAACAAATGTGCTTAATTGAGTTTTATTTCTAAAACTCAGTGTGAGGTAGTCATCATTTTCATTTAGCAATACATTCTGTCTCAAGATTGCAACACATAATGAGAATAAGAAACCTTTTGTTGTTGTTTTTGTTGTTATCATTTTTAAGATATAAAAGCTTTACCATAAAGTGGCAGGAAGGAAATACTGTAGGAGGTACAAAGTAAATATAAAATGATGAAGCTTAAATCAGTTTATAATCAATAAGATGAAAATAATTAAAAAAAACCTCATCTTTATGTTGGTTTAAACTCTAGCCGCTAGAAAACGTCCACATAATAAGAGTGCTACTGGAAAATATGTGTACTTGGAAAAATGTTAGGCAGAAAAGGATTCTTGAAGTTCTGGCCCAGACTGAGCACAGTACAGAATAGATATTTTATATATAAATAACATAAATAATCCAGCTTCTTACTATGTTGTTGTTCAGTCATTCAGTCGTGTCCGACTCTTCGTGACCCCATGGACCAGAGCTCGTCAGGCCTTCCTATCCTCCACTGCCTCCCGGAGTTTTGTCAAATTCATATTGGTTGCATCGATGACACCGTCTAACCATCTCATTCTCTGCCGTCCTTTTTTCCTTTTGCCTTCAATCTTTCCCACCATCAGGGACTTTTCTTACTATGAGTTGTTGCTAAACAGGATTGGCTTGGACAGGGAAGTGTTGAGATACAGAAAGTGTGGGAAGCTGAGCAGTGAGTAGTTGTGTAATTTATAGTAGATTCTCTGTTTTCCTGGCTGCCTGCTGAAGTTTGTAACCATGCATAATAACTACAATTGAAGATGTCCCATATTACTTATTGTTCATGATGTTTTCTATTTATAGCATGGTGTCAAGTATTTGTTTATTGAGTGTAATTCTAGTTTAGTGTCACAATTTATGATCTCACATTCAAAATTGTAGACATATAAGTTTGGTTTCTTAGTCTGTGATCCTGTACACCTTTAATTGAGAGTAAGACACACTTAATGGAATGGGGCTTAATTTCTTTTTAGACCTATGGATGATTACATAGCTTAGTTACATTTTTACCCACTTAGGAGGGAAAAATCCCTGCCAAATTTAAAGTGACTATTGAATAGTTAGTGTGCGCAAGTAAAATTGACCCATCAAACCGCCATTGCTCCTTTTTCTGATTAACTTGTTGTGAATACTAAGAAATGAAAGTTGGAAGTAAATCCAATAAAGACATGCAAGTTGGGTAAGGGGAGGCAGACCTGGAAATGATTCTATATAGTTAGATATGTATTTTATATCAGTTTTGGCAAAAGGCAAAGGAAGAGCCTCGTGGCGCAGTGGTTAAATGCCTGTACTGCAGGTAAAACTGTGCTCACGACCTGGGTTCAATCCCCGGTAGCAGGCTCAAGGTTCACTCAGCCTTCCATCCTTCCGAGGTCGGTAAAATGAGTACCCAGCTTGCTGGGGGGGGGCAATGTGTAGCCTGCACTCTGTAATTAAAATTGTAAACCACCCAGAGACTACTTGTCGTAGTATGGGGCGGTATATAAGCAGAACACTTTGCTTTTTGCTTTGCTTTCAGTATATCATAACCCATAGTGTCTAAAAATAACTGATACTGTATACCATAATTGTGAATTGACTTCTATCCTTTCCTCCAAAAGCCTACTTAACCTTGATAATATAAATATAAATAAATAAATAAATAAATAAATAAATAAATAAATAAATAAATAAATAAATTGTATGTATGTATGTATGTATGTATGTATGTATGTATGTATGTATGTATGTATGTATGTAATAGGAGCTCAGAAAAGTTTTCAGTAGTTCTTCCAACCTTGGCATGTAAGGTTCTTTTACTTTCAAAGGGCTTACAAGGGGAGAGATGTTGGTAATAAAACAAATCTTCAAATCCACAGTGTAAGCATAAAAATGTGTGGAAGATCATCAGATCTTTTAATCAGCTTGGAGGTTGCAAGTTCAGATGGAAGAGGAGGAAAGGTGGAAAGATTTGATGTGAGAGTAATGTATTCTTCATGTTAGCTAGAGATGAAATGAAGAAAGAAGGTTCTGCAGATGTTCAATCCAGGCTTAACAAACGATGTGGTAGTGTTAGGTTACTTCTGAAGTAGCTGATAGACATGCGAGAAGCAGAAAATGCAAGAAGCAAAAACAAAATAAGACAAAAACAAGGGTGTTCTTTCATTTTACAAAATAGGGATCTCTGTGGGAACTCTGTATGTAGCACATTGGAAAGCACATAGCACCATGGATTGGTATAAGAGAATTTAGACATTAAAGGACATTATAATTATAATGTAGCAGATGCCATGGTGGTGACTAAGAGGATTTTTCTTGGGCCACTGCTTGTGTCTATACTTGTCAATAGAACACTATTCTATGATGGTAATTATTCTATGATGGCAATAAAAAGCTAATTGTGATTGTCACATGAACAGCCAAAGGACCTAATTTCCTTTTCTCAGTTGCCTGCTCACTACAGATGGCAACTAGCTTCACAAGTTCTTACTATCTAGCCACCTTCCAACTACACTGGCTATCATGTTTATGTACTATTGTTCCCAGTATACAATCCCTGACCTGGTACATGGGCACACAAATCAAGTCCAAGCTGCCATGTACCATTTTAGTGACACTTTGATTCAGTCCTGATCCTGCCCTGGAACACTGTTAGCGTGTTTCTGGTTCTTAAGAATTCATTCCTTTGAGTGGGGAAAAGCACCCACAGAAAGGGTAGGTTGAGTTGGCTTACCAAGGCACCCCTTAGGTAGCCACAGGGATAGAGGGTTGAGGGTTTTTAAAAGGGCAAAGGGCATGGTCTAAGATTTCTTCTTAAAAGGAAAAACTGAGACATTTCTGTACTTCTCATCCCTTCTCTCACCTTCAGGCTTTTTGTTCCCTGGCTCTGAAATTAGTTCCAGAGAGGGTAGTCTTGTTAGTCTTTTCCAGAATTCCAGGAAAAATAAAATAAAAACAAAACAAAAGACAAAACATGTGGCACCGTAAAGACTAACTTTCATCCCATCCCATATTATATTGCACACCTCATTCTGCTTTTATATGTCTGAAGAAGTGGACGTGTAGTCCACGAAATGTTACATTAAAATATGAAAGTTAGTCTTTAAGGTGCCACATGTTTTGTGTCTTTTGTTTTGTTCTTAAATTAGTGGTGCTCTGGCCACAGATTTTGATGATTTTATCAATGAGTACAGCAAGACATGCAAGGAAGAACAATAACTAAGATCTGAAGCATCTGTCTCTGTTGACACTAACTCATTGTGTTCCTTTGTCCACACACCCATGAAACTTTTCTGTTTTTAACTCTGATATGTGAATGCTGAATTTATCAGGTAAGGGTCCATGGTAGTGCCTGTCTGCCCTGTTAACATCTCTGGGCTCTTTGCTCTGATCTATGGTTGCCTTGAAAATGCACAAATATAACTCTGACTTGTTGCTGCATACACATTTGTTCTAAGACAGTAGATACCCCTAATTGGCAATAGAAGATGATGCCTTATAATCTCATACATAAACAAGAGAGAAAATGGTGCATTCAGATACTGACTCATGTGTAAAGAGCAATCATTTTATCCATGCTATCAGCTGCTTCCCTGGCAGTAATCTTCTGAGAGCCAGAGTTGGTCTGATGGCCTATAGTAGCTTTTTCTGTTGATATGGAAAATGCTGGAATGTAAAAGAAAATGAACTAGATTTCACTGACAACCAGAGTGAATTTGATTTGAATAAAATTGATTTAAATTGAAAAACACAGATTTTTTAACAGTTTATTTTTTTTAAAGAATCCAAATTTTTGATCTTAATCGTGATTTAAATCATAATCTAAATCAATTTGATAAAAAGTCATAGATTTTTGTCCAAACTGCTGACAAGTATATCTTTCCCCAAAGTTTTATGAAGATTAAATTGTCTCCATACATAGGGCTAACTCAGTAATGCATGTATGTACCTCAAGAAATAATTCAGGGTAGATAAAGAGATAGAAAGGAATAATGAGTTGTGCATTTAAAAAGAGCCAAGTGCCCATTGACAGGCTTGATTAATAGACAGAGCTGTGAAGTTCAAGGACAAGGACTGAGTAAAGCATGGGCACCCTAGTCCTGAGAGCTTAAAACAGATACTTTAATATATCAGGGTACTTGCATGCATTAATCCTTAAGATGTCTTAAAAACTGACATGTGTTCTTGTTAAAACTATCAAGAGATCAGCTTGATTTTCTTTTAACTGATACAGTGCTTAGCTTATCTGGTATTTTCATGACATAATTTAAAATACAGGTAAACCTGTACTTCAAAATAGGTTTAAACTGTAAAAGGTTGTGGTATGTATAACATGTTTAATTAATATAGATTTCTCTTTCTGTTTCCTTTTCAGTAATATCCTTATATATCATTGTTAGATTTCTAAGCAGTCAGCCAATGAGAAGCCTAGATCAGACCACCCCTGCTATAAAAAAGAAAGAAAGAAAGAAAGAAAAAAGTGGAAAAAGAAAAAAGAAAAGAAAAGAGCTTGATGCAATTAATATAGTCTGTCTGGAAAGCAGCATTATTTCAGAAACGTTTATGTTAATGATATGGTATGTGTTCTGCACATTTCTTACTCAAACAAGCAGCAAGCTTTTGTTTCTTTCCAGACTGGGTTTTATTAAAACTGGAGGATCAATGGGAAAACAAAACAGTAATCAGTGGACTGGAGGATGCAAACTCATCCAGTCTTTTTAAAGACTCTTGAACTCATCAAGGCTTGAGGAGAACAAGGCAGATATAGCACTGTTCTTGCATTGTGTCCAGATGAGTCCTCCTGAACAACAAACACTCCCAAAATCACAATAGAAAACACACTGCCCGAGGTCCCCATACACATGGGATGAAAAAGTGTGTGTGTGTGCGGGGGGTGGGGGTGGAATTCCCCGTATATGTACCAAACATCAAGGATCTATCTATCTATAGCTGTATAGCTATATTGATGATACATTTAAAATATAGTTTCCTCTTCTAATAAGAAAACCTGACTTTTATCAGGGTGAAAATTTCTAAAGTTTATGCAAGCAGAAACAGAGCTCCATTATTTATTTATTTATTGGATTTCTATACCACCCGTTAAGCTACAAGGCTACTCTGGGTGGTTTGTGACAATAAAAATAAAATTAATAATTAAATAAGAGAGCATAATATAAATAGCATAATAACAGAACAGAAAGATTAATAAACAATACACATCATAAACAAATATAAACTGGGGAAAATGAAAACAGGCAATGTTTAGAAGAGACAAACAAATAATGTTTAGAAGAGGCAAAGGTGGTATTAGCCACCATTACTTTTATTGATGGATTTAAATAGTTCAGGTTTTTATTTAATAGGATCTGGAAAACAGTTTGTCAATCATAGTTGTGCTCACATATAAGAAACTAAACTCAAGCATTATAAACTGAGTTCATCTGCTTTTCTAATTTATCTTCTAGTCAGACTTGGAAAATTATTAAATTCATGCTCATAAAATGCGTAAACAATTACTAGAAGTGTAACAATATTGTAGAAATCAGTGAATAAAAGTGACCTTGGGTCCTTTTAAGGGTGAAAGATGGGATAAAATATTTTAAATGGATAAAAATTAAATAATAAATCTCTCAAATAAAGCTAAAACTTTATTGTTGCAGGCAAGGATGTTCTTCATCACCACAGTACTTCTTGTGCTATTAATTTAACCTGAGCACTGCTTTGTGTTCTAAAAAGAGATTCCAGTTGGTAAATCTACTTCATATGGAATTAAGAAACCAGCAGGGGAGATAGTATTTAAAGATGTTCAAAAGTACAAGCTTGCAACTTCTTCACATCCAATCCTTGGGTGTTTGTTTTCCACTTGCATGTACATGTGTCTGTGGATCTGTGCTTCTGCAATATTGTCAGGTAGAACAAATGGCATGTTCTAAACACAAACATTGCAAAGGATTGAAGATACACCAGAAACAACAGCTCTAATAGTTAGAGGGTTAACTGGATTTCATTCTAATACCCGAGCCCCAAAGCCTGAACTCTTCAAACACTCCAAATATAGAGCTAAATCAAAGAATTCTGTTTCAAATCCATACAAGATGTTGCTGCGTTTTTCACCCCCAGTTCCTCTAACAGGAGAAACATTTGGAAGTGTAGTTTCTTTCTTTCCTTTTTATAGCTATCTTAAAAAGGAGTTTGGATGTTTAGCACAGCTGGTGCTCATTACATTATGCACTATCAATAAAATAGCATGTGTAATTAATTTTTAATGCAGTGCTCTATGCAGCGCTTTAAAGCCGTTACTGTATGGAGAGAGCTGACACTGGTCACCAGCATCAGAAATATTGCAAAGAATAAGGGTAGGTCTTTGCATTTTTTTTTAAAAAAAAGCATGGAAAGAGACAGTAGTTGTCATTGGATTGCTGTGTTTTTTTGGCCAAGAATAATACTCTAGAATACTACGTGAGGTGTTATTTTTAAATGATGTTGAAATAATAACCCAACGCAGGGTGACATGGCAAACAGAAGCTTTCCTTGATGTGGGGGACATGGGTTCAAATTTCCACTTAGTTACAGTTCTTACTGTGTGGCCCTAAGCAAGGCTCACTCTTCTTTTCAGACTGTTTTGAAAGCCTTAGAAATGAATGTAATAAGGCAGAATGCAGATTTAATAGACGAATCTGGATCACATAGGTTTTTTTTTAACTAGTTCAGGTTCTGCTTAGGGAAGGTTTGGCTCAGACATTGCTCCAAGGAGGAGGTAAATATACCACTGGATGGAGAAGAAAGTTAGTTCCCCACCCAACTGATCTGCATTAAAACTCAGTCGCAGCTAGTAAATATAAAGTCAGGGAAACCTCTGGGAAAAGACGGATTCAGATGCAAGTCTAAAAGAAAACAAAAGGAGAACAGATTGGGCTCCTTCCAGGAAAAATGTTTAAAATTATAATATGAGCCTCAGTTGTTTCTTGTGGCTTTTGGTTGGTTACCCTCAGAATAAATACCAAAGTGCTTCACTTCATATTTGGGGAATGACACTTACTTGGAAAACAGGGAAAAAATGAAAGCAGGAGAAGAAGTCTGCACCATTTGCTCTGATAACTGACCAACTCTCTCTGACACCAAACTTTCCAGGAAAACAACACCAAAGAGACAGTTGTGATGGCAAGAGTGTCAAGAAATATTTTACGAACATGGTTGCCAAATCCTAAAATTGATGGTTCTCCTGTAGCTTTAAATATTGCATAGAAAGCAGAAGTGCATCAGGTGTGACAGTTCTAATCCCAGCACTGCATTGATGGGAAAAGACACAGCTGGTGAAATTCCCCCTTCCAGGCAGCTATTAAAAGTATAGGAATCCTCTCAGGGCATGGATGAGATTACTTGTTCTACTCAGTGTATGTATTTGTTTTCACTGCTTTTATCCAGTCTTTCCAGAAGCTCAAGATTGCACTAGGTAGAAGTGATCAGCCCAATGAGATTTTTTTTAAAAAAATGGAGGTGTGGGGGGGCTACATTTGGTGTGGGAAAAGGGACCCAGATTGGTTTCATATATTGAGTGGAGTTTTTAAGAATGTTTAGATGCAAAGTGAGTTTTAAAATGCAACAATTTACATGTAAGGATAAACAGCTTTGTTCCCACTTGAAGAGGTGGCTTGGCTGCTTCCCCTTTGCTGCCTTCTCAGATTTTAACAGGAATACCATCAGGAGACTTCTGAGATTGGAAACAAGATTTCTTTCTTGTGCTAAAAAAGACCAATTTTGTTACTCATCTGTGAAGGTGAGTTTGTCCGCCGCCAACAAGAATGGTGATAGGATCGTGTGGGTCTACCATGTGAGTAGGTTGACTGAGTGGGATCTGATTTTAATAGAAGGAGAAGCACACATGAGTAATTACTATTGGTACCAGAGATGGGCACATGTCAATTCGTGCCAAGTTGTCAAACGTTGGTGGCATGGCACCATAGGTGCCAAACTTTCCCTTCTCTCCCCCCACACCACTCCTGCAGGTTCCCCCACTCACTAGCTGGTGCATGCCGCTCTACTTCTCATTGTCACATGACTTTCCAGTCCCAGCAGGAGCTCCTGCTTCCCTGCTCCAGCAGCTGCCCACCTAAAAGCTGTGCTGCAGGAACCCCTGCCCCATCTTCTCATTTGAATGGAGGAGGAAACCAGGTGCTCCTACTGGGACTGGACACTTGCATGAGGAGGAGGTACCGAGCAGTGCACATTGGGTTGTGAGTTGGGGAGCCAGCTGGGGGTGGGGGATGGGAACATTCACCATGAAACAATTTGTGTCCATCTATAATTGCTACCCATCTTTTGCTACCCTTGATAGGCACTTTCCTAAATAATTTCCCCTCATTTTAGATGCCCCAGGGTGGCAAATGTTAAGTCAGTTTGCATTCCTCAAGCAATGTGGCCACATGAAAAAAGAAAAGAGGACGCTTTAATAATTGTATGAAGAGAACATTTCTGGAAGCATAGCTTTGTCCTGCAAGCAACACTTGGTGAAGTCCTCTCTTCCTTTGAACTATCAAAGGTACAAGAAGCATCTTTTTTCATGTGGCCACCCTGCCCTTATGCCTCCAGCATGACTCATTTTCTCTTGCAGGTCATCTTTCTACACTCATGTTTATAGATAGACAACCATTGGGCCAAAGTGTGAGTTCACTTCTCCATAAACCTTCTTTAGAACCAGGCTGGACTAGATGTAGATGGTGTACTTTTGAGCAGCTTGAGCAGTTCAGTGTTTCAGTTTAAAATGTGCCATATTTCTTTATTCACAAATCAAGGAGGAATTTCCATGTTCTGCAGCAGCATCACCTTAGCAACAGGGTAAACCAGCATGGATGATTTGTGTTGTAGAATCAGCTGTGCTAAGTTACTCCTACAACTCCTTAATTTCGCTAAATGCAGTCACGTCAACTGAATGCCTCCATGCAACCCGCCTTCATTTTTTTAAAAAAAGACAGATTAAAAGCACAGAGAGGAGGAAGGTTTATATGAAAGAATAATCTGCTAGGAAATGAAGCAACAAATTAGGAAACTTGGCACCTGTCTAGCCCTGTGCTCAATGCAAAGTTTTAGCACTGGGGGTTTCAGACATGCACATATAATAACTAGATGTCTGCTGTTCTCTCACTCCCCCAGTAAGATTTCATTCAGTTACGTGTGACATTTTTGCCAAATCATTCTTTTTCTCCCTCTCATCTGGCATGTGAGAAAATAAAGTGTTTTAAGGCTTTGTATATATTGTGGCTTCTGTGTGTGCATACAGGGATAGTTTTACCATTCAGTAACTGTAGGTGGCTGCCTAGGATAGAACTGTGCAAAGTGACTACACCTACAGTAACTATTCAGAAACCTATAGAACTTTGCAGAGATAGATCAGATACACTTTTGTGCTGCCAGAATGTAATTCTTCTGTCA
Source organism: Phrynocephalus versicolor (assembly GCA_023846285.1). Lineage (NCBI taxonomy): Eukaryota > Metazoa > Chordata > Lepidosauria > Squamata > Agamidae > Phrynocephalus > Phrynocephalus versicolor. The sequence continues at coordinate 6,405,943 of JAHTLZ010000225.1, forward strand.
TAGCCAATAATGCAGATGTATTTATGGGGAGAATATGTTATTACTGGCAACTTCTTACTGCCTCTTTTGCCATTTAAAATACAGCCTGACACACCTGATCCCTGATTTAGAGATAATATTGGGGAAAGCATTTTTATGTCAAGCTGCAGTTAAGCAGGACAGGAGCAGGGACATTTCTAAAAAAGTCAACAAGTCTGTATGATAACTAATTTTTACTTAGATGTCAAAATACATAAGACATTGATTTTCAAAGACATCTAATGTTCAATTCAGTTTAGCCAAGTACATGTACACATGCTCTCTCTCTCTCTTGCGCGTGCGCGCGCGCGCGCGCACACACACACACACACACACACACACACACACACACACACACAGAGGTCAGATATGTTCTATAATTCCCTTGTACAAGATTAATTTGAAGTTCTCGGGTGTTTCATAAATCAAACTTGTTGAAAGTATAATGTGTGTGTGTTTGTTTATGTGTGTTGGCTAGCTTTAGCAGACCTTTATCTCACCCTTAGGAGAGAACATATTCCAGAAGTAGAAGGCTTTTCAAGAAACCATTCTTGAAATCAGGATGGAAACAGCTAAAATATCTGCATAAATATTTTGTCTGTTATGTACAATTGCAATGCTAAAACAGAAAAATCAAGAAATGATTTGTTTAGTTGGGTTTGTCACATTAGGTATGAACTATAGTGTTTTATTTTCGGTAGTGCTTTTCTTAAATAATGCTATTTTAAATAGAATTGGAAAAAAGATTTTCAAATCAATTCAGTACAGATGGAGAATGAGGAGATACTTTGTTTTGAATGACCACCACTTTCTAATTATACAGTACCCATCTTTTCTAAATGTGTCTGGAAGGCTGGAGGCAACCATGCCTACCCTAGAAGTATTTTTATTATTATTATTCCAACCATTCACTCAGTCGACAACTAGTCATGTGTTGTCTGTGGCCATGTCAGGGAGAGGATCTGTATCCAGTGAAACTAGTACCACCTTTAAACACATTGGACTTGTTAATAGTTGGCCTAAAAACTTTGGACATGCCAAAGATCTGTAAGTAGAGGCAAAAAATAAACATCACTTGAAAGCCTGGAGAACCGCCACCGGTTCTGTCAGGAAGAATAGCTATCTAGATGTCAACGGAGTGGGTGGATGGACATTAAAAAAAAATCTTGAAGAGTATGTAACCTTCCAGCCAGGAAAGTGATGGGCTAGATGGAGTCAAGGTCTGATGCAACTTCTTGTGTTCCTGCATTCTCCAGCACGCTCATAGAATGCCCCAGTGTGAGGCTCTCCCTCCCCCAAATAGGAGCATGAACAGTGATACATGCATGCATGCTTACAGAACTTCCTGTGGGAGTACTCCAGGTGTCTGGAGCATGTGCTCCATATTGAATGGGCATTTTGCCAGCTTCAGGATTGCTCTACTTCTTGTCCCTTTGCCTGTTTTTGATTCCCATTTTTAATATCTGATTATTTAATGTGCTGAGAAGCTTTCTTAACTCTTTCTTCCTTTTCATTTGTAAAAATTGCCTATTTTTATTTAATAGCGGAAGCAGCGGAGACCATTTGATATAAGACAGTGGAGAGGTGAGGGTTAGAGGTCAGAAATGAAAAAGCTAATGAATCAGTGAGAGGTATATAAGGAATAAATCAAGTCCACACTTGACCCCCACCCAAAAAAAGCTTACATTTTTATAAACTAAGCTGGAGAAGTCAGAGGGCTGAGAACTCGAGGTTAATGTGTGGGTGTTTGAGGTGGCATTTGGAAAAATTCCACAAAGCTGCACTTTAAACATTATTTATCCTTCTTTAGAAGGAATTACATGGTATCCAGAAATGAGAAAGGACCAAGTTGTACCATTTCTACAAATAGCATATTTGGTGTTCCATTTTTGAGCCAAGCCCAGGAGCTGTGTCTTACATGAGCAGTCCTGCAACTGATCCGGATTTAGGCTTAAATCATTCTTAGAGGAAATCAAACAAAATCTGCTAGAATTACATTATCCATGGTTAACTGAAGTTCCATTGATTTCAGTGGATCTCTGTGAACTCTCATTAGGCATAGGTTGAAATCATTCCTGGTTGTTTGGTGACAGTGTTGTGCCTTGTGCTTTACGCTGTCCAGGTTTGATTTAGAACATTAGGGCATTTCACTGTTGTACTTTGTGCTTTAAGCTCTCCAGGTTTGATTTAGAACTTTAGGGCATTTCACCATACTATCAGGAACACTAAGCCAGGTCTCTTAGTACTTGGATGGGAGATTACAAGGCATCCTAAAGTAGAGATCGAGAACAATACTTCCAGAAACCCCATATAGCTATTGCCAGGCAGGGTTTTCAGTACTACCTAGAATGACCAGAGATCTGACACAGTATAAAGCAGCTTTCTGTGTTGCTGTTTATTTAGGTGCTGATGTTCCATTATTGCTTCCATTATGCTTCTAAATTTTGTATTGGGGACAAGAATATTTTGTACCAGGGTGTACTATGCTTGTTCATTTATGATTTACCCTCTCAACTATCCTACAAGATAGATAGGGCCAAGAATTACCACAAGGACATAGGCAAAGGAATTATTTCGGCCTGTGTGTTCCATAGCAAATCCCACACCGTACTTATTCAGTTGTACTGTTTGTCTTCTCGAAATAGGGCATTCAGTTCTTTGCCCATTACCTTGTGTTAAGCAAAAGTAGTCATCAGTCTGTGAATGGAATAGAGTCATTTCATGCTGGTGCGTGTAGTTAGTAGGTGTAAGCCTTAGTGTGTGCATCTCTCTCTCTCTCTCTCTCTCTCTCTCTCTCTCTCATTTGAGAATAAGACATAGTCACCCATGTCTTCACTCTTTGATGGGCACAGCATCTGATTATAGCTTATATAGTGCTCTGTTGTGCTACATCACAGGTGTAGCACTACAATCTTTGCTTCCCTTCTCAATTAACCTATTGAAATAAAAAACTGGAATGGATTTGCATGTGAAATGATTTACATGTAAACTCTAATTCCACTTTTGAAAATAAATTCCTGGATTGAGTTTGTGCTCAGAAACTCCATAGCCTATGTGTTTTTTTCCCCCCACATCTTTTTGAAACTCTATATCGTTTCTGGCTCTGGTTAGTGAACCCTGAAGTTCTATGGAAAACAAGTTAGATCCTCTAAGCTTGTCCACCATGCCACATAAAAATGAAATGTCTTGTATCTTATATGTACATGTGAATTCGTATTTAGTAAAAAAATAATCTGAAGAACTTCTAAGTGAACAAGTTTAACATTTTAAGATTTCACACATTCTAAGAGAACTAGTAGTTAGGGTCACTTCCATTCATGGGTTAAACATTATAATATGGCATGATTTAAAAACAAACCAAAATCGGATTTACAGAGATTAATTAACCCAGTACCTTAATAAAATGTGTAATTAACTTTAGGTTTCCTTTTCTTTCTTGACAAAAATAGGTTTTAAACCAAGCAGCTTTTAAAAAACTGTTCTGTTTATTCTGTTAAGTCATCATTTTAACCCTACCAGTACTGAAGGGAATAGGATGGAGTTCCACTCAGGGAATAAATAGATGCTCTTTGCCCTTTAGCCACTCTGTGAACCCACAAACCATATAGTTAATACCTCTGAGCTGTTTGTTTTTGCATGTTTGTCGAAGGACACTGCACATATTTCATTACAAATAGTGTAGTTCTTAAAAAAAACAGATGCAAGAGGAGGACAACAGTATTCTTGCAGAATATAAAATATTAAAAAACACTCCATTGTGTTCTTAAGGATAGCAAGAGTGTAAGAGGTTGTTGCCCATGAAAGGAAAAATACAATTTCATGTTGCAATGTGCGGAGCTTTATGTTATTGTTTTGTTTTATGCCACTTTCAAGTAACAGATTTATTTAAAGCTAGTGCTGAAATAAATCTGTTAGTCTTTAAGAAGCAACAATACATTTGTTTTTGTTATACATTCTTAAGCAGATCAAGACAACTTGTTTGAAAACTGCTCTCTTTGGGCACTGAGATTTTTGAAGTCACCACTATATCAGAGGTGTATGGGGCCATCCTTGTTCCTAGCCTTTATTGTTGCAAATTATGGTACCATTTGTGGATTCTTTTAATTTTTCTTTTTTCAGACCTTAGTTGTTTGTATCATCAGTCATCACTTGGAGATTTTTTAAAAAATAATTTACAAAAATGTGTATATATGAATTCTAATAATGCACATTTTTAATACATTTTTGCCCAGCATACAGTTCACATTTTCCCAAGGTGCTTCCCTAATAATGCATTTTCTGGATATATTTTGCATACATTTTTGTATGCCAAATTTTATGTAAATTTTAAGTATTTTGGGGAAGTATGCATAGCGTACTTATGAGAAGGATAAGTCACAGGGATAACTGCATTCTGATTCAGGTATTGATTTTAGTACTGCAATGGTTTTAGCAAGCTTCAAATAATATGTGAATTGCACTATATCCAATCCATTCTGACACTAACTGATGCATGACCTATTGGCAAACGTGTCCACTTAATGATGCTCAAGAAGAGTTCTCAGGTAGGAGCCCATTCTCTTTGTTTATGCTTCTTGCTTGGTTTAGGACACTGCATGAGCGCAGAGTGTAATTTCCATTTTACAGCTTCCTTTTTTCAGAGTTTAACCCAGTTCTTGGACAGTGGAAAGACTGGTGGGGTAGGGCAGCAGCAAACGATGTGGCTTTGGGGGTAACCTCTTCCCATTCTCCCATTCATGCTGTTATAACCTTTTGAAGGTCCAAACAGGCTTCTTCTCTGAGATAATGCCCAAGCAGATTGTCTATCTTTATATCTCACATTGCCTAAAATCCTTCAGTGCAACCGAAAAGGTGAAGCAAAATACAAGTACTGAACAGTAAAAATGCTCTCCCCCAAGTCAGATTCAAAACCCCATAAAACTCTAAAGGCCGTTACTGTAAATGTAATCAAGTAAATTTAATTGAAGCCATTCAGAACAAAAAGTCCTGCCTTTTTTCACAAAGTTGCAAGGGGCAATTAAGGAAGAGGCAAGATGGAACGAAATGAGCATAGTCCAAGAGCTTCCGTGCAGCTACCAAGAAGGCCCTCCTGTTTATCCCAGTCAGCCAGTGACTGGGCCACGTTAAGTGGCTTCTGCTAATCATGGTAATGTTCTGTTCATGTTGAGGAAGATGGACCAGCTTCCTGTTAGCCCTTATTTCCTTTAGTATATGGCTAGTAATTCCTTCCACTGACATTTTAAATGAATTTCATGACTGTGAGCCTGCCTAAGACCAATTTGCTGATGAGTAGAAAGGAGTATACCTTGTGTCAGTCTGGCCATCAGAATAAGTGGGAGAGAGAAAGTTCAGTATGAGTTTAAATGGCAAGGAAGGTTTATTGAGAACATGTGTGTTAATGTGAAAATTGTATCCTTTCATGATGTGTTTCTTGCCAAGCCAACTTTGAGATGACCCTTGGGCCACAACAATTTATATAACTGCTCTGAACAATCCACTTGGGATTCTTCACACATTGTGTTTTTTTGAGGTATATCCTTAAAAATTGCAATGCACATCTGCCAAAAGTTGTTATCACATAGATAAAATTGGCAAGCAGTGACTACTGCTCCCTCTCTACATGGTGTGACAAACAAGCCCATGTTTACCATATTGAAATGGGCAAAATCACTCAAAGGATGTTTAGTGCATAGAGTATTATTATTATTATTATTATTATTATTATTATTATTAGTAGTAGTAGTAGTAGTAGTAGTAGTAGTAGTAGTAGTAGTAGTAGTAGTAGTAGTAGTAGGAGGAGGAGGAGGAGGAGGAGGAGGAGGAGGAGCAGCAGCAGCAGCAGCAGCAGCAGCAGTGGCAGCAGTACTATTATAGCTGAACATTCAACATGATACATGTATTGCTGTATTTTAATCATTCATTCCTACTATACTATAGTTGTGTTGTATTCATAGGAAAACAAACATTATGGACCAAACTGGTCATCTACATATTTTCCCCTATTTTACTCCAGGAATCCTTGCTTTCGGAATTGGCAGCTATATGTTAAGTTGAAAATGATTTCAGTCTTTTCTGTAATTAGCTAATATTTTTTTAAAAAAGAAAAATATTTTACTCTTCTCCACAACCCTAAAGGTACCGAGATTTAACTTGCTCATACAAATTAAAAATACCAATTCTGATTAAATAATGGTTGATTCCATCTGCTATTTTATGTAGAAAGAATCCAGCCATCAGGTGCTGAAATACTAATCTTCAAAACTTGCTTTTCAAAAGGGAAAAACAAACACTTTTGTTATAAGACTAAGCATGTTTGGAATAGCAAAAAGATTCTGTGTCTATCTTTAAAATATTTTGAAGAAATTTTAAAAAGAATAGAAAACAACCATTCAGAATATCACTCATTTAAGCTGTGAAATTACTGTTTTTTGCTTTGTAACTCAGGTAGTTTAACTTTTGTGCCTATATCCTGTCTTAGTTGCAGCTATTCCACCTGTCTTGTCACAAAATTTGTCTGGTAAGAAAAATGTTGTGTGCCCTCAGGTCACTTCTGATGTGTGCTGACTTTGTGTCACTTTGTGAGCTAATGGCCTCTAAAGATGTCCTATCATTAATAGCTGTAGTGTACTCAGATCTTGCAAACCAACAGGATCTCGTATTGGGTTGTTCTTTCTTCTTACTGGCCCCTGCCCCAGCAATTTTGTCTATTTTTGTTTATTCTCATTATATGTGCATGGTAGCATACCCTCAGTTTACTCATTTTTGCTGATTTGACAGTTCAGGCTCGACTTGGTTGTGCAGCCACCTGTCTATCTTTCTGGCTAGCGGTGGTGTCTCCGCAGCTGTCCTCTAACACCACACTTCAAATAAGTTGAATTTTGTCTTTCTTCACTGCCTTTCCTTCATATTTTGACTTTGGTTTTCAATGTCAGTTTTTGCTAACTCCAAGCTGTATGTTTTTTAATATTTCAAAATGCACGGGGTCATATTTTGGAAAACATGGATGCAATATGTTCATAGAACTTTTTATTCTCAGGTTGTCTTTCGCCAGGAAAGAGATTGGAAATTGAAACATAGGTTCTGATCTGCATTCTGGGGAGCAAGCATAGCAACACTCGTTTACTGGAGAGTGTGTATGTTTCTCCATTGTTATGTGTTGCACTCACACCTATGCTTTGTCATTTTCATTAACTTGAAAAACAGCCATTCAAAATATTTCGTCACAGAGGGATGTTTGTTGAAAATAGCTTTGTGTTGGGTGAGAAGTAGTTAACTGATGAGAAAAGGAGTCCATTCATGGAATTTCCCCTTGCCTTTGGGAATGATAGCGAGCAGAAAAGGGTGTCCTGTAGGCCATCTTGACTGGTGCCATTGGCGCTGTAAGCGTTCAAGTTGCCTTTTACTATGTAAAGCTTGGCGTCCTTTTTTCCTGCTGGCAACACGGACATAATGTTGTGCAGTAATATTGGACCACTTCCTGGCATTTTGAGTCATAGATACAGAACAAAATATGCCAAATTCATTAACTGGAGTTTGTTAAAAAAAAAAAAAGAATTAAGTACAACTACACACAAAGGTGGCTGGATAGCTCGGTGGTTGACGTATCTGGCTGGGGAGTCAGAGGTTGGGAGTTCAGTTCTTTGCTGTGCCTCCAGGGAGAAGAGCCTGCCTGTGTGGCTTTTCCAGGAGGCACCACAGGAGAAAGGAATGGTAAACCCATTCTGAGTATTCTCTATCTAGAAATGCTCAAAAAGGGTCACCATACGTCAAATCTTAGGCACAGTTATTAAATGTGTGTTTGCCCGTGTGCATGCATATGTGTGTGTATGCATGCATGCATGTGTGTGCATGCATGCGTGTAGTGGCAGATTGCAACTGGTTAAAATCTTACTTTTGTACGTTGGGGATACACATTACTTTGGCGCATTTTGTATTAGCCATGTACTTGTTGGAATTTAAAAAGGAAGCCGATGATCATGACAGTAATTCCTTTGTGCCAGTGGAGTTGCACAACAGGATTCAGCAAATATGCATGTGTGAGTGTTTGCATGTAGCATAAGAAAAATTGTAAACAGGACTGATAACATTCAGAGACTACACTTCCTCCTTTTGATACTTGGTTGAGTCCACAGTTTACATTGTTTGTGTGTGTGTGAATAAATTTACCTGCCGAGTGAGGATAATAACACTTCATGCATCTCTAGTTCATAGGCAGTTGCGCCATAATAAATCTTTTTTGATGTTAAGCATGGCTGAAAATCCCAGTGCTTCTGCATCTCACTTCTTCTGATCATCTGTTTATATTCCCTATCTGTTCAGCACCCACTTCTTAGAATTTCAGGAAGTCTTAGCTTCTCTCAATACACAGTCAAATAATGCATTGTTTCGGATACCATCATACACTTGGAACAGGGGCACTTACAATGTCAGGAGCCTTGGTGTCAGCACTGAATAGTCATCTGCCCAGAACAGCACCAGTGAAAATGCAATTATAGATCTGCATTTGAAAACAGAGATGAATGAGTTTAATTGACAAATCATATGCGAGCTAGATCCATCAAAGCCTACTGTCTGCTATTAAGTTGTAGGTCCAAAGATGACAAAATGAGCAGCACATTTTTCACTTGGGAATGAGATTTTCCCCCTATCAAATATTATTATGACACCCCTGTTTGTTTATGTGATTGATATCCCATCTTTCAAGACACCTCCCAACAAGATTTAAAAAGATGCAAGTGTAAATCCCATTTGTTATAATATTAAAATACAGGCAAATTATAATATTAGAGCACAGTAAATAAAAAGTACAACACCCACCCATTGTATGTGAATACTCAGGTATCTGTTACTGCAGTAGGTTTTTCAGTTGTCCCAAACAAGCCCTTATGTGATTAGTTCTCGGCGTTAAATTTCTTATTTTGCTTTTAACTGTTACATTTGGTCAGAAATAATATGCGATTGAAGGGAAGTGAACAGTACCCCAGGAGAAGGGTTTCTTTGTGTCACATTGTGGTTTTTAGAAACTCAGTTTTGGCTTCAGACTGTGTCGGGTTGTTACTTAAAAAACATAATGGGGAATGACATATTCAATGCTGTTTTGTTTGGGTTAAGCTATCATGGCCCTCAGCCCTTTTCAGAAGCATGGGGGTGAGTTGGTATATCACACAGGTCAGATTTTAGAAAAAAAACTACCTTGGTTTATTGTGACATGTAAAATGGTGTTTCACTTTGAAGTCCTAGTGTATCTATTCTGGTTACCCCTTCCTCCTTATGAGGCATGTTCCAAGGTTTAGGGATCCTATTTTACTAGCTGTCATGCTTTTTTGACCGACCCAGCAATATGTCCTTCTGTGTTGCTGATTTCTTTCATCTCAGTAAAAGATATCGTCATTCTCCCTGGTTTCTGCCAATAAAGTGCTTGCACTGTCTTCAGTTCGGTGTTTGTCAAGCCCCTGAGCAAAATCATTTTAATTTTAATTGTAAAAAAGGGGGGGGGATATAAATGTTGGCTGACTGAATGTACTGCTCTGCAACGTCCGCACATGCGCGCGCGCGCACACACACACACACACATACACACACACAGGTTTATTGTGCCAACACAAGCTATGATAGCAGAATATTAGAAGAAAAATTAAGGGCACTGTCCTTTTAAATCTGATCTCTCAAACTTTACTGGATATTTTACAGAGCCTGGTTTCATTTATAGTGGAGCCAGACTTGCTGTGTGAGTCGTTCGCATGCTGGAATTAGTCTTAAGCTTGCTTCTGTGGCGTTGCCAAATTCCATGTTTGTGTTTTATTTAGAATTCTTTTCACGGCCAGTCGAATCTGTTCAGGCATACACAGGCGCTGTTGCACCCCACAGAGAAAATAAGCAAGCTTGCGTTTTCTTTGGCATGGACTATGGCCACAAAAGACTGCGGTCTAAAAAAACATTTTAAAAAGAAAAAGAAAAAGAAAAAAGCTATCTTAACCCATAACAGATGTATAAAGTAGGCATATGCATGCCAGTTTTCTTAGTTTTAATTAAAAAATAATTATGGCTTTAATGGGATGCTGGTGACAAATTTGGATGAATGGTGGGTGACAGTATCTCCAGGCTCCCTTCAAGTTATAAATTAGTATATTTCTCTTGGCTGATGGAACAGATGAAATTAAGAAAATGGAACAGTCATATTTTTTCACAAGTCACATTTATTGAATATAAAATATACAGAAATAATTGAAGGCTGGGCAGCCTTCATCTTTGCCTAAAGAATAATTGACTTGAGGTTAGAGATCTGCTGTGTAAGACACCTGTAAAGGCATCCTTCGTTATTTGACAGTTGCCACACTGCTAGATCTTTGTGGTTTACCTCACTAGGTAGTTTTATTTACAGCTACATCTGACCTGCCATGAGGCACTTCTCACCAAGGTATCCTTTTAAAATAGGAACGTGTCCATGTACTGTGGAAAACCAGGATAGTGGACCCTCGTATAACAAGTGGTTTGTTAAACAGAAAATCCACTTAAAGGGGAAAAAATCCAGATATGGTGGAAATCGTTTAACAGAATCGCCTATGGGGCGAATCTGTACAACAGAAAAACGGTTACATTTAGGGATTAATCCGTTTCCAATGCATTTCTATGGGAAATTTGTACAAAGAAAAAATTTGCTTAACAGAATTTCTTTTGGAACAAAAGATGATAGATTATTATGTGTCTTTTATATGTAATATTAATTATATCCCATCAAGTTGCCAGAGACTTAGGGTGAAGTTTCTCAGAGTGCTATAGGTATAAACTACTATAAGCACTTTGGGACTGTATACCTTGCTGACGGTCACACAGGCTGATTCTTCTATAAGGCACAGTGAGGAATTGTTCTCCCAAGCTCAGGCCACACACACACACACACACACACACACACACACCTATCTAGCCAAAATATATGTTGTGCCTATGCCTGTCGTATTATATTTCTTGATCTCTGTTTGCCCCCTTGAATTAAAGATTGTGAAGAAACAAACTATGCCAAGTCCTAGCAGTGTATCATGTTCTTGGTATCTTTGGATGCAGTTTAAGAGTGCTTCCTCCACAAAGCATCAAGAAGCAGCACCCTTTGCGATACCAAGTCATGACTAGAAAGGTACTATTTAAGACACTGGTGCTTGCCATAAAAACCCTACAGGACTTGATGAGGCGTGAGATTCAGAAACCTGAAAGTATGGTTGCACTTAATCAAGCTGACTATATGCAAAGGCCATCTATTGATATTCTCCTCCAAGTGTCTATGCTATCAGAGATGAGGTGGGTAGCAGCTGGTGAGGTGAAAATTTGAGTTTCGGCATCTCATTTGTGGAATTTGCTATTCAGGGATGGTTGTATGTGACCCATGCTGTTATCCTTTCAGTGCATGCTAAATTCCTTTTTTAAAAATTCTCTCAGGCTATTTCAGATCATTTTACTCTGCTTTAGATTGCTGTTTTAGGACTGTATTTTATCTTTGGACATTATGTTTTATTACTTTTTTTGTAATTTTGTAAATCACCCTGGAGCCCTTTTCTGAAGAGCAGTTTAAAAATCAATTTAACAGGCCCCCATTACATATGCCATTGCATGCAGGATCATTTAAGTTTTTTAAAAATTATAAGAGTAGGTGCAACTGTTCAGCATTGAATTGGGACCATAGTTGATGGACACAGGAAGTATAATTGTTCCATCTCCTGCCACAATCCTGATTATAATGACTTCCTGTGCTAAAATTAGTGACATGAAAAAGGGTCTCATATGCACCAGTGGAAGCTCCTTTTTGACCTTGTTTCATTAGCTGTAGCCTGCAAGGGGAGCTTTTCTTCCCAACACTTTGTAGTCATGGGTGACTAAGCCCCTCCCCCCAACTAGGTATGCTGGCTGGCTACTCTTCTGTTTTGGATTTTTCTCTTCTTGATGCTTTAGGGCAGGGCTGTCCAACTTTGAACAGGCCAAGGTCTACTTTTTCCAGCCCAAAGTGCCTGAGGGCTACTACACTAAAACCTCTACTTACAAGTTTTATCCATTCCGAGCACATGCTCATAAGTAAAAACTTTTGTTAAGTATAGCTGTGGTTTCCCATAGGAATGCATTGAAAACCAATTAATCTGTTCTGGAGGGGAAAGATTTCAATGTGCCATGGCCCTTGAACTTCCTTGCTTGGCTGAGACAGTGGGCTGGCAGACCCAGAACTTTGTGGGGGCAGTGGTGATCCTTGGGATGGGGGATGGAGGGGTGGAGAACTTGTCCCCTCAGTTTTTTATTGATGGCCGGCGGGCTACTTTTAAACCCTTTGCGGGCTACCAGTAGACCGTGGTCTACCCATTGGGCAGGCCTGCTTTAGGGCATTACTGCAGTCAGGATTAAACAGATGCAAGCTCTGTAAGGCAAGCTGGCCTTGCCACAAGAGTGCAACTGGACAATATTTCTTGTGCAATATATGTCAACATCAAGTCTTTTGATTTCTAGTTTTCACAGCAATGTTGGGGAACGATATTTCTAAGTTGTCTGTGTTGCATGTACATTTTCTGGAGCTGTTTCAGTGCCTTGTGGGTCCTCAGATGTTCATTATTACAACTCCGATCAACCAGCTCTGCCAATGACAAGATACCATTGCCAGTGTGGACCAGGAACATCATGCGAGTCACAGATTCCCTCCCATTTTCCATGTGCAAGAACTTTCTATGATATGGAAGGAAGTGAGATCTCTCCCCTACCCCCACCCCCCGGCCCAAGTTAGTTTTTTTTTTCTGAGTTAGGAAATGCTGCAGTACGGCATTTCTATTTGAGGCATTTGGGATTCAGGCAAAAAATAGAAATACTGTACTTGATACTTGTTGAAGAGAGTAATCCAAGGTGTTAGTATATATCTTGCGTAGAATAACAGAGAATTTGTTCAGCTGATGTCAGTGTGCTCCTCTGAAGTCTGAATAGAGCATGCCAAACATCTGGATTTTCTTGCTAGGAATTTTCTATGCAGGAGAGAGACGGGGGTTTGTGCGTCCATGGGAGAGGGCTATTCTATTCTGTTTTGCATTATGTGTGAGTCACGCTAGCTTCAATGCTACTGCTTCCATGAGCAAGACCTAAAGGCTTAGGCCTCTGATGCTGAGGACTTTTATGCCCAGCAGTTACCTTCATCTAATTATTTGGATAGTGATGCCAGTAGATAGTTGTAATTTTTCTAATACTGACTGAGGTTCACAGAGTTCAGATCATATCAACTAACAACATTTATTAATACTAGAGCACATGTGTATTGGTTTACCTGTTTCCCTGAGAACATTTTGCTTTACAGTGGTGTTTTTGTTTTTATTTTCCAAAACCTTTTTAGTCATTGAATGCATTCTTGATGGAAATGCCTCTGCTTCTAGCATTCAAATGACTCCAGCTTAATTCTGCTTTCAGTGAAATCAATCAAAATTAGGCTTGTGATTTCCTAGAGTATCAAAACTGTGCTCTTCCTCAGTTCTTTCTATTAGTAACTTGCTGACTTTTAAACCAGGGGTTTAGAAAGCATTGCTTAACATTGACTAAAACATACATTTAATAAAAGTATACATTTACTATTCATTAGATAGAAAATTCTTGATTTATTTTTTACTTCTGTTGGAAACAGTACTGTTGCCCACTTACCAGCATTCTGTGTCCACTGCCTGAAAACAAGCCAGTTCAAATTCCATTTAAATTCTGGATCTCCTCTTTTAGATGTACATAGCACAGAGAGAGAGATAAATTTCATGTTGCTAGTGAAAGCATGTTTCTAGTCTGAAAACATAGCTTACCCTAGTTCAGGTTCCTCCAAAGTGGAAATTGTGTTTCAGTTTTAAAACGATGAGTCATGTAAGCATACAAAGCATGTTCCTGGATTTTTTTTTTTTTGGGGGGGGGGGCCGCGAAACAATATACTGATGCAAATCCATTCATACATTATACATTATTATTAAATATCTGTCCACTAGACATTCTAAAAAGAGCCACTCTTCAGACTGAGTACAAATGATTAGCCTTTGAAAATGTCACCAAAATACTGTTGTGTTGTTATAGTTAGTGAATATTCTTAAAATATTTTGTGGGGGGAGCTATACTCACATAAGCCTGCTAATTCCCTCACTTTCCCATCTGAACTTCTTTCTTTCTTTCTTTCTTTCTTTCTTTCTTTCTTTCTTTCTTTCTTTCTTTCTTTCTTTCTTTCTTTCTTTCTTTCTTTCTTTCTTTCTTTCTTTCTTTCTTTCTTTCTTTCTTTCTAAGGACAGAGGCTAAATTCAATTTGTTCTGATTTATCTCACATATCTAATTGCTGCTGTTGAGAATGATTAATGTCCAGCTAAAGAGTTTCCACATCTATAAATGAAAATTGAAAACAGATGTTGCTTTGATGAAAGTGTCTTCTTCCAGCTCTCATCAGCAGTGGCTGGCAGCACAGGCCGCTGAGATATAGCTATCTGTCAATAGATAGATATTTAGTTACAGATACAGTTTATATACCTACTGAGAGAGAATTAAGACAATTAATGATTTCCTCCAGTTTTTAAAAATTGTATTTAAAGAACTGCCTGTTTTGAAGTATGTTATTTTTAAACCATGAGCAAGTAGTGCCTGGCTTATCATATCCCCCCCCCCCCCAAATATAAACAGCTTAAAAGCTAACTGTGGACATATTGCCAAGATTCATCTGCAGTAATCTTCCTGGGGCCTCAGTAGAAATCTGCCAGATACTGGCTAGAATGCTGTTGATGCTCCTACAAGGTTTGTATAATTTTCCACAGCTTAATCAGGATTAATTGATAAGGTACCAGGCCACATATTAGGTGTACAGTTGAGTGCATGCCCAAGCACACAACTCAGCACCTCATTAGTTATCTGGGATGAGTAGCAACAAGTTATGAAAATCTTACACAAGCTCCTATAGCAGTGATGGCGAACCTTTTAGAGACTGCCCAAGGTGCAATTCAAAACCCACTAATTTTTCGCAAAGTGCCAATACAGCAATTTAACCTGAATACTGGTAGCTGTGAAAGGGCAATGTCAGGTGCCCATAGAAAGGGATCCGAGTGCCACCTTTGGCACTTGTGCCACAGGTTCGCCAACACTGTCCTATAGGATTCTCTCCTCTGGGTTTCTCTAATTGAGTATTGCTGACATGGACTGACAGGAGCTCTCCACATTTTAATTTTTTTTTTATTTGGATAGTAGATCTTGTTTCTATGTACTGCTTCCATGACATGTATCTGTCCAATAGAAACTTCTTATTTACATACAGTCTTTCTGCTCCTATGCATTGCATTCTACTAATCCTTGTTTACATTTCTTTTATGAAGAAAAGCTTGAATATTCTGCTGTAGTAAGAGCAAATACCAGAAGTGAAATGAGATGAGAGTGAAAATACCTTGTCATGATTATCCCTACTGGCTCTTCTTTTGGGTGTTGGGGTTCAGCTATATTGATAAGTAATATGGGAAATTCTCTGTGATGGGAACAGTTCAATTTGTGTCATTTCCCATTGCCTACATGATATAAAGTCAATGCTGATGAGCCCAAAGTATTTCCCCTCTAATCCATACTCCTCCTCTACCCACTGCCGCCACTGGGGCTTCTACTTTTGAATGGATTGCACTCATACTGATTCAGATGATATGATTGCTTCAGCTGCTGTCGAGGGGTTGTAGCCATTCTAGGTGAAGTCAGTCCATCCTGCAACAGCAGCAGTGAGAGAGTGGTGAAACTTGGCTGCCATTTGAATCATCTCCTCCCCGTACATGGCACCTGAGTTCTTCCTTCTCATTCAATCTCTCTCTCCTCTTCTTGCTACCCTTTTAATTTAAAGGAGTGCTAATCTAGCACTTTAGGGGTATGGTGGCTCAGCGGGCTAGAGTGCTGAAATGTTGGCTGCAAAGTCGGCAGCTTGGCGTTCCGAATCCCGGGTGCCATGCAGTGGAGCGAGCTCCCGCTGTTAACCCCAGCTCCTGCCAACCTAGCAGTTCGACAGCATGTAAATGCAAGTAGACAAGTAGGTACCGCTGTAAAAAGTCGGAAAGCAAACAGTGTTCCATGCACAGAAATGTGTTCAGCCATGCCAGCCACATGGCCACAGACTTACACAACACTGGCTCTTTGGCTCGGAAACAGAGATGAGCACTGCCCCTAAAATCAGACATGACTAGCATGCAAGTGTAGGGGGAACCTTTACCTTTTTAATCTAGTACTAGATCCAGTGGGTGACCAAAGTGGGAAAAGAGTGTGAACTCAACAGAGAGAAGAGAGAGAGAGAGAGAAGAGAGAGAGAGAATTATATATATATATATTAAATCCTTTCTCTCTGCTGTTGCTGCTGCTGTTGCTGTTGCTGCTTCCTTTTGTTTGTCTGAAGCAAACTAAGGCTTAATGTCCTGGGTGCAGTTTCACAGTGGATCCATTTGCATTTTTCCTGCTGTGTAGCACTCACACTCCAGATTAATGGCCTGAAATTACATGGACTTCCTCCACTATCCTCTTTAGTCTGTCCTCCAGGGGTAGAAAAAGGCTATCTGGAAAATGTGTGTGTGTGTGTGTGTGTGTGTGTAAAAACTGTGGGATAAGCAAGTAGAGTTATTTTGAAACTGTTCCCTGTGAGCTGGGTATGAAAAGTATTCAACTGATAACAAACAATGCACACGAACCAAATGTATAACAATCACTGCTATGATTGCTCAAGACAGGCTATTGTGTATGAAAGATAAGAAGACCCTGTCTACAATTCAAAATTGTATTGGCTTTCCCTCACTTTAATAGAGTACCACTAAATTGTTTGGTGATGTTGCTGCAAATTTCAGTCAGTTTCATCTCTGCACGGTTCCTAGAAAAGATTCACTGAGAAGAACAGAATGTGGATGTGGAATATGATGTAAATATATATGATGTGACTACACAGAGAACGGGGCAGGAATTTAAGTGAAGTAACAGTGTTACTTTTGTAAGTCTCAGAATTATATGCCACACTATGCAGTCTTGTGCTCATGCACTCTCTCCTTTCTTAATACATATCAAATGACTTAGTTTCTTCTTTTTGCAACTTTTTTCTACTTGCTGTCCTGTACATCACAGCTCAATGGGGTACAACAATAAAATTAAAACATGAATAAATGTCACAACTCAAAACAAACAAACTAAATGGATTTCAGTAAACAGTGGTTTATAGTTCTGGTTTGAGAGATACACTGAAAGCATAATTTGCTAGTTCATATAGAATGGCTAGTTCTGGCTTGCAACAAACAAGGAAGTAAAATAGAGTGTGAGGAGGAAGGAGTGCATGAATGCCACAATACTAAACCATGTTTTTTCACGAACTACCCATTGTCTGGCAGAGTTTTAAGTCTGGTCACTATGACAATCAGCATCATCCGATAATCTCCGGTATGGCTATGTATTAACGGTGGTGCCATCTCTTAGTAGCTTTCCCGCACCATTCTCTCAGACTAGTAGTGAAGTTAAAAATAATATTTGCCCAACATGAAATAATTAATTGGACTAAATTATATGGCCAAGCACTTACTGAAACGATGCCAGTCTCTATTGCAAGTATAAAGTCCATTTCTCAGCTATAAGTGTGGAAATGTTGCAACAAGCAATCCTCTTCTTCCTAGGAGATCTTGAAAGTACCAGTTGGAGAGAATGGAAGATAATGCTTTGTTCTTAAGACTATGGGTATGTAAACTGTAGGTGGTTTGGGCTATGAATATTACTATTATTTCTGGGGGGGGGGGGTTTGCCAATAACTTGAGTTTCCCCCCAAAGTGACTGTTTTCTATGT
This sequence comes from Phrynocephalus versicolor, assembly GCA_023846285.1. Taxonomy (NCBI): domain Eukaryota; kingdom Metazoa; phylum Chordata; class Lepidosauria; order Squamata; family Agamidae; genus Phrynocephalus; species Phrynocephalus versicolor. Next base: position 6,423,764 of record JAHTLZ010000225.1, read on the forward strand.
TTATTTATTTCTACTCTATTTTATTTTATTTTACTCATTTTATTGATCTTCCCACCCAGTTCTCAACTAAACCCTGCCACTCAAGACAACCTATACGCTACCACCTACTTAATAGGACTGCAATGCACAGTTGCAAACAATATCCTTGGGAAACATACATGTATGATTTTCGAAAACAAAGGTTTTTCTGAACTGAAGTTTGAATAATGAAATGTCTTTCTTGTTAAAAAGAGTCAAGATAAGTGAGTCAATGGAAACTCAATTTTCAAGAGTCTAAAGTTTCATCTTAACTTATATTTCACAAATTGCTTCTCTCCTAAGGATATAATAATTCTTGTTTGGGGCCCTGGCTGTTGGTTGGGACGAGAGCATTTTAATAGGTTTGAGAGAAGGCCAAGACAGAAGAAAATCTCTGTATCCTTGAGAAACAGCCCATGGGACAGACTACAAGATCAGACTAGCTTCCTTTCTTTCAGAGCCAAGAAAGAGGAAAATCCTTAGTTTTATCATGATGTCATTTCAGCCAGTGGATGGGAGCTGTTGATACCTGCCTTAAGATCTTTTTAGGGCGTATCTCATCATATTGCTTGGGGGGACATTGAAAAATGCTAAGTGAGCAATGTTGAAATGCAAATTTAGAGAGTTTAAGATAGTGGTTGGAAAATATGGCACATTCTGACCAAAAGCTTGTAAGTGTATAGATACTCCTACACAAGTCATCTTTGTTTCTAAATGTACACGGGCACAATTTATTTCTGGAAGTGGTAGAGGTGAGGTGGGGACTGTGATTATTTCTCAAACATATGTACAGATACGAGTACAGATATGATTTTTTAGTTTAGCTCACTGTTTTTAACATTGAGTGACTATTGCAATGGACAATATGTTTCTGCATACAGTATTAGATATATATGCAAAAGCACATATACATTTGCTTGAAATAATTGGGTCCCCTTCATTTTTAAGATCATTTCTGCTGTCAATAAAATCACTGTTGCTTTCATGAGGTACATACAAGAAAAAGAAAACAATAAAAACAAATCCTCATCCTCATAAAAGGCCTGTATATAATATTTTAAAGAGCAGGCCTTTGAATCATACTGAATCTAGCCCCATTCCCCCTACCCCTGGATTAAAAAGAGAAAATCTAAAGTACATGGTATTGGGATATGCTGGTTTGAATTTTCCCCAGATTGTTGTAGACTTGCTTATTTTCCTCTTGCAGTTGGGAATAGGGATATAGGCCTTGCTCTTCTAATTCAAATCCTGCAAACGCTTGCAAATAAGTCCCCTATAAATCAGTGGGAAGCATGATAATTTCCTTCTAATTCTAACTCCTAAGCCTGAGAGAAATGACTTTTTTATTGCAGCATTGCTTCAAGGAACCCTAGGAAGGGAAGGTGTAAACAGCAAACTGTGCCAGTGGCGAGTGGAACGTTTGGCCTAATAAACTGCAAGTAAATAACTCGGTGATTATCCAGAATTGGCAAGCCACTTAAAGTGCAGTGCTGACTGGGAAGACAGGTTTCCCTTTCCACTCTTTAATACTAGAAAACAGCTAGAAAACATACAAAGGTCCATTACCCAAAAGGTGTTCTGCAGCTGCTGTGATATTTCTGTTAGAAGTAATGATGAGCAGTAGTAATAACAATGTGTATTTATTTTCTACCCTTGTCTTCAGAGAAGCAGGAGTTGGTTATTTCTGTAAAACTGAAGCTTGGGGTGAGATCTTAAGAGTGCTGATTTGTTCTATGTAGACCAAAGAGCAACTTTGCTAGGCATTGCCACTGAGATGTGATGGTTTTAATAATGACGTAGTGTGCAATATTTGTGCAGATGATTTGCTTCAAGCCAAGATGTAAGTTACTTTTGTTTCTCACTGTTATCAAACCATTGTAAGGACACCTTTAAATGCAATAATGCATGGGGGAAAGCATTGAGCCACTGTAGTGTGGTAGATCTAGTACTGGATTAACACTGGTAATATCCAGGGTTAAATTTTACTTGCCCCAATGTTCACTGCATGATGTTGAGCTACCTTTAGATTCACTGGATTTATATGATAGTAAAAATAAGGAAGACAAAGTGCTCTGCCTTTTGGTCCTTGAAAGAAAGGCAGTGGGATAAAATTGTAACAAGCACATAAATGGTAATTGTGTTCCTGCATGAGACTGGAGAGATTGCTAGTGGGGTGGAGGGAGAGAATTATCATAAAATAATTGTTTGATTTCCACATTTTTTTTGCCTAGTGAAAATGGTATACAAGTCCATAGTACCTCTAAATTCTAGACAAGAATTGGTGACATTTGAATTTATAGTTTATTTAGTAGATACCAAATCTTCACAGTAGTTCCAATAATGGCAATATAAAATGTTTAGATTACTTTTGTAACAAAGAAGGAGTTCAGGCCCATGGAGGGGAAAGGAGGGGTTTCAGAAGCAAGTGCCCCAAGGATACTGATTAGTCAAGTTTGCTCATTTGGTGTTTTCATATTTAGTTTAGGCCTCAGGCTCTCCTTTCCAGACTTGAGGGAAAGATTGGTCCTACACCTGATTTTCTCAGACATCAAAGTCAGCGATTCCCCAGGCAAATCACACAGCTACTTCACAAAATGATCTTTGATTTCTGAATGTATTTGCCTCCTCATAAACATGGAAGGGAGTAACTCTGTGGTCCCTGGGCATTTACTTTTGAGAAACACAGAGTGGTGATCCACAGCCCAAGTCTTCTGAACAAGTTCTTGCTGCGTGTTCATCAGGGAGCAATGAGTTTCCTCCCTTAAAAAAGAACCAAAAAGAAGCAGAGAGAGAGAGAGAGAGAGATGCTTAGAATACTTGTGGTTATGAGAGGATGACTGGCTAAGGTTAAAATGTGACATGTGTGGATATGTATTTGAATCTTCTTGAAAAAAATAATTTTTTGGACTGCCCAACTTGCAGGATTCCAAAGTTAGCAAAGCCAATCATCATGCTGTCTGGGGGATTCTGGAAACTATAGTCCATAAAAGTTTTCCAAGCTTTTCTATTAGTGAATATCTCTTGACAAAATGGCACTTTAGGGAAAGAGCAGTACTGGCCGCACTCCTCTAACCTTTCCTTCACCCTCCCTTTCATCTTTGCCCATAGTAATAAAGTGCCTGAGCTGTTAGTTCAAGAGTGCTTGTGCTTAAATGCCATTTATAGCTCCTGTTTGATGCCATCCCTGTTGTTTTTCGTACTGTGTTCAGTAGCTTCAAGAAACAATTATTCAAAATGCTTTATTGGGGGCTGTTTCTAGACCACTAAAAATCATCATACAATTTACAGGCTTTCTTGGATGACTTTGTCAGGCACATACCCTTGTGATGAATTTCAAGTACAAAAATTCATGGCAAGATGAATTTTGCCAGGAAAGTCACTGTCTGAGATGCGAAGTCCAAAATTTCTTAGTAAGATGGGTTTCACCAGGCATGTCTTTCTAAACATGCATCTTTCCTGACATACATCTAAGAAAGATGTGCCTGGTGAAATCCAATAATATTGGGGCTGAAAGCTGTTACATCCAGGTATTTTATAAATGAAGAACAGGAAGGAAATAAAAGGAAAGGAGGGAGAAGTGGCAAGAAAGGAAATATTTGGCTGATATGAATGAGTCTGATAGGACTAGAATAGTTGGCACATTGGGAAAACTACATGCTCCTTTGTAGTGAAGGAGGAAAAGGAACAGTTTTAAGAAATTATTTTGCTTACCAGTAATGTGATAATACGGGTGGTGAGAATAGTAGAAATGGCTGGCTGGTTGACAGGAACTATTCCTGAGCAGGAGTACTTGAGATAAGGGTGCACTGCAGCATTTAGTTGCAGGTCCCATGTGTTTGTTTGTTTGTTTTTGGATTTATATACTGCTGAGTTTAATTCAAAGAACAACTCCAGACAGTGTGCAAGTATTGTAAATTTAAAACAATAAAATAAAAATTACTTACTTCCAGCTTGGCACTGCCCTAAACAGGCCTTCCCAGGCCTGTCGGAAGCCCCTAAAGGGCTTCTGCACAAACCGGAAGTGACTTCTGGTAAACTATAAAAGTAAACCCGAAGTGACCTCCGGATCATCGACAAGCATTTCTGAGGCCTCTGACCTTGGAGGCTTCAGAAATGCTTTTCAGTGATTCCGAAGTCATGTGAAAGCCCTTTTGGGGCCTCCGACAGGCTCGGGGAGGCCCTTGAAGGCCCGTTCGGGACAGCGCCAGTCCTGGGGTAAGTACAGGAGGCATGAAACAGGCCTTTCTCCCTTACCTCAGGGGGCCTTTTTTATATACTGTGGGCCCACAATATAGCAGGACCGCAGTATATGAACCGTGAAAGGGCGGGGGTTACTCTATCCAGTTTATGGAGAGTTGCATCCTGCATTCCCACATGGAATCATAGAAATATGTTAGGGTTGGAAGGGATCCTGGAGGTCTTCTAGGAAACCTACTGCCCAACGCAGGAGAACTCATACCATCTCTTTTCTTCAAAACCTCCAACAAAAACATGATGAAATATATAAAACATGTTCCTGAAAGGCTGGTTTTTTATTTTTAAATCATAAAATGCAAAGATTTCCTGAAGCTACTGCATGTCAGACCTCAGTCTATTTGACCCAAACTATGTTTCAGACTCAGGTTCTCTCTAACATTTATTAGAAATCTCTACACATCCTGCCACCTGAGGTCCTTTTGGCAGGATTTCCCAGTTCACGCCTGTACCTTTCAGATTGAAGTTCCTTCCCTTCTCAACCAGCAAGCAGAACAATCATGTTTAGGGATCACACGGGCTATGCCTTGGTGTATCTGGGAGCTGTCCGGCCATGCCTCATTCCCCAAATAAATATAAGTAAAATGTTGTTAAATGTACAATTCAAGCTAATTCAAGTCAAAATAGTGAAACCTTTTCATCTAAAATTAGATTAGAAAGAAGTAACTTTTCTTATTACAGAACGGCCCCACCCCCCCATTAAACCAGCAAGGTTGGGTTTTCGTTTTTTGCGCATTGGAATAAATGGGAAAACACATAAGGTTACCTGATGCGCACACACTGAAACCGTTGTTAATTTGACAGGACGAAGCAGTAGACTGCAGTTGCCTGCCCTTATATCTTGCATATTCCAGCCAGATTCCAAATAGATTGTGAAAGTCTGTAGTCCGATGTGAAAAAAGAGCCACTGAGCTGGGGAGGATGTCTTGATAAACCTTGGGGGGAAATGGCAGAAACCTACCTTGGATAGTGAGTGACACTTGACTGTTGCCGAGACGTAACGTGCTTTGTCAGTCTTCATTGAACACACTCTCATTTCTTTTCTGTGGCTGCACTTTTGGCCAGAGCTGTTCAAACCCTGCAGGGTTCAGCTTACAACGGTGTGTTTGAAAGTGAAGTCCGCTGTTCGGTTTGCAAGAGTTTGACGGTCAACTAAAGCCTGTCAGGTTTGCTTGGAGGTTGAGCCAGATAAATTTAAATCATATCAGGCACTCCCTCACCCTCCTTCACTGTTTCCAAGGAGGAAAGGTCCTCTTCTGTCCTATTCCATCTCATGGTTTGGGGGGATTGGTGGGGAGGGTTGTCATTAGCTGCTATCTGTGTTGTCTGTCTGTGCTACGCATGACAATGCAAGCCGAACAATTCAAAATGAGCACTGGTCTGCTAGCTTTGACTTCTCTAAGTTTTGAGGTTACTTACCTGTACGTGTGGAAATAATTCTTCCTCCTCTCTCCAGTAAGACATGGATAATGCTACTTCCAAGCACAGAACTGAAACACTTTTTAAAAAAAATTCAGTTGCAGATTTCATTAAACATCTCTGTGTTGTCCCTGAACAGCAGGGCTGTTTTCCCCAAGCACCCACCAGTCCTAATGAGCAGCCCAGTAAAAAAGGAAGCCATTTCCTCTTTAGAAAGCTTAATGCTCTTGCTTCTCTTTTTACCAGTCTTAAGGGATCTTCCTAGTCATTTCCAACTTTCTAAATTTCAATATACTGTAGCTGCTTCTCTTTGGGAGTGAAAGTGCAGAGAGAATGTGCTTTCATGGAGAGCCCTCCTAGATCAACTTGGTTAAGAATAAACACAGCTTCTTCGCCTTGGCAAGTAGTTGTTTGGCTCTGTGGGGAAGATTGATATTGTAATAGTGTGATGGCAGGAGAACTGACCAAGCCTATTTGAAAACTCCTTTGGGGCAGAACTGTCAAGTGTCCCGTTTTAGCCGAGACACTACCACCCTGCCAAGCGCGGCTGCAGCTTGGCAGGGTGGGAGGGGAAAAAGAGCGGTGTGTGTGGGTGTGTGCGTGTGGGTGTGCACGCGTGTGTGTGTGTGCGAGGTGGGCGGGCATGCTTGTGTGTGTGTGTGTGTGCACACGCGCACATTTAGGTGGCTGGTCGGGCGTCTGTGTTGTGTTTGCACACACATGCATAGGCACACAAGCGCATTACGGCTCTCTCTTCCCGTCCCGGCAGGCACTGGGACGAACTTGACAGGTAAGCTTTGGGGAGAAAAGAAACTGGGAGTTCGGGGAGAAAAAAAATATTTTTCTGAAAGATAAAAAGAGTTGCATTTAAGTGTTGTGATAAATATGTGACTACTTACAGACCCCAAGCTGTATGGGTATTTCTTTCGTCTCTCATAATGTTCAGCCATGATGTTGTAGCATTTTATGTTTATCTATACACCATCGACTGCCAGTGGTATGTGTCTATTTGCATATGTGCACATGTACATATGCCCAAATCAGCCTTTTACCATCTTAGGTTCATCACTCAGATTCGCCCTTACCTTGATGGCGACTCCCTGAGGACAGTTGTGCAAGTGCTGGTGATATCGATTGATTACTGCAACACTCCCTTGAACCTTGTCCAGTGATTGCAGCGAGTGCAGAATGTGGCAGCCAGATTGGCGGTTGGTTTGGATCGTTTTGACCAATCCTGGCTCAGTTGCACTGGCTAACTGTTGCCTCGAGGATAAGGTTCAAGGTACTGGTTTGGGGGCTTGAGTATCTGTCAGAGCAGATCTACCAAAAGTCAGCATTGACCTGGCCCACCAGAGCATCCTTGGCGCTTTCGCTCTGCGTGGCCACCTCTCGGGAGGCCCATAGAATTTCTACCCATAATCAGGCCTTCTCTGTGGCTGGCCCCACTGCATGGAATAAACTTCCTAGCTAAATCCACCAAACTGAGTCCTTCCCAGCCATTAAAAAAGCATTAAGGACCTTGCTTTTTAAAGAGGCATACGGCTATGTTGCTCTCCCCTTGTTTGTTGTTCTTTCCCTCACCCTTTAATATTAAAATCAATATTTTATATGATTTTTAATGCTGTGTGTTTTTGTTTTTATTTGCCTTGCTGTTTATTGCTTATTTTCTATTTATTGCCACTATTTATTTGCATTCATGTAAACCGCCCAGAGTCCCGCTTGGGAACTCAGTGCGGTTTAAAAATGCAATAAATAAATACACAAACATCGTTTGTTGTGAAATCAGGCAATGAAGTGAAATTGCAGCCAAGGCTACTGCAATCTACCTATGCTGAGACACTGTGGAGAGGAAGGGAAGGAGTAGATCCATACTAATGCTGTTTTGAGATGCAACTGTATGTTTTTAGTTTGGACAGAAATCTGGGTGGTATTTTAGAAGGTTCTTTGCATAAACCAACGGATATGGCAGATATATAGATTTAGAATACAGATTTATTTATTTATTTTTATTTATTTAAGGGCTTATATCCCGCTCCATCTTCCCAACACGGGAACTCTGGGCGGCGTACAATGATAAAAAAAAAATTAAAAAGATTAAAAAAAAAAAAAAAAACAAAGTCTCCACACAAATACAGCGGAGAGCAAGATGGCATGGCGGTAAAAGATAGAGGGAGGGAAAAAAAAAAAAAACTAACTAATAAGGTCACCATAGGCTTCTTTGAAGAGGAAGGTCTTCAAGGCCCTCTTAAAAGCAGGCAGGGACTCCAGCAGGCGCAGCTCAGAAGGGAGGTGGTTCCAAAGAGAGGGCCCCACCACAGAGAAGGCGCGGTTCCGCGTAAGCGTTTTCCGCGCCTCTCTGGGTGTGGCCACTCTCAGTGAACGCGCCTGCGACGATCTCGTGGGTCTGGAGCCGGATGCCCTCTGGGAGATGCGCTCCGCCAGGTAACCTGGTCCCAAGCCGTGGAGGGCCTTGAAAATCAAAACCAAGACCTTGAACCTGATCCGGAAGACAACGGGTAGCCAATGCAAGCGGACCAGGACTGGGGTGATGTGCTCGTATCTACGGGCACCCACCACCAGTCTGGCCGCCGCATTTTGGACCCGCTGTAGCCTCCGGACCAGGGTCAAGGGCAACCCCACGTAGAGGGCATTGCAATAGTCGATCCTTGAGATCACCAGGGCCTGCACGACTGCTCTCAGGGAGGACTCATCAAGGTACTGGCGGATCTGGGCGATCCTGCGGAGATGGAAAAAAGCGGCCCTGGAGACGGCCATCACCTGGGCTTCCAGGGAGAGGGCCGAGTCCAGGACCACGCCCAGATTCCTGGCCCTGTCCGTAGGCTGGAGGGAAATACCCCCCAGACTAGGGAGGGGGCCATTGTACCGAGACGAAGGCGCCCCGAAGAACAGAACCTCCGTCTTCTCCGGGTTGAGCTTGAGCCGGTTATCTCTGGTCCATTCCAGAACGGCCTCCAGGCACAGATCAAGGGAGCGAACCGCCTCCTCTGCAGATGATGAAAAGGAGATATAGAGCTGCGTGTCATCAGCGTACTGATGACAGCGAACTCCATATCTCCTGATGACCTCCCCCAGCGGCCTCATATAAACATTGAACAGCACGGGGGAGATTGCCGACCCCTGGGGCACCCCACAAGGGAGAGTCCAAGGAGCCGACAAGACATCCCCCAGCTGTACCCGCTGAGTCCGGCCGCGGAGGAAGGAACGGAGCCAGGCCAAAGCCTGACCACCAATTCCCACCTCAGCGAGCCGGGCCAGCAGGTTACCGTGGTCGACGGTATCAAAGGCTGCTGAGAGATCAAGGAGGACGAGCAGGGAGGAACACCCCCTGTCGGCCTCCCTGAGGAGGTCATCCTGCAGAGCGACCAGGGCGGTCTCGGTCCCACGAAGAGGCCTGAATCCAGACTGGAAGGGGTCCAGGATATGATTTACCTCCAGGTATGACTGGAGTCGGACAGCGGCCACCCCCTCGATGACCTTGCCCAGGAAGGGAACAATGGCGATCGGACGAAAGTTGGTAAGATCGTCCGTTGCCATGCCAGGTTTCTTAAGAGTGGGCTTCACCACGGTCTCCTTCAAACGGGACGGGAAACAACCCTCCCGAAAGGAGGCCGTGGCGATAGAGGAAACCCACTCTGGCATGTTCCCATTGGCAGATTTTATAAGCCAAGCTGGGCAAGGGTCGAAGGGAGTGGCCGCCGGCCGGCAACGAGCCATAGCTCTGGAGGCCTCCGCCGAAGAAACCGGCCCGAAGTCATCCAGGAGGGGAGAACGGAGGGGTGAGGCACCGGGGGTCCCAGAGGATGGACTAGAGCAACTGGGGGGCAAGTCGGAACGGATGGCCTCAATTTTAGATCTAAAATGGGCTGCAAATTGCTCACTAGTGAAATCACTAGGAGGAGGCCGCAGCTGACTGGGATTGGAGAGGTCTCGAACCACCCGGAATAATTCCGCCTGGCGGTTCGAGGCCTCGCCAATTCTCAGGGAGGCATAAGATCTTCTAGCGTCCCTGATCGCGCGAAGATAGCGGCCAGTCAGCTGTTTAAGGGCAGCCCTATTTACTGCCGTCCGATTTGCCCTCCATATGACCTCTAGCCTCCTACGTTCTTGCTTCATCGACCGCAACTCCTCCGTGAACCACGGGGAGGAGCGGCCTCGGCATCGTAGGAGACGCTTAGGGGCGATCCGGTCTATTGCCCCGGCAGAACCCACGTACCACCTTTCCACCAAGGCATCGACCGGATCGTCTGCCAAGCCGCCAGAAAGCTCCCCGAAGGCTTCCATAAACCTGGAAGGGTCCATGAGCCTCCGGGGGCGTGCCCAGATGTGAGAAGGGCGCTCCCCGCAGGGTATAGATGCATATATAGATTCCAAATGGTGCTTTCCTCATGGAAAATTGTTCCTGCAGGTGTGTTATATCCTTCCCACCCATCTCATGACCTAGATTTCTCATCCGATTAATTAGACCAATAGGCAAATCTGGACCTACCTTTCTTCTTCCATGTCCTGGTGTAACCCAGGCAGATTTGAGAAAGTTGGGTGGTATATAAATGGAAATAGATAGACAGACAGATAGATAGACAGACAGATAGATAGATAGATAGACAGATAGACAGATGTGATCCACCCCATGTCTTGATAATGTTGAATGCCAATGAGGCAGTTCTATACTTTTTGTAATATAGTATTTGCAAGCCTGGAGCAAAAGGTTGATGCAACCCAGTTTCATATTTCTCCCTCAGAGTTTCTCCTGGATGCTTTCCAGGGATAATTGTTTCAAAAAAATGTTTCAGTCAATAAGTCATTACTCTCTTCAGATTTCATTTGGGGAGGCACATTCTGTTTGTTGGAAGAGATAAATTATACAGTATGTGTGTGGGGGGGGGAGGGGCAGAATTCCAGTGTTCTCTCCCCCACCCCAGCATATTTAAATGCATCATTCATAAGCAGGTATGTTTTGTGACATGGCATTGGAGGGAAAAGAAACGAATAGGAAGTCAGTTTGGGAGTGTCCAGATGGACAAGTCCAGACCATGTCTGGCTCAAGGGAAGATTTGATGCTGTTTTTCACAATGGGATCTGCATGCACAGGTCTGCGGAAAGCCACTTGGCAGAAAGTTGTGTATTTTGCATTAAAATCATGATGACAGCATTAGACCATCAGATCAGCCTTTCTTAATGTTTCATAGTAATTGTGGGATGCTTTACAGGAAATGTACAGATGCTTTACAGGAAATCAGCAGAAAGTGCAGTTGGTTATAATTATTCCCACTGATGGTTCCTTCCTTTCTATCACTCTTGTTACATCTAAGTCTCCTGTACTAAGTGTTGAAAGGACAGAACAGAAGGTATTGGGGAATGGCAGGTGAGTGGGATATTCTGTCCTATTGGTCTGGTCAATTTCGGCAGAGAAGTAATACGTAAACCCAAGGCTAATTCACACAGTGCCAAATCAAGGATTGGTCTTATGTCTGTGCTAATCATCATCATCATGTGACATCAAGCTGAACTAAGTAACAGAGAAATTCTTGGCTTGCCATGGATGCAAATCCTTTATCATTTTAGACATATATATTTGAAGGATGGTCTGAGATGAGTTTCAGTTTTAGCAAGAAAATCCCTGTTCTTCTATTGGTGGTCCAAGTCCTTAATGATAAGAATAATTTGAAAAAATCAAGAAGGGTTGATCTACCCTGTCTGTTTTGCTCAAGGTGTCATTCACAAATTATATATATGTCATGTATAAATGGTAAACAAAATGCACTAGTTAAACATTTGTTGATCAGTCTCAGCACCTTGACAAATGGACAATGTATGCTTGTCGTGGATGTACAGATCTATTTTCTAAAGGTACTACACCCCATATTTTCTTTATCAGATATTTGATATGGACACTGTTAAAAAAAGACCACATCAAAACACCTGTTTGCAAGCTTTATTGCACACTTTGCCTGCCCAATTTCCCATAATGGTGATATCATTTGATCGTCTGGAAACAATGCATAGAATATGGTTCTGTTACTGATGGTGCATAGTACTGTTCTTTTTTGTGAAGAGGCAGGCAGATTAACCCTGAAGAGAAAATAGTACTGTTTAGGCAGGTGACAAATTAGTATGTATGCTCACTTGTACCTGTATGCTTAATCATTAGCACACTGAGGTGTTTGAGTTTGCATTTAAATATTAAAACATTGAGAATAATCCCTCCCCTCCTTCATTCCACTATATTTGTGTTTCGTTCCACAGAATCTAAGAATGAAGTAGTCAGGGGGAGCTGTTCCACAACAAATGTAGCCGAGAAATTCGCAGCATCTTTTGGAAGCAAAAACCTGAAAGAAATCCGGGCAGCAGGTGGGGGGGGGATGACTTCCCTTCCATAGTCTTTATTATTAAGATATTCATTCTTATAAAAGAATGTTAAATAATTAAGCTGGTGGAAGGGGACAATGCAAATAAATGCTGGAATATATTTAAATAATGAACAACATCTTTAATTTGCACATGTAAAATAATTGAGGGCCGATGGCAGGTTAAACCTTTGCATTTATTAAACCATTCTTTCTTTTTCAAAAGAAGGACAATTTCTTATCATCTTCACTTTATCAAAGATGAAAGCCATTTCAAGCTTCTATTTTTCCTGCTGTTGATGTTGAACAAAATTGGTTATGCAGTGTGATCACAACCGCTAGAACCCCCGTTTCAGGACTGGAATATGGGGAGAGATGACTGTGTTCTGAGCTGTGTTTTCATACTACTTCCACACTTCCATGCAAAAGCTTTCTATTTGTCATCATTTTTAAGGTTCATATGGAGCCAATGCAGAAGCACACAGCCCTTTCTATACCAATTTACCAAGATTATAGCAAAATTTACCAAGATTCTGCTAATTTCCTAAGCAGCCTGTAGTCCAGTTTGCAATCAGGGAATACCAGTAATAGCCAAGAAGAAACAAAAATGAGTGGGTGGGCTTATGGAATATATGGGGTCTGATATTTCACCAATTTGGGGTGATGTCCCCCTGCTGTGATTATTACCCTCATATGATAAGAAAATAGAAGACATAAGAGCATACAGAATTGCATGGCAAAGTACTTTTGTTCCCAGGTCCTTTCTATAATTCTTATGAAAAATATTATTCTCTGTTCTAGAAAAGTGGAAATTCCTGGACGAAATCCCAATCACCTCAAAGCTCCAAAACATGTATGCAGTTCTCTGAGAGAATGAGATGAACTGTTTTCTTCATTGGTTTGTAGGACATACACATTGTCCTGTCACTTGTGTAAAATGAGTTAGTTCTTGTATCCTTGAAATTGTCCAAATGCTCTTGTACTTATGGAAGACAAGAATATGAGCAATTCTATAAATAAATCCTATAGAGGAAGCAAGAGTGTTATGGTTACCGTCTATAGAACACATAGCTAATGGTAGATGCAAGCTTGTTATATTTCAGCTTAAAACAGCAAACCTCCTGGAAAGACAAAAGATGATTCAGAATTTAGCCACATATATGACCGTTTAAATATGAATTCCAAGTGATTCCGTGTATTGACAGCAATCAGAATTCTCAAGCCATTGAAACTTCCCCTCTAATTGAACTGGGAAAGGTAAACCAGCTTCAGTGCTCTGCATGCTGTAATTGCAATAATTTAATTTAGCTATTTAACCTGTAATTCAGTGGTATTTATTAAAGAGCATGGGAGAAAATGAGGCCATTAGGAGCCAGAGATGAATACATTGAAATGAAAATGAACACTTCTAACTGCTAGTTGACCTTCGTTTTGTAGCAGTTTTTATTAGACTGGTCATGGTAATTACCGGGACGTGAATCATGGAGAAAAGTGAATAATTCTGTAATGAACATTTTTATTCATTATCTCACATTTTCAGGAAGCAGGGAAATCTTGTGTAAGAGGATCAGCAGACGTTCCCCCCCTTTGTTTGTTTTTCTGACAAATAATGTTTGTGGACAATAGCCCAGCACAAAATATCATTCTATTGGGCAAATTTGCATCATGCTGAATTGATGGGCCAGTGGTGTTCAATATGCAATCTACTGACTTTCACAGTACCTGTACTGACTTTCCTAGAGACATAACTGTTTTCAAAGTGAACAGGAAATGTACCCGCAAAGAGAAGACAGGTTAGTTGCACAGACTCAAAAGCAAGATGTGCAGTATTTATTAAAACAGGGTTTTTTGCACATTCTGCAATTCAAATGTGTCAGATACATGAAGAGACTGGATCCTCAAAGACACCTTGGATCCCTATAGAGCTGAGTTTTAGTTCCATTGTCGTCTCATCTTCTGGGCGGAGTTAAACGTTTGTGGTTGTTAACTGACAGGTAAAGATCCATCTTTCCTCTCAGCGAGGAACTGTGTTTACTACAAAAGCTTTTGCTAATGCATCTTCAGCAGACTGTGAGGCACGTGAGGTGGAGCTGTGACATTTATCTGCAAATGTTTTCTACCAAGAGTGAGAGTAAATGGGAAACAACAACATTAATATAAGAGAGTTAACATTAAAAGCAGAACTCCAAGTCAAGATTTGGTGATGAAGGTCTTCCAATAACATTAAGGCCAGCAGAGGTTATAAAAATATAACTCAGAGAACCCAATTGATTTATGACAGAAATAGACATGATGGTTGATTGGAATGTATTGATAGGCCCCTGGTTGACTTGCAGTAGATCAGGAGAGTTTTGGACTTATAGTTATTTTATGGTAGCAATAACAATATAATTTTTATCTCCGAATTGTCCTTTGACAGGAATGTTAAAAGTTTAGACAAAAACTGGAGTAGATATTTCAAGTCTGAAGTCTGTTCATCACTACTTCTACAGATCTTATTAATAAAGACTAAGGTGATGGCCTTGGGAAGGTTGGTTGGAGGAGTTTAACAAAACAGCACAGATAATGCCCTGACTCCCTAGGATGGTATTGGTATGTTCTGACAAGGGAAGATGAAACGGTTCATTTCCAAAACAGAAAATGGTGTTTCGTTTCATTACTTGACAAAATGCTTGCTTGTGTTTCGTTTCATTTTGTAACGTTTCATAATGTTATGAAAAGACGAAACAGGATCTCATTTTTCATTTTGTGCCCGCTTCTAGTTTAATGCAGAAAAAAAGCAGTGAGCTTTCACACACTGATCCTTATATCTGGAATTTGGATGGTTCATATTTATTTATTTATTTACATACAAATCTTGTCTTTCCTTCAGTTAGCTCAAAATGGCATACAGTATATGGCTTCTTGCTTCCCAGTTTATTCGTGAAAATAACCTTTATGGTAGCAAACGGCAGAGGCAGAGGTTAGGATCTTGATACCTTCCTGTGCCTTCTGAAAGCAGAGTTAGCCTGTGGGGCCTTGGGCACGCTGTCCAGCCCAGGACACGCCCAAAAGGGAATGATAAACCACTTCTGAGTACTCTTTACTTGGAAATCCCTCAAAAGTTAGCATTGACTTGATGATACATTTTTTTAAAAAAAAGTTGGTCTGTGAGAAGTCTGTTAATGGCCCAAGGTCACCTAGTGAGTGTCAGGAGCAAGTAGGAATTTGAACCATAGCCTTGCAGTTGCGCCCACTGTACTGCATCAGCCTGCCCAATTTTATTTGGGAAGCATAGCAAAATGTCCCCCTAACACTAGTGAAATATCACATTAGAACAGAAAGAGATTATATAGATGATTTCTCAGTGGTGACACAACCACAGTTATGGAAATATCTCATGAAAGAATTTTCACAATGCAAGCTGTGGCAGACATATTTGTTTGTACTGTTGGGTTGGCTTTATTCTTGGCTGAATTTATTTTCTTCTGGGGGAAAAAGTGTTAATGGTGTTCCTGGTCTTTCAGCCTATCTATGCAGGTTTGTTATAAATTGTTGTTAAAAGCAGTTGTTGGAAAGCTGTGAATTGTTAAAATAAACACAACAAATTTCAGCAAATATTTCTAAAAATATTAGAAATCAACCACTTTTAGCTCCTTGACAGTGAGCAACTGAGATGAGAAATATGGCCTGCTTGCTATTTTAAAAGTGGATAAGCTTTTTAAAAATCCCTCAGGCATGTCTTCATCACCTGTGGGCATGATAATCCTAACTAATATTAGAAAAGTGCCCTAAGGAATATCCATGTTAATTACATGCAATTATGGTTATTGTATAATACGGGAATATAAGCATGAATTACTGGAAATATAATTCATATCCCAGCCTGAGCAGCTTTTGGAAGCAGTGTGAAACTAACCTGTTTAGACTGGCTTTTGAATATGAGAATTGAAGTGGGAAATGACGTGGAAATATTAGTAAAATTAATTATATTTTTATTTTCTTCCATTTGGAGCCAGAATATTTGCTGTCTTCTGCGACTTACCTTGAACCTTCAAAATGAGGCAAGGTACACATCAGAAACAAAGAAATAATTGTACTGGTTCTAATCCAGAAAAAAACATCAGCGGTTGCTAAATTGTTAAATTGGGTTATACTAGATACCTGCAATTCAGAGCTCAAAGACCCATGCAGATGCTTCCCCACCCCCAGCAACACCGCTGAATGATTTAGTCCTTGACATTCCAATTTAGAGAGTGATTAGAATGAACTCTTAAGATTATACATCTGTCTGTCTAAAAGCCTTGCCTCCTACTTGCCCACCTCTGCTGCAAGTATTTCAAAATCCTGAAGTAGTAGATTTTAAATTCTTAGTCCTGTTATAGTAATCATCCTGTCCTTCTCAAGCCATCATCAAAGCCCACCCCATGGTTAAAAAGATAGCTGATAAAACGGTTTTTAGAGCTTGCGTAATCTGCTGCATTTCATTGCTGATGCCCATGTGTAGGAAACATTATGTGTATGTGAAACTTTATTCTCTTGAACAAGTTTAGTAGCGACTGCATCAAATAGTTGGGAGTGCCCAACAGCTAAAGTGGCATCTGGTATTTGGCAAAGAACTGAGTGCTTCTTCAGTGTTCCACTTGCCACAAACTCCTTCCTATATGAGAAAAGATTCCTGGCTTCTGTGCCAGGTGCTACTTACAGAGGTTTTTAACCCTACCCCAGAGGTAAAGAACCTGGGATGCTTCAGATATTGCCCTTCTCTTGTCCCTGGCTATCACCCCTCTCCCTCAGCCCTTTATGTATGTCATCTGTTTGTTCAAAAATATGGTAAATGAAAATGGCTGTAGTGTAACTTGGTGGATTTTACATCGTGGCTAATGTTAGTAGAAGAAGACAGTTCACCCATCTTTTCATGCTGACCTCCCATAAGAAAAAGTTCCTTGGTGTTTCAGGGCACAGAAAATACCTTTTTGGACTATAGTTCCTTAAATCCCCCAGCCAGCAGGGGATTTATACTTCAGGACTATAATCCAAAATTTGAATTTTTCTAAACTTTGTTTAGCTCAGAAGTAG
Organism: Phrynocephalus versicolor; assembly: GCA_023846285.1. Taxonomy (NCBI): domain Eukaryota; kingdom Metazoa; phylum Chordata; class Lepidosauria; order Squamata; family Agamidae; genus Phrynocephalus; species Phrynocephalus versicolor. Next base: position 6,440,878 of record JAHTLZ010000225.1, read on the forward strand.
AAGACTTCTAGAGGCTAATGCAATCTCCACTGTCCTCAGCCCTTTCAAATGTGGGGTGTTTTACTGCCCCAGACTTATTTAGTCCCATTGGGTATAAACAAAATTGAGTTTGGAGACATGGCATGAAATTGCCATCTTTGTTCCCTAGAGAGAATTGGGGAGACACTGTTCAGTATTGGAGGCTTCGTACATGTGATGCTCAGCTCTGGATGCATGGCATAAAACCTTTCCTTCTTTGCTTGGTCAATATGGCTTAACATCCAGTATGCTCTTGGGACGCCTCTCTTCCCCCACTTGCAGTAGCACCCAAGCAGCTGGAGGAATAACATAGTAATAGCCAGTGCCATATGAATTTTCATTTTTGATTGTGTGAGATTGCATTGCTGGGAGACATCTGGTAGTACTTCAGATGGACTGAGCAAAATAAATATAAATCAACATGAAGGAGATTGAACTCTTACAATTAAGGGAATGCTTCCAACTATATATTGATGTTCTCATTTCTAAAACCATTGGAGATTTTAGAGCTTGGGAAATTACATTTTTGGGCTACAGTTTAAAGAATTCTCCAGATAGTGTGGTTACCTGTTGGCTAAGACATTCTGGGATCTGTAGTCTAAAACTATAGACAAAGGTTCATCATCATCATCATCATCATCATCATCATCATCATCATCATCATCATCATCATCATCATCATCATCATCATCATCATCATCATCATCAGTGAATGACAAAGCTGGAAGTGACCCTATGAATCGTTGAGTTCAGCCCCTGTCAATAAGGCACAAGAGGAGATTTAAACTCCCATACTCTGGATCTGCAGCCAGATAACTAAAGCCCACTGACTATCCAGCAGTTCATGCTATCCAATATATATTCTCAAACATAGCATATTCCTGAATGTACATTCTTCGGGTATAACCAAAGCCGAAACAAACTCTCCTATTAAATATTTGCCAAATGTAGTGCCTCAGCATTGTCAAGAAGCATTAGAGAGCTGTGTGATATATTGTATCTTAACTTTGGACATTACTTAATGGGGAGGATTTTGCTGTGATAGAGTGGATCTGTCATTGTATTTTCTATTTTTGTTTATACAATTTCATATGCATGAAGAAATGCACCTTCATGTCTGTTGTCCCAAGTCTGTAGCTTCAGATGCTTGCCTGATAATGGCAATGTGCTTCTCAGTAATGTGCAACGGACAGCAAGGCTTTGCAAACAGTGTGCAGGGTGAAAAGATGCCTTGCCTTAAATAACAGGATGGGGTTTTAAGATAAGATAAGATAAAATAAGATAAACTGTATTGTCATTGTACTTTCATACAATGAAATTAAATGCCATTGGGGGAATATTGTAAAAATATGATAATTTTATTTTTACCATTTGGACTTTAGAACATATTTATTTCTGAATGCCAGGTCAACATGTCTAAAATATATTTTCAAAGAAGCTTCTTAAAATCTAGTGAAAGACACTGAAGTCAAGGGTGATCAAATTACGTAGAGACTGCTCAGACCAAGAGAAATTGGGAAACAGAAGAAAGCGCTCACAGAAATTGAGCCGTATTCATTACAGTCAGTCTGAGATAGAATTGTGTATTTTTATTATCATGTTTTTTTAAAGTGGTCAGTCTTCCATTGTGGATGGTAGTATGGGACAATTGGCCCATATGTGAATTTTGAAAACATAAATATGTGTAAAGACGTCAAACCAATTATCAATCAACCTGTTGAACAGTGGAGTGAATTTGGGGTTTGTGGAGGGGTACACTGAACCACAAAATGTTATTAAATACAGGACCGTGTTGTATTGTTTCATTTCCTGGGAAGGGCTTAGCCTGGCTGTAGAGTGGAAAAAGAGATGACAAAATATAGTGTTATACACAGAAAAATACTGTATTTGGCAGGTTCCTCTGTTTTGTTGCAGGGCACACATAAGGGAATATGTAGAATGTTTCTCACATTAAGCCCTCTGAAATTCTGGCTTGTGTTGGGGTACAAACATTTCTGTGCACATGTAAACAGGGGGAGGACCGATACCACTCTGCTGAATATGAAGGATAAAATTATGTTAAAAAGATTGATTTTTCAGTCTTGGATTTTGAAGAAGAAAATAACTCTATTGAGGAATAGATAGGTTTATCTGAAAATGGATGTCACCTCTTGGGCCAGATCCTGCACTTCTAAACAATCTGCAGTAAAAGCCTTCATGTGTGCTGGAACTTTGAAACCCTTCATCTGTCCGGTTGCTTGGTTACAGTATCACTTGTTATGTATTCCATTAGGAAAGGGGTGTGTGTGTGTGGAGAAGATTGGATGTGCTATTGCAAATGCAATGAGCCCATTCGATCATATCTAATTCCCATTCATATTACTGTGGACAACCCTGTTGTCCAGCTGCCCTCTTGCAAGGCTCAGATTTTATATACATATGTGTGTATACATACGAAGAAGACTGGGAACAGAATATATATGTATATGTATATATGCACACAGACACACGCATACATATACACACTACATGAATGAAAATGGACAACAGGGGCAGAATGTTGTTCCCCGTCTTCTTCATCATTTATAACCTTCTGGTTTTTAATTGTTTTATTTTGTCTTGTGAGATAGTTATCAGTAAGCACTTGTGTGTCACAAGAGAAATATAAGGTAACCACATCCTTAATTCCTCTACCTCTTAGAATCAGTACTATTGACTAGACTGTCGTGTGGCAGGTTACCTGGGGAAAGAAAAATTTCTCCAGTTAAGTATTATATTAAAACTATCAAGTAAGATGTGTGTTGAAATCTAGAAACAGCCAAGTGAGTTGTTCTGCCTTTCTGTTGTAATCTCAGATATATCATCTTGTTCTTTTTCAGGGTGAGAAGCCTATGTAGAATTCAGCAAGGTTTGACAGTTTTCGTTCAGGAGGAGGGGGAAGAGTGACGGAGGAAATTGTTCTGGCTTTGAGCCTGCCACCCTTGCTTTTCTTGGGTACAGTGTGCTTTCTCATGGTTTCCCATTGAAATCAGCTTGAGGAAGTATCATAGATTCAACCCTCGAGTGGGTGATTAATTCCATTGATTCTGATATGGCCCATAGTAAGGAGTTAGGATATGGTTGTATCATCCCCTCCTGAGTTTGTAAGAGGAAATGAATGAAACTCTTCTGTAGAACCAGCCCTCTAGATCTACCCCTTCTGCTGACAATCATATCAGCCCTTTCAAGTCCTTTGGACCCAATCTAATATAAATGGAATTTTCACCATGCAAATCGTATTACCTAAACTGCCAATGAAACTAATGGGATTTGGAGTTTTTTGGGGGAAAATCCCACCACACTCGGCAGTGTGATGCACAGTTTGAAATATAAAATTACAGAGGAGGAACCGTTGCTGTATGTGCTGAGTTGTGATTAGTGTTGTCGTCTGGCCAGCTTTTAAAACAGCCTGGCCACTTTTTAAAAAGCTTAGTTGCTGTGCCATTATATGTTAGCATACATTTGCATGAATTAACATATAAAGGTGAACCATTGGGCAGTATTAGTTCCCTTAGGGAGAATCAGCAGAGCAGCTTGGACCCTAGCAAGTGATTTTGGAATGCTACTTGAAATCTTGTCTTTTCTGTGCATGCCAAGAGGCTCTCGTCCTTACAAAGAAATAACATTCTCCACCTACTCTGTTCTCCATTGCACCAGTTCTTGTCTTGTGTAATTCAAAATGTATTTATGTGATGGTGGGGACTAACATCCCTTCAGCCCAATGAAGCTTCCACTTCAAGGGCAAACTTCTAGAGGAATTATTTGTCAACCCCAAGGGAAAATAGTTTTGCCATAGAGGTTTGGCAGAAAGCACCAGGGACACAAGAAGTGTTGGGATTCATTTTGACAATTGCTAGATCCAAAATGGCTAATCTTATTTAGATAAAACACTTTAAAAAAAGAGATAGAAAGAAAGAGCAGCCCCCGGCTACCAACCTGTATGGAACTTCTGGAAAAAGCAAGGTTAGGGAGTGTTATTTTAACTCTTCTGAGTGCTATAGATGGTTGCTCTAACATGGCACAAGAAAAAAAACTGACTCTAGGTTCTACACATACAGATGAAACTCAACACAGTCAGAAGGCCAGCCGACAAAAGCCACATTGGCTGTGTAAACGTGAACTCACTGAACGATCTGCCACATGGCCAGCCTCTGTAAGGCTTTTGTCTGCTGGCCTTCTGACTGTGTTGAGTGTCATCTGTATGTGTAGAACCTAGAGTCAGTTAACCACCTGGGTCTTTCAGGAATCTCCATCTAAAGGACTACAAACAAAATATGTAGCTCTCTCCATTCTTACATGGGCAACCAAGTCCTGTTGCCAGACACAGAAAGCGAATACCTCTGAACACAAAGCGCTTCATACCCCCTATTTGTGCACATAGAATGTGGTTCCACAATCATGGTCTGTAATATGGGCAAAGCTTCCAATGGTTTCCTGGGATTTTTTGCTTATAAGTGGATAGGGCAGTTATAGGAACATTGCAGGCATCATTTATTGATCACAGTTACACTTTGATGTAAGGTACTGTACGCCCATTTATTTCCGCAGTGAAGGAAGAATGAATAATTATTTTACTTTTTTTTAAAAAAAGAACACTACAGAAAAGTGAAGGGAGAAAAGAGCAGGAGGTCATAATAGAAACAACTGAAATCTGTTTGTGTGTAGGGTTTTGTGGAGCTGATGATTATTTTTCCCCAAGAAAATAATGTCCTTTTTATTTGCTTTTAACATTTTGCCCTTGGCATCTGTTCCATCCATTGTGGACTAACCTAGACTGTGTTCTGACAATGTGTTAAAGTGAGCACTTATTGAAAAGTGTTCTGTACTTAATTACTTTTCCTTCTTCTGGAAGCTATTTTTTTATAATCACATGTTGATTGTGTATTAGCAGGCCTTCCTGATTAGTGGAAAACATAATGAAACCTTTGTAAACAAGGGGGAGAGAGGGAGAGGGAGATAAAAAGTGAAACACGTAAGAGGTGTAAAGGGGAAATGGGCCAGATGGAAAACAATTTCTAAAAGGAAAAGTTGCTGTATAGGGCAAATCCACATGTTACAAAGAACATGAGGTTGTCACTGAAAACAGCAGCCCTGGGTTGTGATCCTCCTCTATAACATCTATGCATGATTGACTTAAGAAATGTCTACATCTTAAAGGACTGCAGGCAACTTCTAAAAAGTATGCAGTTACAAATATTTTCAAAACCCAAGAAACAAGGGGATGAAACTTTAAGATAATAGTGATTAAAAACAAATGATTGAAAATCTTTTGGATAAGTAAGACTATCTGAGCTTGATGCTTATACCTAGGTAGACTAGACATGGACCAGGCAGCTTTTGGAAGAGTTAGGTTGCCAGTATAAGGTAAAGGTTTTCCCCGCACATGCATGCTAGTTGTGTCCGACTCTAGGGGCGGTGCTCATCTCCGTTTTCAAGCCAGACAGTCAGAGTTGTGCAAGTCCATGGCCATGTGGCTGGCATGGCTGCACAGAACTGTATACCTTCCCGCTTTTTATGGCATTTACATTTTACCTATTTATCTACTTGCGTTTACATACTTTCAAACTGCTAGGTTGTCAGGAGCTAGGGTTAACAGTGGGAGCTCACTCTTCTGTGTGGCACTCTGGATTCGAACCGCCGAGCTGCCGACTTTGCAGCCAACAGTTTCAGTGCTCTAGTCCGCTGAGCCACCACGCCCTTTAGGTTGCCAGTATAGAAAGGCTCTTTTCCTACATTTTACCTATTTAACCTCTGATTACATGTTTGTAACCAAAGAAAAACCTGTGAAGATAATCCTAAATCTCACATAATTTGCTTTTAATATTTTTGTACTATCTGTTTTGTACTGTGTCCCTTTCTGTTTCTGGTGACACGGATGGGAAAATTTACAGGGGAACAATGTGTGATGGAGAGTGAGTTACTGTTATTGGGTTAGAACCAGCATGAATTACCCTTGAGTAGAGCCATTGGCCAGTATCCTGTCTGCAGAGTGTAATGGTCCAATTTGCTGTGCGTCTCCAATCTGTTGGGCCATCCAATATCATCCTCATGGCTTTCAGTATGATGTACATCTGCCTAAGATCCACTGGGTTCCTCCTTATGATAGTTCTTGGAGCTTTCGCCTGTCACTGTAATTTGAGAGCTAACAGTCAAATAATCTCTCTTGGTATCTCCATCCAATGCCCTACATTTGCAGTTGGATCCAATACTCTCCCACCACATTATTCCATTCTCTTGAAATTCTGGGGTGGGGTACTCCTTTGGCTCGGTACCTGAGATGCATCTGGTATACAAGGTTTTTGAACTGGCTCAGGAATCTTATTTTGCAAAGTCAAATATACAGTTTTGCAGGGAAGAGGGATAGGATTGGGCAAACCTAGCCAGAAGTCTTCTTCTCCCTTTTTGTATGGGAACACATGGGGAAGTGGGGGGAAGTTTACACCTCCAATTTATGATATTGTGCATCTGCCATTGAATGCAACAGTGGTGCATTAAATCTCCTTCTCAAATGCCTACTACTGCATTGCCAATTTTGTGACTTTAGCATATCCCCACCACCACCATTATATCCCCACTTCCATGTCAGTGGCAACTCATGATACAGAATGACATTACAACTTGACTGTGTGTGTGTATTATTAGATGTTACAGGGAGGGGGCGGGAAAGCTAGATGCATGACTATTGTTTTTGGTGGCAGAAACACAATTAGTGTCTCATTTCATCCGGCTTTCTGCACGTGCTTCTGTAGAAGTATTTTGGGATGAATTGCACAGTGCTGGCTGTTACCTAGCATTTTCCATCCTAGTGACTCAGCAGGATGATAATGCTTGCTGTGCTTTCCCCTTTCTTGGATCCTAGGTTATAAAAATGTGTTTTTTTTTAAAATAGAGATTTAAATTTAAAGGACCATTTCCCATTAAGAGCTCTGTTTGATGAGGTAGATCTTGCCCGACTTTCTGTTGCTGCTTTTATATTCTTGCTGCTCTCTCTCTCTCTCTCTCTCTCCCTCTCTCTCTCTCTCTCTCTCTCTCTCCCCGCCTCCCCTGTTATTAGAAAACGGGTGGCTGGGATGCTTAAAATGGGAGTGCTACTGTATGCAAGAGCAATATCCACTGTAAGCACTCCAAGGGAAGTCTGCCAAGGCAGTATGTGAAGAGCAGCCAAACAAAATACAGGCGCCTTTCCAGTGAAAACCAGCACACTTCTGCAAATAGAGGGGGGGAAATGACTTTCTGATTTAGAGTGTTTCTACAATTCAGAAGCAGTACTGCAGGAATTATTCTAAAAATAATTCGAGCCAGTGAATTCCTCAGGAGTTTGAGATACTTATCATTCTTTCATCAAGCTTTACTTGAGGTGATAAACCAAAAATAATTCTGTATTGTGAAATAATTTACAAAGTTCTCTTTTTTTGGGGGGGGGAAGAATGTATTTCTGCTTGATTTGTTTTTGTTGTGGCAGCTGTACTTATATAATTAACAGCTAACGATTTCTTCCTATATATACGGTCCTGTCACTACATGTGACTCTCCACCAGGTCCCAGAATGAAGACCAAAAAAGTCTCTGCCTTCAAGAAGCTTGCAATCTAAAATGCCTCGTGGGAAGTAGGGGGAGGAATGAAAACAAATGGTGCTATATATTGTTAAAGCTCTTACAACTTGGAAATGGATGAACCAACAGTTATGAAGAATATGTAGAGCATGGGCAGGGTTGTGGTAGGATGGGGGGGAAATCATATTGTATGAGGAAGCACTTTTTAAATTTTTCATTCTTATTGATCTAGGCTATCTTGGCAAGCTACCATGTTGAGGAATTTCCAAGCCATGTGAGATTCCTCATCTCTAGGTGAGAAAACCAAGGTGCACTGTTTTTTTTCTCATCAAGGTCTTCTTAATTTTCACAAGCTGTCTCTGTTCAAAACTGGCATTCTTTTCCTTTGAGAAACAAGGCATGTGCACACATCAAGCATAGAATGACTGTCTTGATTGTTGAACCTCTCTCAGTTCTCATTCAAAGTCATAACTATCAATTATTTGTGTTGCTTGCATTCTTTTAGCATATGCATGATTTTCTTTGGCTTGCCCACACGCAAAAATGTTCTTGACCAATTTTCAAGAGTGGCACAAAAATACCTCACCATCTTACAAGTGCAAGAATGAGAATAATTTAGAAGTTCCTCATTTTCACATGTGAGGATGAGAAAAGCTAAGATTTTTATTCCTGCACCACTTACACATTCAAGAAGGGGGTTCTAAAATGATGGCGGAAGTGAAAACTCTTAAATAAAGAGAACAGCCCTTGATGTTACACTAGAATTGAGTGGTATATCTCTGTTAATTTTAATTATAGGGGGCTTTCTTAACTGTTTCATCCTCAGGTAAGGATGGAAAAGTCCTCTGATAGAAACTAGGGTGAGCTACTGTGAAGTCTGCATACGTACGTCAGCCTTCTCCAATTTGGTACCCTCTATATATGTGAACTACTATTCTCATCATCAGCCAAGAATCTGCTAGATGTGGATGACAAGAGCTACACTCCCAACACAACCATAGGATGAGTTTTGGGAAAGGTTTATGCAGAAAATATGGAAACTAGATAGCGCATTTGTCTGAATCTATACAATGTACTTGATTATGTTTTCATCCTGCCTCTTATTTATGGAAGGGTGAGCCTTATTGGAATCAATGGGACTTATGTCTGACACAACAAGAGACAGGATCACAGCTTGAGTGCTCTTGCTTACTATACTGTTCTTTTTCCTCTGTCTCGGAATCGTCTTTTACAGGATTTGAAGTTTATAATATCCATGTTAAGTAAAAGGTGCAACTGCAGGCATTCTGGCTCTCAAATAATCTCCATAATGATGGAGGATGCCTGAGATTCTGCTTTTTTCTCTCCCATAAAACCCAGAGTAAATAATGTACAGTATATGTATATAAAATTGCTGTTTTGCCAGTTTCAGCTGCAGTTCATACAAGGAAGATTTAATAAGAAGGACTTAGGAATGCTGTCCATTTATCTAGAACGAAGGAAAAGAAAGAGATGCTGAGAGTGTTATTTTTCTTCTAAATATAATAGTGCAGTGGGAAAATGCATAGAAATCCCCCAAGCCTAATTTCAATAGATCTCTCTCTTTCTTTCACTCTCTGGGGGGTGGGTTGGGTATAAGTCAGCTTTTGTATAGTGTGATGTTGGTAGACCAAAGCCCTTGAACACAGGTCACTACAGAATTCTGGAAAGTGTGGGTGTTTGAGTGCAATTTCAAGTAGACAAGTCGGAGGTGGGAAGGAGGATGGTACTGAACCTTCCCTGCTTAGTGTCATCCTCACAGTTATTGCCCCCAGTTACTTTCCATTACAACACAGACAACACAGAGGAGGAAAACAGCAGGAGGAAGGAGACGCAGTAGTCATCTACCAGCTGTGGTGTTTAACTTAGAAATAATAATAATAATAATAATAATAATAATAATAATAATAATAATAATAATAATAATAATAATAATAAT
>JAHTLZ010000225.1:6461232-6501232 GCA_023846285.1 Phrynocephalus versicolor
ATTATTATTATTATTATTATTATTATTATTATTATTATTATTATTATTATTATTATTATTATTATTATTATTATTAATCCCATACCTTATTAAGCCATATAGTTTTTCACAAAACAACACCTATATACTACTACTGTACATGAGTAGAAACCATATTACAGTGGTCCCCCGCCCTTTTGCGGTTCATATACTATGGTCCTGCTAAATCACGGGACCACAGTACAGTGCAACCCGAAAGGCATTTTACCCCTGCGTGGGGAGTGGCGCACCATGCCGGGGCTCCAGCTGATTAGTGTTGTGGTAGAGGAGAAAAAACTTTATTTCCCCACCCCAGCGGCAATCAGCTGGAGCCCGGGCTGTGGGGCTTCCCCAAGCCTCAGGCTCCAGCTGATTGGTGCTGATGTGGGGAAATAAAGGTTTTTCTCCCCCATCCCAACACCAATGAACTGGAGCCCCGGCATCGTGCATCGCTCCCCGCACCTGGGGGGTTGGGAGAAGCGGTGTGTGGTGTTTAAAATGCCTTTAAGCAATGGAGCCAAGCCCTTGGCTCTTTTGCTGAAAGGGACTTTAAACTTTGCACGCCGCTGCCCCCAGGCCCCACCCGACCTGCATCTGCCTATCACGGATTTTCAATCATCGCGGGTCAGGTGGGTCCCTAACCCCTGCGATAGGCGGGGGGTTATTGTACAGTATTTTAAATGGGACAAAACTCTGTTTTTGCTGTAGCAAGTTGGAGATTGTGATAGACTCCATCTGCTTCAAGATGATATTGGTTAACTTTTCTTAAAAGACAGCCTGTCAGTCCTCCATCCAAATCCTCTGTGGATCACATGTTTTGATCAGGAGCAGAAAAGGTATACCACAGCAAAGTGTTTTCAAGGGAGATGACTCAAGCAAGTGAATTAAAAGGAAGGCCTTTGCTTATGCCATAAATAGCAAGATCTTAGTTATTTTTTGGGTTGTTCAGGGAAGCACCATGCTTAGATGTACTTCATATTCTTGAGCCTCATATTTCTGGACATCCTTGGCTTCCAGAGCTTCTTGGCACAGTGGTTAAACTGCTGTACTGCAGCCAAAACTGTGCTCACAACTTAAGGTTCAATAACCAGATAGCCAGCTTATGGTTGACTCAGCCTTTTATCCTTCCTAGGTCGGTATAATGAGTACCCAGCTCACTGGGGGCGCATACACAATGTGTAGCTTGTGTAAGTGCCATATTTTTCTATCTATAAGACACCCTCATGTATAAGATGACCCCCCACTTTTCCAACCCAAAATTACAGTTTTGCAACCGTGGTTCTTTCCTTGGCTTACTTTCATGTATAAGACAACACCTAATTTTTATTCTTAACAATTTTAGACAAAAAATAGTCTTACACATCTGTGAAGATTCTCAGTTACCCAGGTGAGTTTATCTGGAAGTTGAGTCATGGGAACTGGACTTCTTTTGATGAGAGATTGAAATGTTTCAGTCTCTCAAGAAAAGATGCCCCGTTGCCATGACTCAGTTCCGAGATAATCTTTATACAGTACCTGGAAACGTACTGTAAATTGTAAACTACCCAGATATTGCTTTAAGCACTATGGGGTGGTGCATATGTGATAAACCGTTTTCATTTAAGTGGACACAGAAAAGTGTGTACATCTCCGTAAAAATGTGGTACATAGATGCAACTAAGATGTGTATAAGCCCTGTAGAATGTACACATTTCTAAAATTCTCCCCAAAGGTTATGCCCTGTATGTGATGGTTAGGGTAATACCTGTGCAATTTTGGAAATACAGTACTAGACATGTAGCTATTCCCCCGCTCCCAGCTCACATTGTATCCTGCAGGAAAACACAGCCAAATGAAAGAGACACGGTATGGACCAAGTGGTGAAAAAAGAAGGGCATCCATGCATGTAGGCATTATTATATATGCACATCTCTAGTCTGTGGTATGTCACACTGTTCTTATTTTAGGACAGAACTCTGTTTCTGAGATTAAGTTGTCTCCTCCCCCAAAGCTGTTTTAACATGTCTGTATTTGTAACCATGAATTAATTTGGTTGACAAGCAAGTACACCTTATACTTTTGTGGTAGAGAGAGAGCCTCTTGATTTCAACCCAGTAACTATCATGGCAACTAAACTGCGTAATAGCCATTTAACACAATCATTAAATTACTGCACAATAGCTAAAGTTATTAGATGATATCTATGTCAGTGTCGATCAGCTTTGATGAATTTTAAATTTTAGTAAAGAGTGCCTAATTTGTTTGTGGCTCATGCTTTCTTGTGAAAACTAAGACAAAGTGGATGGTGTACCCACATTGACACATTATATGGCACAGAAAATATTATGTATGCTCAGTCTCCAGATCTTGTATCAGAAAGTACAGCCTTTTCCACAGTTGCCAAGCAAAAAGAGTGTTCCCCCTAGTTTTCCTTCAGTGAGAAATTTAAAACATTTTTACGGTTTAATTCCCTTCTCTTTAATATCAATTGGTCTTTTGAGGAGTCTTTTTAAAGCAGTGCTTTCAATTAAAGCATTTTAATTCAACAATAATTCAATTAAAGGTATATTTTAATGAGCATCCACACTACTATTATTGGGGGTATTAGAATAAAAAAAACATAAGTGGGAGCAATTATTGAAATGCTCAGTATGGGGGGGGGTGCTAGGGAAGCCATGGAAGTAGCTACAGAATAAGTAGATACAAGCATGCTCCTGAGTGTTCATAATAATAAACATGCCTTTGCTTTAAAATCTTACAAGTTATTTTCTTCACCATTTCTAAAGCAGCACTAAGGTGACATTAAAATCTGTTATGCTTTTATTGCCTCTCTTGTAGGGTTGTAAAGTGAACCTGCAATATTTTTTAAAGGAGCTAAAGACATTTTTTTGTTAACACACCCTCCAACTGTGGACCATAGAAGGAATGAGAGGAAATGTGATTGTACATTCCCTAATGTGTACCTGTTACTAGTTGCCAATAATTTCTCTCCAGGGAAAGCTCCTACTGTTTATTTACATAAATTAGAATTAATTGTGCATGTGCTAATTAGAAATTCTTTTAATTCTAAGGACAGTGAAAACTAACCTCTTTGCTGTATTCTTCTTCTTTGTGTTTTGAAGTAGAAAAAATGGTTTAGGGACAATATAAGGCACTACTGGTGTATTAAATACTTTGTTTTATATCTGCTAGAAAAAGGAAGTCTTATTGCAAGACAAAAGAAAACCCAATCTGTCTTATCACATAATTGCCTATGATTTTGCTTTGTTTCTGTGCAGCAATTCTTGCCCTGCTCCAAGCAGCATATTTCCTACTACGCACTATAATCTGCCATTTTGAGCGGATCCCATACATAGATAGAACGGATCCCACTGAACATACATAATATTTTTGTGCATGGTTAAGAGTACATCTCTTCCAAAAGTTCCAGTTTAATAACACTATGCAGTATCGCCAAAGTAGAAAAGCAGAAAGTTGCAACAGCCAAGACACCTGTATTGTTAGATTGTAGTCAATCCTTTTATTTTTAGAAGAAAACAGAAGAGGTGTATGCCCATTAGAAAGATGCTCAAGCTCAACTGTCTTTTCCCAAGGCATGTCCTTCATACAGTACAGTATGTATTTTGTGGTTGCCCCCCCCCCCCGAACTACTGATACAAAGGAATAATCAAATCTGGCTCAAAGTCTAAGGAAGTTGTCATGGTGTCTGGGTCTGGATCTGTATTACTTCAAGGCCTTTAAAAAACATCTCTGTATTGTTGAATTTGGAAGAGAAGGATTGGCTGAAATGGAACAGGTAGGAATTCTTTATTGCCTGAAGCTGGACACTAAGTGGAGACTTGGAAGGAGGGACTTTGTCCTATCCTTTTTTCTTCGGTACTCATTGCCAAAAACATTTTAGGTCGAGGGCAAAGTTGTAATACCAGCTAAGGGTGGGGTTTTGTTTTGTAACTTTGGCTTGTTTGTTTGTTTTTTATTTTAAACATAACTTATTTGCATTAGAAGATAATGTAGCCTATCAAAGATTTTTTTTAAAAAGGAACATTATTCACTTTGTCAGATGGTAGGGAACCTATCGTTACAATAGGCAGATAGATTCAATGAATGCATTTACAGTGGACCCTCATATAACAAACAGTTTGTATAACATAAAATCTGTACAACATAAAAAATTCTGGAGATAGGGGAAATTTGCTTAGCAGAATTGCCTATGGGGCGAATCTGTACAACATACAAATGGTCACGATTAGGGATTACTCTGTTTTCAATGTATTCCTATGGGAAATTTGTATAAAGGAAAATTTGCTTAACAGAATTGCATTTGGAATGAATTGATTCCTTTATACAAGGTACCACTGTACTTGCTTCCAGAGATTTAAGCTATGGGGTAGTCAAAGTCTCACTAATTTAACCAGCAAAGTGTTGTCTTTTCAGAAACCCAAGGACTGCTGGAACAAACAAACATTGCTTAGTGAATTGGGTGGAAAACGCTTTAGGAGGAGGAATACCTAGATGCATGAAGAGTGCATTTTGCCTTTGAAGGACAAATGATATAGGAAAGTATTTCTGTCTGCATTTCAGTAAGTTCTCACTAATTCCTGGGGAGTGACAGCAAGGATATAGGGCCTTCTGTGAACATTGGCCACCAGGGAAAGATGATGCAGACTAGGAGTTAGCTTATGAGTCTCTCTACTTCCCTGCTTGGTTGTATTTGGTGGTCCAATTGCATTTTGATCCACATTGATGATAAAAATCCCTGCAAAATTTGGACCCAGAGAGAAAATTATAAAGTCTTTGGCAAGCATATCTTGCAATGCGTGAATGATTGTCACTTTGACTGTTAGTACAATATGGGGCTATCTGAGGAAGTGGATTTTGATCAGTGAAGTCTCATACTGAAAAAAAATTGTTTGTCTTTAAAGTGCTGCAGTATTGTAGGTCCTCTCTTAGCCCCCAACCACCCAAGTTCGTTTTGCCAACATGCTGAGATACACTAACAGGGCCATTTTGTTGGAAATAGTATACATTGGACTTACATTAGGCCATTATTTATTTATTTATTTATTTATTTATTAATCTTGTATCCCACCCATCTTCCCACTGGGAACTCTGGGCAGCTTGCAACAATAAAACAGGTAATAAAAACACTAAACAGAAAGGCAAACCCAAGCATACTTAATGCGGGGGGACAAGATGGCGGCAAGACCCATGCAATGTAAAGCAAAAAAAAAAAAAAAAACCTAACTGGAAAGGTCGCCAAACGCCTCCCTGAAGAGGTGGGTCTTCAAGGGCTTCTTGAAGGCGGGCAGGGACTCTGTCAGGCGCAGCTCACTGGGGAGATGATTCCAAAGCGTGGGGCCCACCACAGAGAAGGCGCGGTCTCGCGTACGCAATTTCCGCGCCTCTCTGGGTGTGGCCACCCTCAGTGAGCGCGCCTGTGCCAGTCTCGTGGATCTGGACCCGGTTGACCTTTGAGAGATAAGCTCCGCCAGGTACTCTGGTCCCAGGCCGTGGAGGGCTTGAAAGTCAAAACCAGGACCTTGAACCTGATCCGGAGGACAACGGGGAGCCAATGCAAGCGAACCAGGACTGGGGTGATGTGCTCTTATCTACGGGCACCCACCACCAGCCTGGGCGCCGCATTTTGCACCCGCTGTAACCTCCGGACCAGGGTCAAGGGCAACCCCACGTAGAGGGCATTGCAGTAGTCGATCCTCGAGATGACCAGGGCCTGCACTACTGTCCTCAGGGAGGACTCATGTGTCATGGATATTGGTTAGAGCTAAAAATGTGCAGTTTGTTGTATCCTGTTAATGTTGGTGGGTGTATAAAGAAACCACTTGATTTTTGTGCATCAAAATCTGATTCCTGATACTTTTTAAAAATTATTTTGATTTTTATTTTGTAAAAATGAAAATACCTTTAACAAAAGAAGACAGTACAAGTTCTGGAGCACAGGGTGAGGAAATGTGCAGTCAAACTGGGGTATGCACAAGAGGGAAGGATAAGTAGGAATGTTGTAGTTGCAGAATTTCAAAACAGTGTTAAGAGGAAAACTTAGGTGGGCCTGAGTGTGCTCAGCAGGCACAGAATGCTCGAAAACTGTTGAGAGAGAAGAGGAAGGGAGGGGAGGAAAGGAGCAGAGTACTTTAGAAGATAGCTGAAGGTGGCCTAAGTCAGTGGTTCCCAACCTGGAGTCCCCAGATGTGCTTGGACTACAACTCCCAGAAACCCCAGGCAGCAGAGCTAGTAGTGAAGGTTTCTTAGAGTTTTGGTACCAAAGTGAAAAAGCAAAGTGTACTGCTTATATACCACCCTATAGTGCTTAAAGCTCTCTCTGGGAGGTTTGCAATTTAATTATGCAGGATACAACAGGTTGTTTCCCACCCTTACCCCCAGTGAGTGGGGTACTCAGTTTACCACCTTGAAAGTATGGAAGGCTGAGTCAACCTCAAGCTAGCTACTGAGCCTTGGATCAAACTCAGGTCATGACTACTGCTATTTCACCATTGGAAATTTAACCTTGGAGGCATCTAAAGAACATCAGGGGATTAAAAGTTGGGAACCACTAGTGACTGAAATATGGGGTGGAGAAACTTTATAGTGCACGCTTGAGTTGCATATCTGTCTTGTGACAATAGCAAGGGCAAATTATTCACTTTTCCTCTAGTGTTCAAAGCCACCTAAAACACATTAAACCAATATATCAGAATTTGTTCTTATAGCAAATTATTTTCTAGAGTAGACCCTTTGTCTTGTTAACTTGCAGGGATTACATTATAATAGTATCTGACCGTTCCTGGGCATTTTAAAAATACGTAGAATATAAAACTATTCAGAGTGGATGTTCAAAGACTTTTTGACATTGTTCTGTTCTTAAAAGTGAGCATTCACACTGCTCAGGGCAACTTTGAGGCAAGATAACCATGAAGTGATAATATGGAAATGAACTTTTTTATTTTTATTTAAGTATATTAAAGAAAAATAAAGGGGAGTCTAGGGAGAGCCTTTGAGGGCTGTGAAAGAGAGGCAGGGAAAAGAAGAAAAAATATATAAGTGAATCTGTCAGAGCCTTGGTAGCTGAGTAGCCTCCAGTCAGTTTTGCCATTGTGAACAGGGGCTGCTGAATGGAGAAGTGTTGGGGCATGAAAGCAAAATGAAAGAAAAACAAAGGAAAGATCTGCTACTGTTATGACCAATAACTTGTCATATCAGTATCTTGTGCCAGTAATACAGACTAATAAGCTGGTTTTGAAAGAGAGTCAGGAAGCAGAAGTAAAAGGAAGTCATTCTCTTGCTTACATTTTGCAGAGGTGAACAATCTTTGATGGAAAATATTTTAAAAAAACCAAACCAAAGATCTCAGCTGCATGGAACAAATGCTAACGGGTAGCCAGCTGCCAATTTGGAACTTTTTAAA
Organism: Phrynocephalus versicolor; assembly: GCA_023846285.1. NCBI lineage: Eukaryota > Metazoa > Chordata > Lepidosauria > Squamata > Agamidae > Phrynocephalus > Phrynocephalus versicolor. Next base: position 6,468,650 of record JAHTLZ010000225.1, read on the forward strand.
AAAAAAAAATTAAATAATCAATTTGACTGGCCTGGTCTTGAACTTATTTCAGAGCTCAGTTTTATATCCATCTGCTGCTCTTAAGGTAAAGTTTTTGCTGTGTGTGTGGTGAGTGGGATAATACCATTACTAGGTGAATCAGCTTCAAAGCAGTATGGGGGGATAACACAAAACTTTCGCCTTATGATTTTAAAGATGAAGACTCAATCAGCTGTAGGTAATCAATCAATCAATTAGTTAGTTAGTAGAAGCTGGAGGTAAAGGATGATGAACACTCTTTAATTCAAGCCTATTTGACCTTGGAAAATTCTGTGCTTAGTTGCTATTAGATTATACTTTAAAAAGGGGGCTTTACTAAAGCCCATTGAAGGGTGAGCTGAGGTAAAACATATTGTTAAAAAAATCTTTTGACAGAATATGTCATATATGTTAGCCTGCCTCAGTGATTTCTGTCACTTTTTATAGTACATACAGTGTTTAAGAAACATTAAAGGGCTCAGCTTTTTTTTTTTTTTTTGGTCATGTCTATTCGGGAGAAGGAAAAAATAAAAGGTAGTAATAAGAGCATGGACTATTGAAGTATCTTCAGCACTGACATAAAACAATATCTCTCCCTGTCAAAACTTTTTTACATACATTTATATATTATTGGTATAAACGTTTGCTATAAACCTTTAATTGTTTGTTGTACTGGAGCAGGATGCAGTGTTTAAAAGCAGTAACTGTAGAGGCTGTATTGCATGAACCAGATCAGTTACTTTGAAAGGTGGAATCTGGATATTGAAAACTGAGATTTAGCTTTAGTTATAAATTTGCTAGGATTCTGAGACTCTCAGTGAAAGGGCTGAGTTTCAAGATTATTGTATGGCATGTTGTGTGTTCAGAAATTATTGTGGGTCCAAGTGTTGGCACTTCTACACTTAGTAAAATCAGGAAATGAACTATGTATAGCTAATATTTACTTGCCATACAGTATATGAAATTCTACAGCAGGATTGCTGTTTATAATAATTCAGTTTGTGAGAGAAAAAAGCTGGACTTACCTTAGGACGATTCTGAGCCTAGCCAAACTTAATGCTGGAATAATGGCTGTAAATCAGGACTAAGGGTGTTTGTATCTGGTATAACAGCTCCTCCCCCGATCCTCCTCTTGTCTTCCTATTTTTATGGCTCCTTTGCCAGTGACCCTCATCCAGCACAGTGGTTGGACTGGCAGATCCAGCTGTGATGTGGAAGATCTGGACCCCATGAGCCCAGGAAGGTTGTGCCCGTACAAGGGCAGTTAAATTGGCACAAGAGGCTTCGGCATATTCCAGACTGTAGCTAGCATATATTTTAATCTGGATTGCACTGTAAATGGCTAAGTCTTATCAAAGCTCTGTATCTTTATTTGTTATATTAAAATAAATTCCTCAAAGAATTAAGGTTGACATATGTAATTTTTCATTATTTCCCATTCTCTTTAATAGTAACAGAGGTACCAGCTAGGTTAAGCCTGATAAAGCCCAGTTAGCTTGATGTTATTTTCTTAATTTATTGATGGCTGTAAAGGAATTTGAATGAATAATTCTTAAGTAAATTAGGAACTATTCCTCTGCTACTGAAACAGACTTGTGTAATTTTTTTATTCATATCCAATGTACAAATTTGGCCATAATACAATTTTAAATATTGTACTATGATGTGTTATTCTATTCCTTAAATGAGTTATAGATAGGTAAATAAAATGCATTTCCTTTTTATATTGAAAATACATGACTACAATTAGTACTGCCCAACTAATCACTGTTAGAAGAAATTACGTTCTTTTCTGTGTTAACTTTTCTGATTGTTCTCTCTCTCTTTCTCCCCCCTCTCTCCCCTCCCCCCCTTCTTCTTTTTTATTCTGCAGGTAAAGATGAGCCTTCAAGCTATATTTGCACAACATGCAAGCACCCTTTCAATAGCGCTTGGTTCTTGCTTCAGCATGCCCAGAACACACATGGATTCCGCATCTACCTGGAAACAAGCCCTTCAAACAGCTCCCTTACTCCACGCATCACCATCCCTCCTCCTCTGGGACCTGAGACTGTTGCACAGTCCCCGCTGATGAATTTCCTTGGCGACAACAACCCTTTTAGTCTCTTACGGATGACAGGTCCCATTTTGCGCGATCACCCCGGCTTTGGTGAAGGTCGACTCCCCAACACGCCTCCCCTCTTCAGCCCGCCACCTCGTCATCATCTGGATCCGCATCGCCTTAGTGCCGAAGAAATGGGGTTAGTTGCCCAGCATCCCAGTGCCTTTGACAGAGTCATGCGTTTAAACCCCATGGCAATTGAGTCGCCAGCGATGGATTTTTCCAGAAGGCTCCGAGAGCTGGCAGGGAACAACTCCACCCCTCCACCAGTTTCTCCCAATCGCAACAACCCTATGCATCGCTTGCTGAACCCATTCCAGGCAAGTCCTAAGTCTCCTTTTCTGAGCACTCCACCGTTGCCGCCAATGCCCCCAAGCAGCACTACACCTCCCCAGCCTCAGGCTAAAAGTAAATCCTGTGAATTTTGTGGGAAAACATTCAAATTCCAGAGCAATCTTATTGTCCACCGCCGCAGCCACACAGGAGAGAAGCCCTATAAATGCCAGCTCTGTGACCATGCTTGTTCCCAAGCCAGCAAACTAAAACGCCATATGAAAACGCATATGCACAAGGCTGGGTCCATGACAGGAAGGTCAGATGATGGTTTGTCTGCTACCAGCTCCCCTGAGCCTGGCACAAGTGAACTCACTGGAGAAGGACTAAAGTCTAGTGAGGCTGACTTCAGGAACGAGAGCGACCCTTCTCTAGGCCATGACAATGAAGAAGAGGAGGAGGAGGAAGAGGAGGAGGAAGAGCTGGAGAATGAAAGTCGGCCCGAGTCAAGCTTTAGCATGGACTCTGAGCTAAGTCGTAATCGAGAGAATGGTTCCAAATCACTGCCAGATGAAAAATCCCTTGTACTTGGAAAAGTGATAGAGAATGTAAGCCTCGGGACGATCCAGCAATACAACGACATGCTGGCTGAGAAACAGAAAAGGGGTGGCTTCATGAAAAGGTCTTCGGATCAGCGGGATCTCTGCCCGCGAGACCTCTGCCAGAGAGACACCGGCGACGAAGACTCTGTAGCCGGAGAACTTGACCGCCCCGAGGAAGGGGCAGTCAACGGAAGGAACTTTGGTCCGGGGGAGCCTTTCCCAGGCCTCTTTCCTCGCAAGCCTACCCCTATCACAAGCCCCAGTTTGAACAACTCCTCAAAAAGAATAAAGATAGAAAAAGATTTGGACTTGCCACCAGCAACGATAATACCTTCCGAAAACGTTTACTCCCAGTGGCTGGTAGGATATGCAGCATCACGGCACTTCATGAAGGATCCATTTCTAGGATTCACAGATTCCCGACAATCCCCCTTTGCAACGTCTTCTGAGCATTCCTCAGAAAATGGAAGCTTGCGTTTCTCCACTCCACCAGGTGATATGCTGGATGGCGGTCTCTCAGGGCGCAGTGGGACGGCAAGCGGCGGCAGCACGCCCCATATCAGCGGACCTGGCCCCGGTCGACCCAGTTCAAAGGAAGGACGTCGGAGCGACACATGCGAGTACTGTGGCAAAGTCTTTAAGAACTGCAGTAACTTAACGGTGCATCGCCGGAGCCACACAGGAGAGCGGCCTTACAAATGTGAGCTCTGCAACTATGCATGTGCCCAGAGCAGTAAGCTGACACGTCATATGAAAACACATGGCCAGATAGGGAAGGAGGTCTACCGCTGTGACATTTGCCAGATGCCCTTCAGTGTTTACAGCACCCTGGAGAAACACATGAAAAAGTGGCATGGCGAACATTTGCTGACAAATGATGTCAAAATTGAGCAGGCAGAAAGAAGCTAAGCCCCTCCCCCCCAACTGGGTTAGATTCAGGGGTCTAGGTAACATTTAAATTGTACAGTTTTAACAATTGCCAACTGAGAAAAGCTGACCTAACTTGCCTCCATAAACATAACTTAGCATAACTATGGCAGGTGCCAAAATTTGGCACTTAAATATAACCTGTGTCCACAAAGTTCTATTAAACCTGAGGATTGGTTAAGGCAGTAAAAATTGTGAAGCCTTTTAACTGTGCAATAATTTCTGTATTTATTGGGTTTTTATTTTTTTGGCATGTGCAGGTAATTTTTTTAATACATTTTTTTCTGTTTTAGATTTCCTTTAAAATTTTGTTGACTATCCCATTCTCATTTTCCCCAGTAGTAACCTGAGATTATTTGCATTACAGGGGAAGATACATATCAATTTAAATTATAATTTTAGAGGGCCGCTGCTTTGTTGAATCTTACGCTAAGCATGTGTAATTTCTTGTGAAGAAGCCAACATTTAAGTGATAATTTTCTTATCCTCTATTTTTTGCTGTCCATTTTTTTTAAAAAAGAAAGGAAAAAATGAAATCATTTGAAAATTAGATTATATGAAATAGAACCGCGGATAACAATCTTTGAAAAATGTAGCACTTTCTTTTTTGGATTTGGATCTGATATGTAGCACTGATGATGCCACTAAAAATAGAGGCCTTTATATATTTATAAATTTTATACTCTTCCAGAGAGTGACACCTAAAAACAAATGAACACAAGAGCTTTCTAAAGGCAGCTATATTGATACAAGCAATAGCAATAATTGTGCATTATTTGTAAGGAATTTGTTTCAGTTATTAATGGCTTAATCTCACTTTTCTTCCATTTCCTAAAGGTTCATAAAATTAAGAGAACTTGAGAGCTCTGACAGATGCATGTGCAAAGTCTAGCAAGCATGACAGGAAGAAAATCCTTCTTTTCTCATAGATGCCATTGGCTTTGTGGCTTTGTTCACATTAAACCTTAGGCACATGATAGTTGGGATTATTACCTGGTAACGAGGATTATTGGTGTGGCTAGCTCTTGGACAGGAAATTCAGCAGTGGATTTTCATGGTATCCCAACTAGTCAAGATTGCTAAAAGCCATCTGAGCTGATATGAGGCTACCTGAAGCTGTGCTGACTTAGACCTGTCCCAACAGTTGAGAGATACAGATTACTTACAACAACCCTGTATTTTGCCCAGCTTTGTATTCTTGATCTGGAAAAGGTTTGGATTTGCCATAATTTAACTCAACACTTATTCTCCTTCTCTGCCCCTTCCTTTTGGCCCTTCTGATGAAAGACCTTAACCATTTCGGATGTCAGACCCCTGTTCTTTAAGAACACTGAGAATAGCCAGAAAAATAGGGGGTTCTGCCAACAGAGGCGTATCTGCCAATACAAGGGCACCTCTCACCATAAATGACTTTTCAAAGCAGATCCCTTTGCTGTTTTCTCTAATCTCATACAATTGATGCATCTGTCAATTAAGGTTGCAGAGTCAGTTATGTTTTCTCACTAAAAACCCATTTATCGAACAAATGCACAAAATAGATCTGAGCTAAACTGATCATTTTTGAAGAGCCAGCTTCTTAAGTTTTTAAGAGAAAAATGTCTCTTCCTAATACAGTGCCTATCTGTAGTTTTCAACTACCAGTATGTTGCAAACAGTTATCATTTTAAAAATGAATTTGCTGCATTTTGATGAGCTCTTGCCTTTGGAAACATTCTACTTTATAAATAAATTGGTCTGACAAATTAAAATTGCAGCCTTAATGTTGACACATTGGCCAATATCCTATTGTAGAGTGGAATATTAAGCATTCTTCCCCATACTCTCTCCGTTGACCAGTTGTGTGACTGATTGCACAACTGCTGCAAAAGCATGCATGCTGTGGGGTGGCCTGGCAGAATGGGAGTAATGCTTAGGTGATTTCTCTTTCACCTGGTGTTTATGGACTAGAAATACTGGATATTATTCCCTTAAAAGTTTGCCACTTTTATCACTATCATATGGCCAGGGGAGCTGTTAATCCAGGTACTTGTTCATGCTCTGGTCAAACTAGTTTGTGAATAAATATTCTTCAGCAGATTTTTGGAATGATCTAAAGAGATCCATTTATTCACATACCCCTTTGAAAGGAAGGATGCCAATGTTTCCTCCCCATATCCTTTCATGTGTCACTCTTGAATGTCAGTTGTTTTTAGCTTTTATGTAATAATTGACACATTCATCAAGTTAGCCCATGAATGGAGTTTGAAAAGGGGAATGATGTCAGAATCAAAGAGGATGGTCTTTTGATGCATGGCACACAGAGGAGAAAACCTCATAGGATTGGTAGATGTTTGTTAAAGAAGAGGACAGCAGAGAATATAAATAAATAGTTCTCCTAGTGGAGGAACATAAGAAGTATGCCTTAAGTGCTTTTGAACTAGTTTAGAAATTATCTGGAATTGGGAGTGGACAGTGAATAAAGGAGGGAGCATGACAAAGTTCTGTACTGTGTGAACAAAGTGAATAGGAAGAACTCCCCCCCCCCACACACACACACATTAGAAGCAGGAATATCCCAACCTAATGGTAGGAGATTTAGAATGTTATGATGACTAGATATTTACTGCTAGAATAATTACTGGGGAGGTATAATAGGACAGGAACTGTTACACTCGTTTCCAGACTAGGAGTTTCATAATATAAGTAAGTAGCAATCACTGTGCATCCTGGATGTTGAACTTGATAGGCCTTTGGTCTATTCTGGTACAACTTTTTATGTTCTGAAGTATCACATTTTCCCCTGTTTATGTGTAGGGTGGCAGGGTGAGGCACAATTTTAACTTAGAATGCAGTGTGCTATGGTGAGAGGAGTGCTTATCTTTTTCCATTTGATCAGAGCCACTCTGCCCTTGCATGCAGGTGAGATGTTTAGATAAAGAACAGCATCTTTACTGGTGCCAGTTGGGACTTTTTAATCTAAACATGTTAGCTGTATGAGGCAGGTGATTTGCTGTAATTGTACTGAGGAGGAAAGGCATAAGCCTTCTCACAGGCTGTGGTTTTGCTATGCACACAAACACATAGCAGCATGCCATGCATCAAATGAACGTCTTGTTTGGTCCTAAGTCTTCTGCACTGGAAACAGGAGACAGTTTTGTGCCACTATTTTTTTTAAATCATATTGAGTAAATTGCAGCACTGATTGCAAAGCAGATGGCACTGAAGCCATTGAGCAAAATGAAATTCTTCTACAGGATCACTGGCCGATCTTTGGAATGAGATTTCCCCCCTATTTCAAACACTGCAGTCATATTGATTCTGAATGCAAACACACAAGCAAAAGTGATTTTAGCCCTGAAGTTTCCTTGCCCTGTACATGAACTGTCAGCTGCACTATGACAGTGTACATCCAAAAGTTCTGTGAGCCATTTGCACTCATCTTTGAGAATCACTTTACCCTTAGTTAGAGATCACATACAGAAATTCCATTTACTGGGATGGAGTGGGGTGTTTTCTCTCAGAGGTTTCCACTGTTGAATTTCTAGCTGGCTCTATTTTTTCATTGTCCATGAGTTGGCAGATCTGAAGAACATCTGTAGAAGAAAGGGAGTCTGCTCTCTAATTATAGGATATTTTGTGGCATAGAATCATGGTCATTCAGAGGTCTATATCACGGGGTATCCAGGTTGTGTAGAGCAAGCCTCCCTACATAAACGAATTCCAAAATTGTTGGCGCTATGGAACCCTTTCTCTGCAGATGTGATTTTTAAAAATAGACTAACTAAATTTCCAATAAGACCTAAATTTACACTGCATAGTCGAGAGATAACTTGCTTGTATATCCTCATGGCTGTCATACTGAAGAGAGGCCATGTGCAGCCTGCACGTATGGTGGTTGAACAAGCCTTCCTATTCTGGTAGGTAATGAATGAATGAATGAATGAATGAATGTTTATTTACGGTTGTTAACCAAATCACACATAAGACAAAAATTGTAATACAATACCTGATAGAGGTTTGAGCTCTCCTAATTATATATAGTGTTTTATCCATAAATGATCTTTTTTACAAGTTCTGTATTTTCCAGTAATATATTTTATTGTATTACAATTTTTGTATTATGTGTGAATTGCTTAACAAAATGTAGAAATGGAAATCCTCAAATCTCTAGCAGGCCTCAGTATGTGTGCGTAGTGGGTTGTAGATGGCTTAATGAACCAACAGATTGTTTATTTAATAGCATACTAAAGCCAACACATGACCTTGAACATTTATAACATATTTGTCTGGAACAAAAGCTCTCAAAACAGAATTAAAAAAACATATTTCTATATCCCATATGACACAAGTTTGTGCAGGCAAGTGTAGTTTGCCGACATCACAGTTATGAACCTGACCTTAATCCAAAGATTTCCATGCACACTGTCAATCTGAATTGTGGAATACCTAAATTATCAGTGATAGGCAGAAGAACAATACAAGGATGAGCATTATTCAGGTAAATGAAAATCATCTCATATAATGCACAATTGTGTTATTGTAAAGAAAATAGGCCAAAACCTGCAAACTACTCCCCTTTTAAATCAATGCCATTTTAGTAATTCATAAATATTGAAAACCTGTTTTGCCAGGAAAGTTTTAAGAACTGCAGCCTTTTAAAAGGTACTCAAATGAAACAGTCCACAAATCCAGTGATCTCCCTAGGTCTGATAAATGTTTAAGTAGAAAATTCCAAATTTTTAAATTTTCAAACATAATGAACTTTGTCATTCTTATTTAATGGGCAGGGAGTTTTGTAAATAAAGCATTATTTGCATTTATATTTGTAAATTCATCTCCCCACATGCATCTCCATTCTGCTTCAGCTCCAGTCATATTTTATGTAGTGCTTAGGATACTAGACAACCTTTGTCCTACATTTCATAGTCCAGTACCTTGCATTATCATAGAAAATGATCATGCTCCTTGATTGGAAATGATTAAACTGCCCTTTGAACTTTATGGAAGGCATGTTATTTCTATTTGAAGCTATTATTTACCAGCCCCTTTTCATTCAGAACCTTCTAATGGTTAATGCTTGGATTAATTCCATCGATGGCGAAGCTGATGGAAAGACTCCTGTTGTTTTAACAATTATGGTATATACAGTACTTGGGGAAATTTGTGCCATAATAGCTATAACGTGGTGGCATCTAACACTAGTATATCTGCTAGTGGCTGCTCCTTAAGAGCTTCTGGCTCTCCATGTGTGGTGTGGCTTTCTAGGGAGAAACGAGAACAGCTAGGGGATGAGTTACAGCTTCTTCTCTGAATCTTTACTCCCAATCAGCTTATGTATGTTGACTGGGCAAGCAGAAGCAGTGCTTTGTGTTGTTTTGATTGACAGACATTGAAGATTAGGCTGTCTCCTGCTTGTTGTAAGGTTTTGTTATCCACATGTGAGCATACTGTGAGTCCACCACAGCTTTAATCCAGAGTTGTGGGTTCTTTATGCCTCCAGATACTTTGGATTTTACTTTCCAGAATCTAAAGCTGGTGTGGCTAATGATAAAGGAATATAGGAATTTTAATCTGAAAGATTTGGAGGTAAAGAGATTCCCCACCTCTTACATTCCTTCTTTAAACAAATAAATAAACTTTTCCAGATCAGAATAAATTGCTCATCATAATGCCCTGCCCCCCCCCCCAAATCTCTATTCATTTTGGCTGGACCAATATGTTCAATTTTGTTTCTAGAGGAGATTTTCTAGGGATATAATTTGAATTCCCTTGATTTAACATTTTAAAAACAATGGGCAATGTTATAAAAGTTATGCATTTTGATTCTGTTGACCCGCACTTTAAATCTTTTTTTCTCCCCCATTCAAGACTGGCGGCTTCTGAACAAGAAATTACGACATTTTTTTCTTTGCTTGGCCCAGAGGTGGGTGAAACTGTTAAAGGGGTGGGGGGACATCTGAGATTAAGTGTCAGTGTTGCTAAGCGTGGCATTCACAATACTGGCACTATAAAGAAAAATAATAATAATTTATTGGACAGTTTTTCTACTGCCATTCAATTTGATGTGAGTGCCTTGAAAACTGATCTTCCTATTTGAGTCTCTTGAGACAAATGCAAACATTTTTGTGAAATGAAAAGACTTTTAAAAAAAGGTAGAACAAGAAAAGTACATTCTTTAGGGTTAAAAAAAAACAAGAGCCACATTTACTTTTAAAAAACCTGGTTGAAGATAGTGGACATGAAAATGCCATAAGACCCAATCAAATGAAGATGTATATCCAGCACAACTTCGGACGTCCATTTGCTGAATTGTTCTCAGCCTCTTTCTTTTTTTTCAGGACAACGCTGCTTAGGAAATGGAATGGAAATGATTTACTGCTGAATTAAAACTCAAATGACACAAATTGCAAGTTGTTATCATTGAATGAAAAAAAATTCAGGAACAACGGCTAATTTTTTTAAAAGTTAAATTTTGTGCACTCTGTCTTAAAATACGTTTACAGTATTGAATACATACAAGGGTAAAAAAATTGTGTGTATGTGTGTTTGAGCAATCTCTCTCTCTCTCTCTCTCTTCTTTTTTTCAAAGTTTGCTTAATAGGTTATTAAAATGCCATAATGGCCATGTGTATATTGTTTTCTTTTGGTGACGGGGTTTTAGTATATATTATATATATTAAAATTTCTTGATTACTGTAAAAGTGGACCAGTATTTGTAATAATGGAGAATGCCTGGGCATTTTACAAAACCAGAAAGAAAAAAAAAACTTTTCTCTTTTTTCCTTGAAAATGTTGCAGTAAAATTTAAATGGTGGGTCTATAAATTTGTTCTTGTCACTGTAACTGTAAAGTCTGAGTTTTAGTAATTTTTTTTCTGCCTTGGGTGTTGAATTTTTATTTCGAGAAAAATGTATAGAAACTTGTATTTGGGGATTAAAAGGTGACTGCTACACCATGTAGAAAAAGTATGTAGAAAAAATGCTTAATATTGTTATTGCTTTGCAGATTAAAAAAAAAAAATCACATTTCTGACCTGTACTTATTTTTATCTCCTCCCCCCAACCCCCTCTTCTGGAATGGATATTGATATTGGTTGATTCATATAATGTAGGCACTTGCTGTATTTTTACTGGAACTTGTAATTTTTTAACTGTACGCTTGTCCTTTTAAAGGGATTTAATGTACCTTTTTGTTAGTGAATTTGGAAATAAAAACAAAAACAAACAAACAGGCTGCCATAATATATTTTTTTTAATTTGGCAGGATAAAATAGTGCAAAAATTTAATTTGTATGTCAAGACCTTATTGTATAGAACAAGAAAAAAATAAATGGGTTGTTTGACGACCTGTGGGTAAAAGAATCAAAACAATTATTATTTTTAATTATTATTTGGAGGGGTGCAGGGTGGGTGTCCGATTTTGTTTTGTTTTCTGTTTACACTTTTGGGTGTGTGTGTGTATGTATATAAATGCAGATGCTAATTTTTTTTCTGTCAGAAACGGCCTACAAAAAGTGCTGTTCCTACAGGGCAGTAATAACTTTGAAGCTGACTGGATTCCTTGTATCAAGGCTTTCCCAGGTGTAGTTGAACAATAATGGATGGATGTTGCCCGTTGTTGTTAAAGGAAATTCAATTTTTGTGAAAATGTTTGATGCAACATTCCACAGATAATACCCTCCCCCTTTTAAACAGAGAGGTGGCTTTTCCTGACAAATATAATTGCTCTACCCTCCGTCCATAAGAAACCCGCAAATTTGTGCTTTAGATACATTATAATCCTGGTTTAGACAGCACTGACTCCAACTGAGGGGGGTGATAAGGCATACCCTCCCTCCCCTATACCATCACTGACACTGTTTATTGTCATGGTGTCCGCCATTTGTTAGATCTGGACCTTAGCCCACCTGATCCTACAAGGTTTTCTGCTATGTACAGCACCCCTTTGCTTTAATGCCACCTGATCCAGAGCCCATAATGCATCAGCACACACCTATCCATCGTTTCTCCATTTCCTTCTCAGCTTTCAGATAAAGCTGGTGGAAAAGGGAAACAGGAAGAACAAGTAGTGTTCTGTTGGTACAACTGTGAATTGAATTAGAGTCAAGAACTGATCCAGGCACATCTACAATTTTTTTTTCATCTTCCTGTCAGAAAGGGACCATGTACAGGTTTTGCCAGTCTATGTTCTTTAAGTCTGCTTTGCTGCTGTTGACTCTTAAGTGTACATTCCATAGATTTCTGAAGTATTTGAAGGACTGGGATGAAATTCTGTGTCTTTTTATGTTAACTAAAGCTCACCCAACTGTTCAGTTACATTTTTGGGTGGGGCAAGGCAGGGGGAAATGACTGAAGCAGTTGAAATATAAGTGATAATTATAAAGAAGGGGCTTGAAGCATTGTGAGGATTTATTAATGATGTGTAAAGAAATGGCCATGAAAACTAGGAGTGGGCTAGGTCCAGAATAATCCATCTCTGGACAGAAGAGATCTCTCTGTCAATCACTGTCTTCTCATCCAGTAGAAGAACCCCAATGGAAGAATGTTGGTGGATCTGTCTTTTCCTGCAATACCCTATCCAGTGGTGGCAAACCTTTGGCACTCCAGATGTTTTGCACCACAGCTCCCAGAATTCCAAGCCTGTATTGCCAATGATAAAGGACTGTGGGAGTTGTGGTCCAAAACATCTGGAATGCCGAAGGTTCGCCACCACTGCCCTATGCCCACCACCATTGCCTTCTCAAATAATAATAACCATAGAACTGCTTTGCTGGAAGGGACCCTACAGATATGCTTAGAAGAACAGCAGGAGAGGTGATGTTGAGGGGCTGGAATTGATGCCTCTCTTCCTTTCCAGCAATTGGCACGTTCTGAGTGGGATTCTGCTTGCGAAATGCACTGATCAAAACAGGAGTTGGCTCCAGCCCATTCTGTCCAGTTATGCAGCCATCACAATGTCAGGGATATTTTGCATCAGTTAGAATAGTTATTACTCATTCCACCTCTTGAAATTTAGGGGTAAGGATATGTTTAAAAGTACTTGATGTAATCCTCTTGAGCACTAGAGAATCAGCTTTTTGAAGGCATATTCCACGTGGTCTACAAACTCTACTTTCCATACCAGCGAGAAAATGTAGGGAATTCAGTGGATACTATACTAATACATAATATAATATGGAAGAAAAGAGCAGAGTATTTAAAGCTCGATCTGTTTTAGCCCAATTCCACAAAAAGGTAAATTCATTGTTACTGTGAGCAACATGCAGTCCTTTCCCGTCGGGATGAACTAAGATCAGAGCCACCAGCAGCTGTCTTACCCAGTGACTTGAATTGTGGAGAGCCCAGCACAAGTCACTCTAAAGCACAAACACTGTGTTCAGTGAAACCACAATGACCTTGCTCCTTCCATCCTATTTTTAGGAAATTCTGCTTTAAAAAGCCATAAGCACAACATGGCAGACGTATCAGTTATCTCTGCTGTCATAAGATGGGTACATTGCTGGTATCAGCAACATTAACTGTTAAATTAAAATTATTCAATATGACATAGTCCTGCTCCGCTTAAAATGGAAGCATGGAGCATTTCTAGTAAGATAGTATGGTTTTTAATTTGTTGTAAGGTGTGATAGGAGAAACATAGTTGTACGCTTCCAGTATAGTTCAGCATTTCATCCTAGTCCTGATTAAGATTTTGTTTTTCACAGGCAAACTCATTTTATGGTGCTCTTTGTATTTTAGAAACTGCAAAGCAAAGTAAATTTGATTTCAGTTGTTTGCATTTGTATCGGCAAGGCAAACTATTTTTATTACCTTTTTCTATTACTTATTGTATGAGCTTTGGTTGTTTACTTGGAGGTTTTGTCTTTTACAACAAGTTTTGAACTATTTATTATTGCTTGGTATTTCTGCTCCATTTAAAAAAATGGAAGCACTTTTTTATTATTATGGATAAAAATATTGAGATGACGGGAAGTCATTTCGGTATCACTTAGTGAAATATTTATTGTTCCTTTTATTCTCTGTACAAGACTTTTGGCCTCTTCCCCCCCCCCCCCCGACTGTCACATTGTTGAGTTCAGCATGTGTCTACCATTTCATTTGTACGCTCATTCAAAACAACGTTTGTTCCAGTTTCAAGTTATTAAAAAATAAATTGGACATTTAACTGATCTCCAAATATTGTCTTTACTACTTATTCAGAATTGATAAAGGTTCAAAATAAAATGGCTTACGAGACAATGTCGCATGAAATCTTGGGGTGGGGGGGCTAGCGTTGTGTGTGTGTTGGAGGGAATCTGTCTCAGCCTGCCTGAGACACATTATTTTCCCTGTACGGACTGAAGTCGGGGAAATAAATATTAAAGATGTAATGTGTATACAGCGCTAGAACATAGCTGATTGAAAGCATTATTTAAACTCAAGGACACGAAGTTCATTTATAAGAATTTCCATCCCTGAGCTCTCCCTTTTCATGGGAAGCTGATCCCCCATCAAATCTTACATCAAGGAAGGAAGGAAGGAAGGAAGGAAGGAAGGGAGGGAGGGAGGAAGGAAGGAAGGAAGGAAGGAAGGAATCTTGATTGTCATTGCCCCCTTGCAGGAACAACAAAATTTCGTGGTTCAACTCATTTAAAACATTCCACATAGATTTAAAAACAGCTACAACACATAAAATATGACATATAAAATGACTAACATATGACATCAACATTAGTAATGGGACAAGATCTTCTCAGAACAGCTTAGGAGTCCTCTCAGAGCATGCCTAGTTCTCATTGCTTAGCACCACTTGTTATTTTATTTTCAGTTACTTCTGCTGTAGTTATCACTTCTCTGACACAGGTAGGGGGAGGAACTGCCCTATTTAAGAATAGCAGTAGTAAATTAGAAGAGTGGGATACAGTTACAAGGTGGAGGGAGAGCAGTGCGATTAAGAACACTACTGGTGTGTGTTTCGGTGCTTGGATAGGAACATGCATTTGTAGGCAGATGCATCAAAATATTTTTTTAAAAAGATACTGGGGGGAAAAACCCTACTGAGGGTGAACAGACTGTAGACCAAAAAGGGTGAAAATCTGAGGTGGAAGAAAGAGGAACATTTCAGATTGGGTGGTGGTCAGGCAAGAGTTCACAGTATTTTGCATGATTAATTACATACTAAGTAACTTGCTTCTTAGCAAGGGTAAGAGTGGGATCAACTTCCTTTACAACTCGTTTTTCTAGAAAATTTGTGTTGCTGAGATCGAGCAATTCATTCTTTTCTGACCTCTTGAGCAATTGGGACATGGTTGCTGGAACATCATCCTTGCTCCATATTCTACCAGTCTTCAATTTAGCAGGCAGAATATTGCCACACAATGTTGCTGCTTTCTAAATGATTTTAAAATATACATTAGGCACACTTTCTACCTACTTAGTTTTTCCTGTGAAATAGAAAGACAGACAACAAAAATGGAAGTCAGTTTTGATACAGGATTCAAGTTAGTGCTGAATCAGGGTCCAAGTTGATTCACACACAACCATCAAGCATGCATCTTGGAAATCATATTTCACTGTTTTCGCGTTAAAATAGTTGGTTTCATAAATCTGCCACTCAACTCAGAATGAACCAGCACAAATTGTCTGAATGTATGTTTGTATCAGGGAAATCGCTGCCTAGATGCCCTAAGCACATCCAATCTCGCCTGATTTTGGAAGCTCAGCAGGGTCGGCCCTGGTTAGTACTTGGATGGGGGACCACCAGGGAATACCAGGTGCTTTAGGGGCCTGGAGTAGGAACTGGCAAACCACTCCAGTATTCCTGCCAAGAAAACTCCATGGACATGGAGTTACGAAGAGTCAGTCACGACTGTAACGACACAATACACATCAGGGAAATCAACCTACAAGGCTATTCAGAGCCTGTATTGAGAAAACCACTGGTGGGGAGGGAGGCAGCCGGATCCTCTTGGAGGTCTCAGTAAATATTTTCAGAATCAGATTTCAGCAAATTTTCACATCTATGGGTTTCAAGTGATCCAGCAACCCATGGATCAAATACCTGCAGGCTCTTCAAAATCATGTCTGAAAATAGGAAGCCTAGTGAGAAGATTCACATGATTTTCTTTTTAAAGACAGTGGCTTTTGGAACTCATTTCCCCTTTCCCTCATATATTCACACAAAAACATCTGTCACACACCACCAGACATTGTGTGACTGTTTCCAAATAATCCTTCGTTGCACAGAGTTACTGTTCTGAGATGAAACATTTCTGAACCTTAACCTTCTTCAGGGCAACATTCCTTTCCTTTTCAAGAACAGTTCTGCCAGGGCCCACTATACAGCAGGTTCTCTCCAAATGTCAGACCTTGAGGTGGTATGTCATCCCCTCAAAGAACTCAACCATCTGTAAAGGACAGAAGGAAAAACTGAAATCAGTCAATTTTAGGATAAGTTAGTAGATAAATAAAACAGCCAACATTATAATGCCATTATACAAAGCAATAGTAAGGCCCCACCTGGAGTACTGTATACAATTCTGGTCACCGCATCTCAAGAAAGACATAGTGGAACTGGAAAAGGTGCAGAAGAGAGCGACTAAAATGATTACTGGGCTGGGGCACCTCCCTTATGCAGAAAGGCTAAAACATTTGGGCCTTTTTAGTCTGGAAAAAAGGCGCCTGAGGGATAGGATTGAGACATACAAAATTATGCAGGGCATGAGTAAAGTGGATAGAGAGAAGCTCTTCTCCCTCTCACAAAATACCAGAACTAGGGGACATACACTCAAATTGAGGGCTGGGAGAGTAAGAACAGACAAAAGAAAATATTTTTTCACCCAGCGCGTTGTTAGTCTGAGGAACTCCCTGCCACAGGATGTGGTGATGGCATCTGGTCTGGATGACTTCAAAAGGGGATTGGACAGATTCCTGGAGGAAAAGTCCATCACAGGTTACAAACCATGATGGAGATGTGTAATCTCCAGGCTTAAAACCGGGGTACTTCAAGGGCCAGATGCAGGGGAGTGGTATCAGGAGACAGATATCTAATCTCGTGCGCTCCCAGACGCATCTGGTGGGGCCACTGTGAGATACAAGAAGCTGGACTAGATAGGCCGTTGGCCTGATCCAGCATGGCTCTTCTTATGTTCTTATGTAGATAAGGTTTCATATATAGAGGAGTTCTCTCTCTCTCTCTCTGTGTCACAGATATAATGCATGCACACTCACAAAATAATGTACAGTACATGAACACAGTCCTAGGTCTAAATCTTAATGTTCTTCTCATTTTCTTCCCTTGTGCCATCTGGAAACTTGCTCCAGGGGGCTTTTCAGTGCTCTTGAACAAGTATACCTCTCCCCCCCCACACACACACACTTCACTGAAGCAGTTTTGATCGGCAAAACAACCCTGTATTAAATCCTGTCCCTGTTATTTTATAACATGTGCAAATGATAAGCACGGCAACTGTGTGAACTGCCTCTCAGTTATGTGCCACTTTCTTTTTTTGTTCTTACCCTTTGGGAGTTGCATATTCTTTCCCCAAAAGAACCTGGCCCATGTTTTTTTTTCTTTTTTAAATCCTCCTCCGACCTGTCCCCCCCCCCTCAGGTATTTAAGGGATCTTGGCAGATAAACTTGGGAAATGTATTTTGAATTCAGCCAGGTTGTGGAAGGCATGTGCCAAATAAAAGGGTGAAAAACAATAACATTTTTACACTATTAATCCAATCATACGTATTTTTGCTGAAGATTTTCAACAAGGAAAAAGGACAGGTGATTTTCTACGAATTATTCTACCAGCTCTGCTTAATAGTGACCTTTAGTTATCAAATGACACCATGTATTCTATTTTTCTAACAGATGACAGCCTATTCTGTTTTGGGAAAGATCCTACATGTTGAAGATGATCAAGAGCTTGGAGTTTATATTGTGCACCCCACAACCAAGGCAAGGTTGTTTCCCACTGCACATATCCAGGAGGTTAACTTCATGCAGAGAGGGTTGGGTGTATTTCCACTAAACAGAAGAAGTGTGAAAATATAGGACCATTAAAAAGATGGGTGACCCTATTCTGTCTTTGGCTGCATCCTGTCAGCAAAACCAGCAGTCAGGGTGTCTCCTCTTGAAAAGAAATTGAATCATAGAATCGTAGAGTTGGAAGAGACCTCAAGGGCCATCTAGTCCAACCCCCTGCCATGCAGGAACCCTATCAAAATATTTCCGACAGATGACCATCCAGCCTCTGCTTATAAACCTCCAAGGAAGGAGACTCCACCACCCTTTGTGGCAGCATATTCCACTGCCGAACAGCTCTAACCGTCATGAAGTTCTTCCTAATGTTCAAATGAAGTCTCTTTTCCTGTAGTTTGAAACCATTGTCACGAGTCCTAGTCGCTGAAGCCATGAAAAACAAACCTGTTCCCCATGAAGCAGTCTATCACACCCTATGAAGCAGTCTAAAAAGCAAGTGGGTCAGAATTGACTGTACCTCCCCCCCCCCCACACACACACAGAAGTAAATATTAAGGGTCTGGGGGATGGCAGCAGCAAAAAGAGTGCAGGTCTTGAGATATAAAGGAAAAAACACAGGAATTTTCTCATGACAATCCTGAGGCTTAGTACAAGATGGCGCTTCATCTCCTTGCTCCGAAGCAAGCTTGGCTGCCAGTTAAATACTGGAAATAGGAAAACCTCATCTATCACACCTGAAAATAGCTTTACCCTCTTTCTTTGAATGTTCTCAGCCAAGGTTCATGGCTTTTTGTCCTCAGAGAGCCCTGTGAGGCTGCTGGTCAAGTCAGCTCCAGGCATTCCTGAAGATATGTCCCACCTCTGGTTACCTCCCACAAGCTCTGCCTTAGTACTGTCCTCCCACTGCACATATCCAGGATGTGCACCCCCATGATGTGAGCTTCTATCTGAGAACTTTCCTGTAAATCCTCTCCCGCAGGAGCTTTTTGCCATCCCTCAGCTTCAATAACAGATGAGTCCCTAGGTGCAGCTAGAGTTTGCAGCACCTGGGGACGAAGTCAGTTTTTGCACCCCCTCCTGCCCCCCACAATTGCATTTCACCCACAGAGCAAGGGGTGCCCGCTCCTGGGAGAACAGCAGGGGAGGGGGAGAAGGGTCCTTCTTTCTCACGCCCTATTTGGGCTTCTGCCGGACAAGACTCTCCTGTGCAAACCACACAGTATGTGGAGAGCGCCAAGCAAGCAATGTGTTTTTTTTCCAAGCATCACTTCTGTAACATGCTTCCCCCTCTTCCTTTCCCTCGGCTAAGGCTTGGTGATCCTTAGCCGGGGAAAGGAGGAGAGGGAAGCAGGCAATGGGATTTTTTTTCCAAGCAGCACCTCCCACTTCCCTCTCCTCCTTTTCTGGGACTAATGATCACCAAGCCTTAGCAGGGGTGGGGGGAAGGAGGAGGGGGGAGTAATTGACAGAGGTGCTGCTTGGGAAAAAATTGCCTGCTTCCATCTCCTTCATCCCCCCCCCCTAACAATCGCCAAGCCTTTGCGGGGCAAAAGGAGGACTGCTGGCGGGATGGTGCATGGTTTCTTCCTCCTGGCCCCCTCCAGACACCCCCAGATTGCTGCGTGCCCCAGGGCAAATGTACTCTTCCGCGTCTTCCCAATTACGCCAGTGGATGAGTCCTGTTTTCATTGAAAAGCACTCAGTTTCTCACTGCTCATCTCAACCTCCTCTGCAAAAAGCCAGGCCACCTACTTTTCTGGGCAACAGTTTGTTACCTCAGCACTAGGATTGGCAGGTCCCACTGACTGAGAGTAAGTGGGCCCTTGTGAGATCTTGGGATGACACTAAGAAAGGAACCATGACCTGTGGACTGTTCTTCGTGGTCTCAGTGATTCACACCAATGGGTTCCTTCTTTGCCTGCTCTGACATCTTCAGAACATTCTAGAGTCGAATCTTTTAATCCATACCCTCTCACCACTTTGTATGTAAACATTTGCCAAAAAGAAATGAAAGATGAAGAAGTGGGCAGGTGAAGGGGATGCAGATTCCTCTGCCCTCATTGCAGTGAGATTTCTCTGTAGGATTCCTCCCCCTGAGAAATCTTGTGAGAAGATGCAAATATTTTGCCGTTCCCTATTGCTCCCCCCCCAAGAAGAAATACCAATCCTTGTAATTTTTTTACAACTTATGTGGGAAGTTTCATCTTTTATGTACAAGGACATTCAGCCCCACAGAATGTAGTTCCACAAAAGAACAATTAAAAAATCCTAGACATTTCCACACCTTCAAATTAAAAAAAAAAATGAAACACATTGAACTAATTATTTTATGTTATTTTATTTTATTGGCATGAAGCTGGGGACTTTCATGGGTGTAAAGGGATGTCTCAGCAGGAACTCTGCAGAATGAGATTCAGAAAATCACCAAAAAATGAGAAATTTCCTGAGAACACTGCAAAGTTGCACTGTCCACTATTTCTTACACGCTAACAGCAGTCAGCAGTGAATTTCAGCACGGGAGAGAAAATGTTACATATCATATATGGCTCTCTGGTTCTCTTATTAGCGATGCCTTGGAAACTGTGGTGTAACTGGGGGGGGGAGGGGGGACATCTGTCTTTGAGGGCATCAAATTGGGGGTCAAAGCTCCCTGCCCAAGAGCCATGGGAAGGTGCATTGCAGGCAACCTGCCAGGCCCCACATGGATTAGCCTTTCAAAAAAGAAGGCTGGGGGGGATATAATAACTATGTATAAATATTTGAATGGATGTCATATTGAAGAGGGAACAGGTTTGTTTTCCATGGCTTCGGAGACTAGGACTCGGGGCAATGGTTTCAAACTACAGGAAAAGAGATTCCATTTGAACATTAGGAAGAACTTCATGACAGTTAGAGCTGTTCGCCAGTGGAATATGCCGCCACGGAGGGTGGAGGAGTCTCCTTCTTTGGAGGTTTTTAAGCAGAGGCTGGATGGCCATTTGTCAGAAATACTGTGATGGGGGTTCCTGCATGGCAGGGGGTTGGACTGGATGGCCCTTGAGGTCTCTTCCAACTCTATGATTCTATTTTGGCTCCCTGGTCACCACCTTCTCCACGGCGCTTCAGCCCCTCCCCGTCCCTTGGGGGGGGGAGCGAAAACTGACTTTGTCCCTAGGCACTGAAAACCCAAGCTACACTTCTGCTTGGAAAACCACAATGCATGCTGGCAGCCATGCACCCTCTCTCCAACATCCCCTGTAATATCTACTTTGGCCAAGTATTTGCCATTGTATGCTGAAAATCACATTGGAGGTAACAGCTTCCAATGCTTACAGAACCTGCAGCTGTAATGCATTAGGCAAACAGTAATTTGTCTGTGAATTCTGAGTTTTTGACTGCCCATTCATTTGATTTCCCCTCTCAAATTTTCTTTTAGGCTGGACTGGCATTTTATAAAGCTTGAAAGAACTTAGAATGCCTCGTAATACATGTTGCATATCAGGATGTTTTGGAATTTAGTTGAAGCTATTAATTTAAAGACTCATGGCTACAGCATTTCTCTCTGTCTCTCATTGTTGTTGTTGTTGTTGCTGCGGCTGTTGTTTTATTATTATTATTATTATTATTATTATTATTATTATTATTATTATTATTATTATTATTATTATTATTATTATTATTATTATTATTATTATTATTATGCCCTCTCCCTGTTGTACAGCAAGTCATATCTTAGAGCCCGACACTTTCTGTCCAGCCTGGCTTTTAAAGCTGCATAGATTTTAAGAAATATAATTTATGCCTTTGCCTTTTAACGAGGCACATTTTAACTAGCAATAAAGCACAACTGTTGTTCCTTCTGATTTAGTCTTCTTGGCCTGGTTGAGCAGATCATTTTAGCAAAAGGCGGCGGCGGGGGGGGGGGGGACGACGCGAAATTGCCTGCACTGGGTATCTCAGAACCAGGGAAGCTACTTTGTCTTAATTACCTCAGGAGGAGAGACTGCCCCTGAAGCAATCATCTTTGTTTGTTAACACACCCTATTGGCTGTGCCGCTCTGTATAAATAAAACATGACCAAGATTACAATGTCATGTTCTGGTGGACTCCAGACCCTGGTAACGGCTTGAGTCGAATGCACAAAAAACATCCCTAAGCAATCTGGGGCATATCGGAGGGCATCAAGGAATTGTATTCATTCCTATGCAACCGCATGTGAACTGAGTTCTAATATTAAACACACAACTGTTTGTTCAAATGCTGAGAGGCAGAGTAGGAAAAGCACTTTTCTTTTGCCCTTTCTTAGCCAAGCAGTAAGCCACAGAGCAACAAGCTGACAGGCCTCCACTGGAACATTTAACTTAAAATAATGCTTACATTCCGTCCTTTTCTTCCTCCCCGCACCCCCGCCACCACTTCATAGACATTTTTTTTTTCAGTTCCTCTTCTTCCTCCTTTTCCATTTATTATTCTGGCTGATTTATATCAACTGAAGATTGGGCCCTGATTTCAATCAGCTCAGAAAAGTATCTGTGCATAGGAAGCCAAGATGACATCAATCAAATTATAGATACTGGCAACTGATGCTTTTAAGGAAAACCCAGTCAACTGTGACAGCAGATTGCTGCTCACTCATTAATGAGATACAGGTTGCATTTCTGGATGTGCAGGACATTGCACATGTCCGAGAACATAAGCAGCACATTATGAATGAGCGGCAATTTGCTGCTGCCACTGATACAATGTCTCTTTATTAATCCTAGCAGGATTAAACCCCTAACAGGATTCTGGCCATTATTAGTGGGTGGGTGGGTGGGTAAACACCCAAGGTAGTTTTAAACATTCCATCAGCTTTGAAAAGTATTTTGGTATATTTTCAGCAGTTCATATTCCTTCGCAGGAACTTGTTCATTTCACTTGCCAGTACACTAAGAGAGTGTAGAGCCTTAGCAGTATGTGCATATATCACCAGTTTGAGAAGAGCCCTCAAGAGCACAAAAATATTTATGGGGTGGGGAACTCTCTCAAGCTAAGTCCCAAAATAACGACTAAGCTCATTAAGTGGATAAAACACATATAAAAAGGCATTGCCCAACTCAGATGAATGTCACTTGATTTCCTTGCCATGGGTCATCGCTTATAGCAGCACCATGGACTCAGACCCAAGGAGAACGGACCAAACCAGTCAGTTGGACCACTGGCTCCTGGATCCAGTAGTTCAGGATAGTCACTCAGTCCCCAAGAACAGGATCCCTGAACTAGGATCTTTGAAGTCAATAACTTCTGTTAAGCCTTGCCCCTAGTAGTGGTCTCTTCTATGCCTAGACCCTCAGAGATGCCTGCCTGAGCTGGACAGGTGGAGAAGATGACCTATGTGCAGGATGGAGTGGGATGACTGATGCCTAGTGGGTGAGACATGTCCACCATTGCGCCTTCAGTCTGGTCTCTGTTTTGAGGCTCTGCCTGGTTTCCTACCTCTCCGCCATACCTAGTGGCTTCTAATATCTCTGTAAGAAGCTGCCACTATAGCAGCAGCGACATCCACTGAGCCCTATCCTTTTGTTCAGAATGGTGAGGAGACAAGGTGCCATTTCAGCCTCTGGAGAAGGAGGGGGTGAATGGCAATCGGGGCCTACATGTCAATGGAGAGGGTGGCCCTGCTTCCTCATCCTGCCTCCTGTTGCTGCCAGGTAGTTATAAAACTAAATCTCTTGTTCTCATCGTCTCTGTTACACATGAACTTGTACCATTTGGTCCACAGGACATAACTTTCCCAGCATGATCAGCTAATAAGAAAGTTATCGAGCATATTATAGGAAATGAGGAACAGAGATTTAACTGAAATGTGGTTTTTTCCTTCCCCCACTCTTCTTGGGTTGGATATAAATGCATCCGATCATTAAGGTTGTGCCAGCATCTCTGTGTTCCCTTGGTACATGTTGGCACTCCAACGCTCAATCTGGGAACAAACATGCTTACATAATATGCATTTTGAAAAAAACAAATAGTTTTGCCTCTTGAAAATGATAAATGAGATAGCGGAGAAATGAGATAATACCAATTCTGAAATAACTTGGGCTTTATGTTTTGTTTTCTTCTTTCACTTTGGCTTGCAAATAAAATCTGGTTATCTGTGTTGGGGGGGGGGGGCTACCCAGAGATTGTCCAGAAGCTTCTATTACCGCACACCTCCGGTTCTCAAGATCAGGCGGGGGATGCCAAGCAGAGATGAGAAAAAATATATAGCTAACTAGATACTGCTGAACAATTACCACCATCCCTAGCTGACAAAGCCAGTAATGGAGGAGAGTGGGAAAGACAACCTTACGAGATTTGGAAAAGCCCACACAACCCACTCCTAACACACAAAATCATTGTACTTGGTTTTACCCCTCTGGTTATATTGGTTCACAATTCTTATCACTGTCCCTACAGTATGGTCAATAGGCACGCTGCTTGTGAATGATGGAAACTATTGTCCTACATAGATGGAGGCAGCTGATCTGTAGAAGAGGACCACAGCTTGCCAATAGCTTGTTTCTGGATATGATTGAAGACAATTGGTTTGGTATCCGAAAGTTGAGTCATGGCAACTGGACTTCTTTTCTTGAGAGATCGAAATAGTGTGTCACTCATTCAAGCAGCTTCATCAGTTTGAGGAAAGTTGGTAGCAAGGCCTCTAATTTATATTTCACCTTGCTTTCACGATCACCCTTGTTTGAATAGGCTCACTACATGGACAGTGGCTTGAATAGGATATAAATTGGGGGCCTCTCTACCAACGTTTCTCAGACTGATGAAGCTGCTTGAATGAGCAGTAAAACGTTTCAATCTCACAAGAAAAGAAATCCGGTTACCGTGACTCAACTTTCAGATAACCTCACCTGGATGACTGAGAATCTTCACAGACATATTGGTTTAGTATGCAACACTAGAAATGGTTGTTGTCCACCTCCAACTCCTAGCATTAACATTTTTTTTAAAAAATGGTCAGGAGATAGGTGATAGGGTGGTTTTCACTCAAGTTCTAGGGACGTGAGTGAAAAAAAGATTGTTTCCTCATGTCCCTAAAAAGCTTCCATATCAGGCAGTAGTTTAGCTGAGGTTCTTACATTTCTTGACTCGGTATAAGTTACCTTCCATTGTACTTCTGAAGCAGTTTTTATCCATATGGGAAAAAATAGGTTATTTCTACTTTGTCATTCTGGCAGCCTTTGGGAAGGGAGCTTTTCCTGAAATCACACTGCATTTATGGACTGTTCTCTTAACAAGGTTTGTCAACATAGATCACCACAAGTCTTCATAAGCCTAGTTAAGAAAAACTCATGTATTTCATCAGGCTTGTGGGGTGGAGGGGACGGTCAATAAACAGAACTGTTAATGGGATCTTCTCTTAGCCTATCATTTTTTACGTACCTCTGGTGGGGCGTGGTGGTTCAGTGGGCTAGAGTGCTGAAACTGTCGGCTGTGGTTCGAATCCCGGGTGCCACGCAGCAGAGTGAGCTCCTATTGTTAACCCCACCTTCTGCCAAACTAGTAGTTCGAAAGCATGCAAATGCAAGTAGATAAATAGATGCTGCCATAAAAAGCCGGAAGGTAAACAGTGTTCTGTGCCCACAAAAAGGGGTTCAGCCATGGTGCCACATGGCCACGGACTTGCAAAACACTGGTTCTTTGGCTTAGAAACGGAGATATGCACCACCCCTAGAGTCAGACATGACTAGCACACATATGTGTGGGGAACCTTTGCCTTTGCCTTTACCTTTACCTGGTCTAGATTGGTGTGTGGTGTGTGATGGCATTGTACTCAAAAGTCTCCCTAAACTGCTCATATGGGGCTCTGGTTCCCCCACAGTCAATTTACTGCCACTTCAATCTACAGCCTGTTGCTAACAAGTTGTTCGGTTTTCTAGTATACACATAGCCCTGCATTTTCCTTTCTTTCTCCGTTTTTTTTTCTACTGAAGCCTTACTTGTGTCTTGAAGAACTCAGTGTTATTCTTTCTGCCATTCCCCTCCCCATCACTGTTTTAAAGACCCTGCCAAAAAAACCATCTCATATTTGAATGTTTAAACTCTTTCTTGGTTTTCTGTCCTTATCTTCTGTCATTTTCTCTTCCCCCTCTGCTTTCAATCCTTTTCTTCTAGCTTTCTTTATCAGTATTTTAGCTTTTCATTCAGTCTGAAGAAGGAATTAGTCTTAAATTGTCTTATTTTAAGGTGTGCTGGCATTTCTATTGTTTTTTTTAAGGACAGGTTGCCATAATATAATCTGAATGTAAAGTGTCGGTGGAATATAAGTTACATAAAGAAATACCAAGAGAAAATGATGCCTTTATTTTTAACTTAGATTCAGCTTGGATACAGTTCCTTTTTTAATGGACTGTAGCCTCCTTTCCTCCCAGCCTTTATATGATCGCACTTTTCAATTGCTTGAAAGGTTGTCATACAGGCAGGAGCTGTTCTTGATCAATCCAGAAAGCAAGTCACACAACAATGACCTCAAGTTAGAGAAAGCCAGATTTTGGTTGATTATCAGGAAAAACTTTCCAACTGTTAGAGCAGTATGGCAATGGAGCCTATTACCTTGAGAGATGACGAGTGCCCCAATGCTGGAGGGATTCAAGAGATATGTAGACAACTACCTGGCAGATATCCTATCGTTTGTATTCCTGCCTTGAGCAGGGGGTTGGAGTCAATGATTCTATGATTCGGATGGTAAGCAGTCCTTTAAAGCGAACATCCACATGCTGCTTATCAAGACTATGAGAGAAACAGTGTTGATTCTTCCAGTAGGTATTATTGCTTTAGAAATTGGCTATGTGGACTCTGCAAACTAAGGAAAGGGGCTCGCAGAAATGCACTCCATCAAAACAAACTAAGTGGATGATCTCATTCCATTATTTTTAACTCTGTACACCATTGATAATTAATTTGTCTGACATCATATTGATTTCTTGTCTCTGTTTTATTGTCAACATTTTGTTTGTAATATAGAACTGGTTAGCTTCCAATTAACCCTTCTACTCAAACAACATCTTGAATAATAATATAAATTAGGAGCATCACACAGTGTTAACTCATGTGAAGTTTTAATATCCATGAGGATGGATTCAGGATATTTGGATTCTTGTGTAGATATGGAAGAAATAAAAGATAGACTTCACATGAGCAGCCTGTCCCTGAAAAACATGCCTGCTGTTCATCTTTAATTCACCAAATAACATTTCTAAAGGCTTGTTTTACATGAACAAACCAGCACGTGTTATGTTCCTTTATAGAACTCAATGACATTAGGAACTTTGGAATTTTTATACTAAAAATACGTTCCCATATTGGGCTATAGTGGTCTGTCACAGCTTTCATTTTCTTAACTTCAGCCTTTCTTGCATCCTATTTCTATGACATCACAAAGGTAAAAATAGGATAATTAAAATGTTTCCTTCATTTCTGGACCAATTCTTATAAATACATGTTCTTCTAATAACGTCGGGTTTTGTTTCTAAACCAGCACCAGAGTCATTATGCATATTAATCTCATGTAGAGTAACTTGAAAACCTGTAGAGATGATGGCAGGAAGTCAGGAACATTTGCAAAGAGGAACTGATGACATTTATTGGGAAATGCCTGATGCTTAATGATGTCATCCCATTAAAGAGATCTTCATTCTCTGGTCATGCCACTTCTCAGCTGACTAATTACTGTATACATTTGCTTATGCATAAGAAGAACGGCTCCCGAGGAAGGGAGGAAGTTGTGTGTGTTTTTTTTTTTTTTTAAAAAAAATCAGTTGTGCAATCAGGTACCCAGGTACCATTAGAGAGAAAGGAAGTTTCTCCTTGGAAAACAGAACACAGTATAGTACTGTACTTTTAAAGATGGCACCTTGTTTTCCCCAGAGCTTGAAAAAGTCAGCTTCCTGGAGTAAAGTTCTCACAATCAGTGTACTAAGTTATCATACTTCTCAGGAGATTCCTGGTAATTCTTCCAAGTAATGGGGTTTTGCAAGTAACATTTCTTGTTAGAGAGGCTAGAGCAGGGGTCCTCACACTATGCCCTGTGGGCCACATCCGACCCACCAAGGTCCTGAATCCAGCCCTCCAGCAATTGCAGACCCCCCCTGGCTTTGAGCCGCCATTTTCTTTTCTTCCTCTGCCTCCCCTTTAAGAGCGGGACCCCTCGGTCCTGTGGGAGGCGGCACATGGCTGGGGCAAGGAAACTTTGTCTCTGTGGTTGGCTGCGGAGCTGGGCTGAGGAGGGGGACAGCGGCGGCAGCAGGCGGGCATAATGACGTCTCTCCCTCCCTCCCTCCCTCCCTCCCTCCAGCTCCCAGGCAGGACAAGAAAGCCAGTGCCGGCGGGAAGCACACACTTGCCAGCCAGTCAGCAAGAGCTGCATGTCAGTCTTTCACAAAGCTCAGGCTGGGCTTGCCCCTCCCCCTCTCGGAGGCTCCACTTGGTCCAGGCACTCCAGACCAGCCGGCCATCCAACTAACCAATACAGGGCTCTGGTTCCCTCTGGGTGGGATCCTCACCTCTGCCAGCCCCCACTTCTGGACCTAGCAGCTTGGGGAACTGAGGGGAGAAGGTGCCAATGCCACCACCGCTCCTGCTTGCTCTTTTTGTGGAGTCCTTGGCCTTGGGGAGGGGATGACACCCGGGGTGGGGAAGAGCACCAGAGAGGCAGGACCCTCCAGGCACCTAGTGGGGGTGGGGGGGCTGATGGGTCTCCTTGGTCGCCAGTTCCCCAGGGGAGGGGGGAGGAACAGAAGGGGTGTGTTTGTGTGTGTGGGGGAGTTCTTCCATCAGGATGAGTGGATCCTGGCAAGAACCTCCCCTCTTGCTGGGCTGAGGCATCAAATAGTCCCATCAATGCTTTTTGAGAAAGTTCACCTCCCCCCCCCCACGCTTCAGTTCCAGGAAAAAAGAGGGGAAAGTTTCAGAGCCACTGTCTCAGTGGGGGTGAATTTAGAAGTACTGGGTCTCCTTGTGATGGTCTTTGTACCCTGGACTCCTCCCCACAAGCTATGCCCTCTCCTAAGAGACTGGATATGAACTAACATGAACTTCTCTTGTGGGTTCCTTTTAAAATAGATATGTTTGCCTGTTTGCATTTTCCCCCATTGCACTTTGAGTGGGAACAGGCTGGAGTAGTCTTGCTGATTTCATTTCTCTTTGTTTGCAATCTTTCCCCATTGCTCTGCAGGCAAAAACCGCCTGGATTTTTCTTGTTGCTAATGTTTGTCTGTTTGCATTCCCCCCATTGCATTTTTGGTGGGAAATATGTGCAGTGTGCATAGGAATTTGTTCATATTTTTTTCAAACTATAGTCTGGCCACCAAAAGTGTCTGAGGGACAGTGAACAGGCCCCCTGTTTAAAAAGTATGAGGACCTCTGCGATAGAGCAGTGGATCCCAACCTTTTTCGCGTTGCGACCTCCTTTCGTGATATTCAAGTAATCTGTGATCCTCCACCCTGCTATATTTACATAAAAAGAGTTTGTGTGGAAAATAAATCGTGCCGATTCCGTATAACCTGCATTGGTTACCAGTTGTAGCCTGAGCCCAATCCAAAGTGCTTGTTTTGACATATAAAGCCCTAAATGGCTTAAGACCTTGATACCTGGAGGACCACCTCCTTGCATATGAACCTACCCAGCAATTAAGATCAAGCCAGGGAGCCCTTCTGAAAGAGCCATCCCTCAAGGATGTGAAAGGGATGGCTTGTAGGTATACGGCCTTTTCGGCAGCTGCCCCCAGGCTACGAAATGCCCTCCCAAGTGAAATCCGCCTGGCGCCGACATTGATGACATTTCGTGGGCTGGTAAAAACCTTCCTGTTCCAGAACTTTTTAAACTGATATAACACAGAATAGATTGTGGGTCCTGATGGCACTTTTAGTGTATTGTGTTTGTATTTAAATGTTTTATCATTTTAAATTGTTCATTAGTGTTTTAATGTTTTAATTATTCATTTTAATGGTAAGCTAGAGACCTTTGGGTAGTGGGTGGCATATAAATAAATAAATAAATAAATAAATAAATAAATAAATAAATTTGCATATTAATAATATTATAAGCAATCTTCCTAAATAAAAAAATATAATGTTGGATACAGCAAATGAGAGAATGATCAGAGACAGGAAGAACCTGAGGTGTTTAGTTTGCAGACTTAGTTACAGTGGACGATGAAGATAATGAAGATTTTTGAATGTTTACTTAATTTTTTTAACTTATTCATTACATTTGTCTCTTGCCTTTTTCAATGGAGCACAAGAAAGCACACATGAGATTTCCATTTTAATTCCCATAACGGCTTCCACTCATCACCTCTCACAACTGTCTGAGATTGCTTGCGAGAAGTGATGAGTGGAAGAGGGAAGCCGAATGCATGTTACGACAGAGCAGGAATTTGAACCCAAGTCTCTCAGTTCCAATTAAATACATCATAGTGTATCCGTACACCACAATGGCTATACGTGAACATGTGAAGTTATATACCAATATTCATGGATTCAAAATCTGTGCTTCTCAGATCTATTGAAATTTTGTATGTTTCTTCAGTTAAAAAAAATCTCCATGCAATTCCACCAACATACAAGAGGGACAACCAGGACACAAGGTATTCATTTTTTTTGCATGAAGCAAGATATTGAATTCCTCAAATACTAAATTGGTTTTTGGCTTTTGTTATAATAAACTGAGAGAATTAAAAAATAATGTTAGCATATATTTGTACACTATGGATGAGAAAATGGGTGGTACAGCTTTCATTCAGGAAAACTGCATACTCTACAGATATATTAATCGTTGATGCTAAATCTTCCTCTGTTGTTATTACCGTTTTTCAAACTGCCAGCTGATAAAATGCCCTCCTCTTTTTATCCTTCCCCTCTACATGGCACTTGTTTATGCCTGAGTAGTATGAAGGTTTTGTTTTGTTTTGTTTTGCTCTCCCCCACCCTTCATTTGATGATAATTGCAAATTGGCCTGATTTAGGTCACCCCAGCTGGGACCCTTGCTCTCTCTCTCTCTCCTCTCTCTCTATCCAAGTTCTTAGAAATGACAACTTTTATCAAGGAGCGATTCAAAGCACTGAAAAGTGAAAAGGACCTTCCCTTTGTTGCTGGCTGTAGAAACCGTTTGGCAGCGGGTTCGATTGGTCATTTATGTTCGGTCCAGTTAGATGGGGACAATTTCTCTCTTTCTTTTTTTAAGGAGCTCAGAATGCTGAAGGGTTGACAAAGAAGCAAGTTGCTGAAATGTCCATAGCACTTGGCTTAAGGGAGGCAAGCGTGCCTGAGTCTGTCCTCTGTTTCTCCAAATTCATGGTACAGCGGCTGGCAGAACAAGGCTTCGTGATGAATATCTCATGAAAGGTCTATGTTAATCATTTCAGCTGTTGGAACAAGCACTTTAGTTGGCTTTAATTTGTAAATCTCCTGAGTCCATCACAACTTGATGGCCCTCCTTCAGGGGGAAACTTTGGTAAATGGAATGTGTCATTTTCCACTGTAAATGGAGCTGGCAACTCTCTCTCTCCCTCTCTCATATGAGTCTGCCAGTAAATTACAAACACATGATGTAATGCCCATGGAAGGATGATGTCTGACCGCTTTCAAGTAGAAAAGACCTGTGCGGAACCTAGATATCAACTGAGCAATGGTCTTAGGGAAGAAAGGGGAACGGGCAATTCCTGGGGAATCCTTGAAAGCTGCATGGGGATCCCATGACGCCCGTGTTTGTGCAGGTGCTCCCCTACCGACTGGTTGGTTTACACAACTATGTGTGTTGCATCATTACAGTCGTGACTGACTCTTTGTGACTCCATATCCATGGAGTTTTCTTGGCAGGAATACGGGAGTGGTTTGCCAGTTCCTACTCCAGGCGCCTACAGCACCTGGTATTCCCTGGTGATCTCCCATCCAAGTACTAACCAGGGCTGACCCTGCTTAGCTTCCGAAATCAGGCGAGATCGGATGTGCTTAGGGCAGGCATGTCCAAACTTTGGCCCTCCTGATGTTTTGGACCCCAACTCCCAGAATTCTAAGCTTAAATTGCCAATGGCATAGGACTGTGGGAGTTGGGGTCCAAAACATCTGGAGGGCCGAAGTTTGGACATGCCTGGCTTAGGGCATCTAGGCAGCTTTACACAACTATAGGAAGATAAAATTGAACCACACAAAGCTTTGGACAACATGTGGCCCTGTCAGTAAGACTCATTCATCCAGTTGGGGAGAAGCATGGATTTACATGGATGAGGTCTACCCCTTATGCATGTATCAGCAAATTGCATGCATGTGATCATCTGTTTGTGGACCAAGGGTCGCAGGTCTGAGTGCTACCCTTGTGCCTCTCTACCTTGTCTCCCGAGTAGTTAGGCACCATTTTGTTTCATCCAGCTCAGCACAACTCTGGGCTGGAAGACAAAGAACAGAGCCCAATCATCAGTACAGAAAGAAAGTGAGAAATTGCAGGTGCTTTGTCGTAGAACATGATCACTACATAAACACGATGGGTCTTCTTCCCACATCTGAAATATCAAAATGGTATTTAACTGTCCTCACAACTTTACAGGGATTCTGAACAGAAAAAAAATTTTTTTTGGAAGCCTGTCTTGCTTTGCAATAACTCTTTGATATTTTTGAAATGCCAGCTTTCTATGAATATAGGAATT
Organism: Phrynocephalus versicolor; assembly: GCA_023846285.1. NCBI lineage: Eukaryota > Metazoa > Chordata > Lepidosauria > Squamata > Agamidae > Phrynocephalus > Phrynocephalus versicolor. The sequence goes on from JAHTLZ010000225.1 coordinate 6,501,158, forward strand.
TGGCAGACAGAGCCAGAACAATTCATTACACTTAAAAAGTACATAAATGACAAACAGGAAAGGTGTTGATGTCAT
>JAHTLZ010000225.1:6506232-6510705 GCA_023846285.1 Phrynocephalus versicolor
AAAACATCAAGAGAGACTTCTCACTCACAAAGGAAATGCAGAGAGCCTGCTCTTCTAACTTTCTGACCATTCTTTCTTGCTGCCACCACCAGTTTCCTGGATCCCTTTACTTATTTTAATAGATTCTGACACCAAGTTGTATATTTTTAAAATAAAACTTGAAACACTGATTGATTTACAAATGGTTCTTGAATGTTATTGATATAACGTGACCAATTTACTTATATGCTTTGATCACATGCAGTTCACAATAACTTCCTATATATTCACACAGCTACTTCTTTGCATCAGCAACTACAAGTTTACTTATATCTATCTATATACCAGACCCTAACCAGCCTCAGGATCTCACTCCCGAATGCAGAGAAATCTCCTTAGGGAGAAAGGACACGACCCCACCTGTCTTCATGGGTAAGGCCTTTGGGAACCATTAACCTTTCTACCAGAGTGGGAAGACCCTGGATGGAAGGTAATGGATTCCATAGCGAAGCCCATATGCTCAGGAAGCCAGCTCGGTCTCTATCTCCCCTCAAATCAGCCAGGAAGCCTGTGAAAGGGGGTGGAAGGACAAATAGCTGCCTGTGACCCTCAGATAAGCTCTCCCCCCACCAATGGAATTCATGGCTCTACATGACGTCCATCAGGTAGCCTCTCCTATGTCAATGCTTCTCTCTCCACCCCTTGTGATGCTTTACTGTAACTAATAAAAGCTTTGAGCCCAGGCGAGAGAGACACATGCAGAGACACACACAGAGAGACACAGAACACACCTGGGACTCAGAGATGCAACACCCAATCCTGTGTTGTGTAGTTCGTATAGCTACACCTGATTGACTAAAGTTTAGAATACAGTACTCTCTTAGAATTTAACTGCCTTATGAATCTCTGGCTTCTCTTCTCCTTAGCACAGGGTTCTATACATTTATAGCCTTTCGCCAGGCCCACCATTTCACTGCTTGGCTATTCTAAATGCTTACCTTAGGCTTAGGGCAAACCTGCTACCTGGAATTGAACCCCAGGTTGTGACCAGAGTTATAGCTGCAGTACAGCATTTTAAAAGCCACTGGTTGAAAAACTTGTTGACATTACTTATACTAAATATTTGGGCAAGGTGTTAGAGCGGGTGGTGGCCGGACAACTCCAGGCCCTGTTGGATGAAACTGATTTTCTGGATTCATTTCAATCGGGCTTCAGGCCGGGCTTTGGTACAGAGACTGCCTTTGGTACAGAGACTGACCTTTTCTGGGACAGAGACGGGGAGTGCGACCCTGTTGATACTCCTGGACCTCTCAGCGGCTTTTGACACCATTGACCATGGTGTCCTTCTGGATAGGCTGGCCAGGTTAGGGGTTGGGGGCACTGCTTTGCAGTGGTTGCAATCCTTCCTGGCTGACCGTGTCCAGAAGGTAGTGCTGGGGGACAGTTGCTCTGCCCCGTGGCGTTTACGTCACGGGGTTCCCCAGGGCTCCATACTGTCTCCCATGCTGTTCATCATCTACATGGAACCGCTGGGAGAGGTCATCTTGAGGTTTGGGCTGAGGAGTCAGCAATATGCTGACGATACTCAGCTCTACCTCTCGTTTTCCACCAATCCAGGTGAGGCGGTTTCTGTACTGAACTCGGGTCTGGGCCAGATAATGGACTGGATGAGGGTTAATAAATTGAAACTCAATCCAGACAAGACGGAAGTGCTGTTAATGGGTGCTTTGCTAGACATGTTAGAGGGCCATCTTCCTGTCTTGGATGGGGTTGCACTCCCCCTAAGGGACAGGGTCCGCAGCTTGGGGGTGCTTCTGGACCCCGGTCTAACTCTGGAAGCCCAGGTAGATTCGGTGGCCAGGGGTGCCTTCCTTCAGCTGCGGAAAATATACCAGCTCCGCCCCTACCTAGACGAGCACAGCCTCATGACAGTTACACACGCACTGGTAACATCCTGTATTGATTACTGCAATGCGCGTTACATGGGGCTGCCTTTGAAGACGGTCCGGCGATTGCAACTGGTTCAGAATCGTGCGGCACGGCTGGTAAGTGGTGGGGCCACCAGGGATCATATCACGCCGATTCTGCGTAACCTGCATTGGTTACCAGTTGCTGTCCGAGCCCAATTCAAAGTGCTTGTTTTGACATATAAAGCCCTAAGCAACTTAGGACCTAGATACCTGAAGGACCGCCTCCTTCCATACGAACCTACCTGGCAATTAAGATCGAGCCAGGGGGCCCTTTTGAAAGAGCCATCCCTCAAGGAGGTGAGAGGGATGGCTTGTAGACATAGGGCCTTCTCGGCAGCTGCTTCCAAGCTATGGAATGCCCTCCCGATCGAGATCCGCCTGGCACCAACACTGATTACAATCCGGCGCCAGGTAAAAACCTTCCTGTTCCAGAAGGTTTTTAATTGATACAATGTAGACTGTGGGTTTCTCTGATGACAATTTTAGGATAATGATTTTAGTGTAAGGCTTTTATTATTGCTTGATGATTTATTGATATTTTGCTTCTAACTATTTTAAATTGTTTTATTCTTTGGATTGTAAGCCGCCCAGAGACCTTTGGATAGTGGGCGGCATATAAGTTAAATGAATAAATAAATAAATAAGTAAATAAATAAATAAATGAGGCCAGGTGCTCTATCCACAGAGCTCACCACTTACTGGGGCATCTTCCCAGAATATTGGCTGCTATCTGTAGTCTTATGCCAGGCCTTTGGAAGCATAGGTTCAGAGCACCCATATGGACACCTGTATTTTTACTTGTGCTTATAGAATTCTGAATAGCCAAGAACTAAAGATCTATGGAGAAGTCATGCTGACCAGTCCCTCAATCAAGCTATTTTAACGATTCTACAGATTTTTGGCTTGGCTTTCTATTCATGAAGTATTTTGCCATGGCCGATCCAGAGAAGACTATCTCTGCCTGTGCAAATTATTTTTTTAAAGATAACAATATTTCCATCACATAGATTAGGAGGAGAGGAACAATTGGGAGGGACTGGCGTCTCTTTTGCAAGATAATGTGATTGGGGGAACCACCATCTTTCTGTCACACCTGGCAGTCAAGATGACATAAAAGATGGTATAGATAAAGCAGGTAGAACTAAGGAAAAGACAGAAGCAGGCACAATTAAAACAACCAGAAAATAGTTACATCTCTGACATCAGGAGCACGACTCTGTCATTGGATATCATCAGAAGCATGGTTGTGCCCTTGATAGTCTTCTTCCTGAGGGAAATAAGGTGCAACATATTCTCTCAGCCAAGGCTACTGGGAACCAGCTGTTTTCTGAGGAAACTAGCTCCTCCATGTACTGTCTGAATGCAGGTCCAGCTTGATTACTCTCTCCTTGCCTGGAGAAGGAGGAGATGGGAGTGACGACTGTTGAAGCTGTGCTTTGAGGACATAAATGAAAATTTATGTCAAAACCTATTTTTGAATGCCTCAGAACACACCTTAGAAGTAACTCGTCAAAGTAACTAAATTTTAACTCCTTACATCAAGTAATGATGCTCCTCATTCCATTACCAAAAGTAACTAATTATGAGTAACTGGTACTTGTGACTTCTTACTTTCAAGCTGGGTGCAAACCTGAGTTTTAATGAAGGAAAGAGTTTGTTCTTTGTCATTTTCCCTCAGTTTACTATTCTGAATAGGGTTGCCAGGAGCAGTGAAAAAGGAGATCTCAGAAGTTCCCTAACCAAAAATAGGAGGGTTAAAAAAAACCCTACCAAAACCCCCACAGCCCTGACATCCTCTTTTGTTTTCACCCAAGTCTGTAGCCACTGCCATTACTCTTTTACACCATGGATGGATAATAAGCCCCCTTTTCAGGAACAGAAAAAGCTCTTATACATTTTAATGTGACCTTAGACAGTGCTTTTCAGAAATCACAGGCACATCTGACTACACTTGAGGTTGAATTGAGCTAATGGCATTCACCTCATCTTTAGATGCAAAATTGGAAGATAAAAAGACCTTGATGTGAAAAGGAAAGGAGAGGGAGGGAGGGGGGAAGAGAAGCAGATTAGAGATATTGCTTAAAAAAAATCTTATGATTGCTAGTTGATAACGAAATGTCTCCTCTTTCTGGGTGGAAAAAACCCTGTGGGCTTGCAAGATGTCCTCCCGCTTTTTATTTTTAATGATAGAATCTATTTTATTCCCTGGCCAAAGAAATTTCAATGTTGCTGCATATGTGACCAGGAGATATGCTGACCTTTAGCAAATCTTATTTTAAAAATCTGATGGAACAGTTATTGCAATATTGCATCCCTGTAAGATTAAAAAAAGGAGCTTTCTTCCCCTGTAATCAGAAGTGGATTAAATTTATTAAAGGTGCAGTAACTCCCCCCCACACACCCCAGAAATGACACTTGCCAGTCATACTCCATTAAAAAAAGGTGTTTGAAGATTCAGCTTCTTCCTGGTTCTTTCCACACACCCACCTCCTTGTAAGACCTAAACCAAGGTATTAGAAAAAAA
>JAHTLZ010000225.1:6534532-6561103 GCA_023846285.1 Phrynocephalus versicolor
CGGCCGGCCAGCCAGCACCCTCTCTCCATTTTGGCACCCTAGGCAACTGCCTAGTTCGCCTTAATGGAAGTGCCAGCCCTGCATGTAAGATAGAATGCTGGACTGGATGGGCTGTGGCCTGTTCCAGCAAATCCTTTGTTATGTTCTCCTCTCCTTGCCTTTTCTCTCTCATCAGCTCCACTCTCTTCTCTTCTGTACTTTGTTAGGGGCTGATGTGGTAAGCATTTCACTTTCCAGCCTCATCCAACTTTGCACATCCCAGCTGTAATACTAAATCAGCCCCACTTGTGTGATCTGACCTTTTTTTTTAAAAGGCTGCTAGATCAGCATGAGTAAAAGTTTTATCTGTGGAATTTAATGTCTGCTGGATTCTTCACCCTCGGGATGCCAACCTGCACTTGATGTTGCACTCTTCAATCAATCAGTCTTTCAATTCAGTCTTGGATTCAAAGAGTTAAATCCAATAGTTGCTACCAACTACAGTGGACTCATTGAATGAATGTGGCTTGTTAAGTCAGGTTGCATTGGCCAGAATCCTATTAGCATTTTTATCTAAAGTAAGTGAATTCCAATATGTGGTTTTGTTGATTAGATGCCTGGACACATGGCAGTTGTGTGATCTGGCATCTTTCCAGGAATGTGACCAACCTATATTAAATTATCAGCAAGTTTGTGCTGTTACTTATGCAATTTCACTTACTCCAGGGTAAACTCTGAACCAGATTCTGGCCATTGATTTAACGGGGTTGTTTTGATTCTTTGGCAAAATTGACCAGTTTCTTTGTGACCAGAGATGGCATGTTCTGATAGGGATGGAAAAACTAAGCTTTACTACTGTGACCTTGAGTCATTTCATAGAATCATAGAATAGTGAAGTTGGAAGGGGCCTACAAGACCATCAAGTCCAAGCCCCTACTCCATGCAGGAACACATATCATTGGGCGGTTTTACACGACCCCTAAAATCCGAGGCAAAGGGCTCCCAGATCCAGAGCTTAAAAATGTTTTCCCACCAGCTCTGGACTTTAAAAAAAATTAAGTACGACCACGCCCACCTAAGTGCATCCCAGCACACTTTTCAAGTGCCTGGTCTCCAGGAGGTAAAAAATCATCCAATGCGAATTGTAAAGCTGTGAATGCTGGGCTCCATCGCCTTCTGTTTGTTTTTTTGTCTCTGCCGCCCCTTTAAGAGACAGGAATCACTATGGGGCAGCTCGGGGCTGCTTCAACCGGCAGACAGAGGTGAGCCTGCATTTTTTCTCCCCCCCCCTCCCCTCACGCAGACAGGAACAATGGAGTGCAGAGGGGTGGGAATACAGGAAGAGTGACAAACCCCCCACGATCTCTGGTCTGAATTTAAGTTGCCACTGGATTATAGAGGTCGTGTAAAAGCACCCATTTCTGCCACATAATTCCTCTGTTATAATCTGTTATGGGCTGAAAAAAGTCTACTTCGTTATTGCTGAACATGGCTTGAGAAAGACTGCAGGGGAGGAAAGGCCTTCAGAAGTCAAGACCTTGACTCTATTTAAAATGGCTGCTCTTTTTTTTTCATGCTTGGTAGAGAAGGGGCCTGTCTGAAGCATCTTGTGCCACTCGCTCTCACTTAAGCACACACTGCTCCCCTAGACTCCTTAAAGAATGCTCAGCATATTATAAAATGAAAAGGCATTGTATTCATAAATTTTAATCCACTGTTGGAAAAGGAGAGGATTTCTTTGATGCTTTGTAAAATGAAGAGAAGGAGGGAATGTAAATGCCCAGAGAGTCCAGTATTATGCTTAGGAAAGGTCTATTATCTCCCCTCCTTTCCTTTTCCCACCTGTACTGTGACAGATGGATGAAGAAGGCCGTGGAAAAGTGTTAATTGCTCTTTTTTTATGCAACTGGTTTGGAGGACCAGGAGACCCTCTAATTAAAGAATCTGTGAGAGAACTGGTCGTCTGGCCTGTGCCATTTCAATCAAACTTATAACATGAAGAAAGGGCAATGGTTGTCCAATTACTTGACAACTTGAAAAAAGCATACAGGGTAAAAAGGATTTTTTGAAATATATCATAAATGCCGAATTGTTGTCATATTGTAATACAAGGCACTCTGTTTCCAAATGTCTAGTAAAATGAAAGTGTGCTGCTTATATGCCTTTTCTGCAGCTCTTCTGTATCAATGAATGGCTTGTTCAGCATCCAAATTATCTCATTTCCCCCTTTTTCTTTCTAGGACAGTTACTTCACGTCCTTCCTCGTTCCAAGTTGACGTGCATTTCGTGATCATGTCGCTCACAGTCACGTGGTCTTGTACCGGTACTGTCCCTGTTCCCATGTACCCACGGGCATGATTGATGGTACCGTGATGACTGTTACTGCATGTCCTTGTTTTGTGACAACATCTGAACTTCTCAGCCTTCGTTCTCGGTTTTTTTTTTTTTTGGTCTAACCTTCCGTTTTTCGATCTTTTGAATCTCCTCAACTTTGCCTTCAATGCCTTATGGAGCTAAGTTCAAGGCATTTGCCTTTTAATCTCTTTGCACTGCATTGCAGACTCCATAGGGAATGTACTGTCGAATGGCACTTCACACTCCTGCCACGAGATGGAGAATGCCACGTTGCGTGACGAGCCTTACCTCATGGGCACTCATCTCAGATCAAGAACTGAGACAAGCAGATTCCCGAGCACAGGGAGGGGTATGGCTCATCACGCTTAATGTCAGTTCAGGGGGCGTAGTTGGGACGATTTCCCGTCGTCACACAATGGATGTGTGGTAAGATTTCCTTGTACCGGTCCCAAGTGGGACCGCAAACAGCGATGAGAGGGACGTGAAGTAACAGCCTAGGTCCCCAAGTTTCCAGTTCTTAAGGATGTAAAGATGGCCTGAAAAGTTCTGTCCAAAGGTTGCCAATCGTTTGCAACTTCTACTGCCTTGTATAGCTAGGCCATCAATTTGAATGCACGAAGTGGGCTGTTTTTCTTCTCCTCCTCCCAAGACCTACATTTATAATATCTGCATGCGGGGATAATTATTGCTAAATAATTTAATACAGTAGAAACTGACACAGGTGCACCCCTGTTATATTGTTTAACTGTATTGGGGTGATGACCTCCATTAGACAGCAAATAATCCGCCTAAAGACCAGTCATCCTCCACCTCCTTTCCCCCCTCTGGTGTGATTTGATTCAGAAAGAGTTTTCCGTACTCCCATAGGCTGGTTATTAGTGAACATGGACTGGTTGGTGGCCTAGAAGTTCAGCAGAATCATAATCACATTTGATTACCAGTTCCAAAGACGCCAGAGATCGAGGTTGTAAATGAGAATGTTCTCCTCATTTAATAGCTCTGGGAATTGTATGTGATCACGCTGTGTGACCAACTAAAATAAAATAATAATAAAAAATGAATTAGATTATTTGCTCATGCCAAGGCACATTAAATATTTTTGACAACAATGAAGATGCTTTCTAAATTGTAATTAGACTGGAAATTATTGCACAAAGTCAGCTTCCCTGTAATCCTTTAAAATCAGAGGGGTTTGTAATTGGCCTTAGAGATTTAGCGCTGCTTTGTGCCTCATTTTCCAGAAGTTCTGGTTCTGCATATTTAATAGCTGGATCCATTGTGGCAGCTATAGAAAGGAAAGCAGCGGTGGGGGAGGCAGGTCAAAATTGGGGGGAGTATGAAGTAAATGGAATGACTGGCTCATTTGCCATACTTCCAATGCAGAGGGACAGACAAGAGAGTATTCTAAACTGTTTTTTTGACACTGAGTACTTGGATTACCTAATACAGAATAGAAGATGTGACCCTATTAAAGAAGGTGGCTTCATGACTAATGATACTATATTTGATAAAAATGTTATATTATGGTGACAAAAATGTTCTTAGTAAATTCTATAATTTACTGCTAAATGAGAAATCGAACGAAATATTGGTAAAAGATTGCATGATAGGAAGGGCAGAAAATGTTGGTTATTCATTACATTTGGATAAATGGGATTCTTTGTGGAATACTGTAAAGAAAGTAGGATAGATTGTGCTACTGTTAGGTGGATTCGTAATTGGTTGACTGATGGCACCCAAAGGGTGACCATAAATGGCCTCTCTTCAGCTTGGAGAGACGTGACCAGTGGGGTGCCCCAGGGTTCTGTTCTGGGTTCAGTGCTGTTCAATATCTTTATTAATGACTTGGAGGAAGGAATAGAGAGTATGCTAATCAAATTTGCAGATGATACCAAATTGGGAGGGGTTGTTAATTCACTAGAGGATAGGATGAAAATCCAAAAAGACCTTGACAGATTAGAGTGCTGGGCCAAAGCTAACAGAATGGATTTCAACAGAGGGAAATGTAGGGTGCTACATCTAGGTAAAAAGAATGAATTGCACAGATATAGGATGGGGGGTACTTGGCTGGAGAATAGTACCTGTGAAAGGGATCTTGGAGTCTTGGAGGACCACAAATTGAACATGAATCAGACTCGGCAGTGTGATGCAGCGGCCAGATAAAGCCAATGCAATTCTTGGTTGCATCAAAAGAAACACAGTGTCTAGATCAAGGGAAGTGATAGTGCCACTCTATTCTGCTCTGGTCAGACCCCACCTGGAGTACTGTATCCAGTTCTGTGCACCTCAGTTTAAAAAGAATGTTGACAACCTTGAGCAGGTGCAGAGGAGGGCGACCAGGATGGTTGAGGGTCTGGAGGAAATGTCTTATGAGGAACGGCTTAGGGAACTGGGAATGTTTAGCCTTTCAAAAAGGAGGCTGAGGAGGGATATGATAGCTATGTTTAAATATTTGAAAGGATGTCATACTGAAGAGGGAACAGCTTTGTTTTCCATGGCTTCAGAGACTAGGACTTGGGGCAATGGTTTCAAACTACAAGAAAAGAGATTCCATTTGAACATTAGGAAGAACTTCATGACAGTTAGAGCTGTTCACCCGTGGAATATGCCACCACGGAGGGTGGTGGAGTCTCCTTCTTTGGAGGTTTTTAAGCAGAGGCTGGATGGCCATCTGTCAGAAATATTGTGATGGGGTTCCTGCATGGCAGGGGGTTGGACTAGATGGCCCTTGAGGTCTCTTCCAACTCTATGATTCTATGATTTATGATTCTATGATTCTAAGTCTATAGCTTTTAAAGAAAACTGTTACAAGATGTTGTATATATAGCATCTCTCCCCTCATCGTTTATCTAAAATGTATAACTTCCTCAAGATGCTGGAAATGTAAACATGACAGTGGCACCTTTTATCATATGTGGTGGACTTGTAAAAAGGCAAATATATATTGGAGAATGGTAAAGCTATTTATAGAGAGATCATTGAAGATTAAATTAGAGGTTAGACCAGAACCTCGACAAATCTTCCCGTTCAGGCCCTAGTGATTTCGAGGATCGACTATTGCAATGCCCTCTACGTGGGGTTGCCCTTGACCCTTGTCCGGAGGCTCCAGCAGGTGCAGAATGCGGTGGCCAGGCTGGTGGTGGGTGCTCGTAGATTCGAGAACATCACCCCAGTTCTGGCCCGCTTGCATTGGCTACCCGTTGCCCTCCGGATCAGGTTCAAGGTCCTGGTTTTGACTTTCAAAGCCCTCCACGGCTTGGGACCAGAGTACCTGGCGGAGCGTATCTCTCAGAGATTAACTGGGACCAGGCCCACGAGGATGGCGCAGGTGCGCTCACTTAGGGTGGCCACACCCAGGGAGGTGTGGAAATCGCTTACATGTAACCGCACCTTCTCTGTGGTGGGCCCTACGCTCTGGAACCATCTCCCCAGTGAGCTGCGCCTTGCAGAGTCCCTGCCTGCCTTTAAAGGGGCTTTGAAAACCTACCTGTTTAAGGAGGCTTTTGGCGACCTTCTTACCTACGTTGTGTTTTTTTTTTTTTTTGCCGCCTGCGCCTCTCTTGTTGGGCTTGCCCTCCTCCTCTTCTTATTGGTATTGTTTTATCTCTTTGCTGTGTTTTATTGTTAGCCTCCCAGAGTTCCTATTTGGAAGATGGGCGGGATATAAGTGCAATAAATAAATAAATAAATAACTCTTTTTATTGAATATAATTGATATGAATATTTCCCATGATCAAAAGTATGTAGTAAACCATGTTATTGTTGCAGCAAGGATTTTGTATGCGCAATTTGGGAAGCACCCTAAAGCGCCTACGGAGAGAAATGTCTGTGAAAAGATAAGAGAATGTATTGAAATCAATAGACTTTCTGGATATTTGAAAGGAGACTACGAAGAGACCACCAAAAGGTGGCAAGAAGTAGTAAATTTATTAGTTAACTGATATGATATTAGATGTATAATCTTTGACTTGATAGACTTAATGTAATTCTTTGTGTTTTATTTTCTATCATTCCCCCCTTTCCCCTTTCCCTTTCCTTTTAAAACTAATAAAATTTTTAATAATAATAATAAAAAAGAATAGAAGATGTGACCCAGCATATTCATTGTGTGTGGAGTCTGAAAGAGTGCATTTGGGTAACACTCTGAAGGAGAGAGAGATACTTTCACCATGGGATCTGCTACAGACCTCCTAACTAACTAGACTAAAAAGCTGAGTGATACCAGCCTGTATTATATATTGACACCACATTCAGGATTGAGAAACACAATAGTAATGGGAGACTTCAACCCTCCCAGAAGCCTTCACCATTGTGCTGGCCAGGATTTTTGGGAGTTGTAGCCCAAGAACATCCGGGGAAGCCAAGATTGGGAACGATTGTTTTAAGGATAAATGAAAAACTCAGAATGAGTTCATATTTGCACAATTGTTAAAAATTTAACAAAAGATATATTTTTGTCTACTTGGGAAACAAAGAGGTGTATGGGAGCATCTAGTTATCTGAAGTGAATTCAGGTCTCTATGGTCAGATGATTGATACTGCTTTGTATATAAACTGAATGAATGAATGAATGAATGAATGAATAAACCATTCATCTTTTTTGCTGCTGTAAATAAAAGTATACTAAAGCAGCTTGCAGATCTAATCACAGAACCTCTGTCTATAATTTTGTTCCAGTCTTCCAAAAGTGCAATAAAAGAATTTCCACGGAACTGCCAACTGGTCAGCTTGACATCAATGCCATGAAAGCCTCTGGAACAGATAATTAAACAGTCAATCTGTGAGCTCTTAGAAAAGGACATGGTGAATTCTAAGACTAAGCATGGTTTTCTCAAAAACAAGTCATGCTAGACTAATTTATCTCTTTTATTTTTATAGAGTCACAAGCTTGATAGGTAAGGAGAGTGTTGTGAATGTACTGAATCTTGGTTTTAGCAAGTTTTTGACAGGATCCCTCAAGATCATTTGGAGTTGAATTGGTTAAGATTGGGCTAGCCGCTAGATTATGCTACAGTTAGGATGTGTAGCTGATATTTGAAGCTGCTTAATAGGCCACAGCTAAAGAGTGGTCACAAATGACTCCTCATCAATCAGGAGGAGAGAGACAAGTGAAGTACTACAGGGTTCTGTCCTAGGCCTGGTGTTGTTGGACATCTTTATAAATGACTTGGATGAGGGTGTGGAGAGAAGGTCATTACATTTGTAGTTAACAGGAAACTCGGAGGGGTAGCTAATACAGCAGAACACAGAATCAGGATTCAAAATAACTTAGAGTATAGAAAGTGCAGCAAATCCAACGCTATTTGGCCATGTAGTCGCAGGGTAAGTCAGATAGATATTGGTGGCTCAGGTTATCAGTAGCCAATGGTGTAGTAGCATGGGTGCAAAATCCTTAGGAGGGGCAAAATTTCTAAAGCAGCACCAAATGGTGTTGGTATAGAGGAGGAAGCTAAAGGCCCAGCAGACCAAGTCCCAGCTGGGGAGAGAAGCAAAAATCGGCACTAGCAGTTCTGGTCACGCCTCCAGCAACAACAGCTAGGCCAGGCCCCATGAGCCCCTCCCCAATGCCTCCTTGCCATTGCTACATTGACTTTCTCCTCTGACCTTCTTCCCCTCCACCATCTCTGGCTCCTGTGCCTGTGCCTCCTCCTCCTCCTCCAGGTGGATGTCCGGCTTGCTGCTCCCCTTGACAGAGTCCCTGGAGGTGGTGTCCACTCCTTCCACTACACTCCCCACCAATGGAAGCCCACGGTCGTGCCCACCCTGCAGAGCTACATGCAAACTGCCATGGCCGTGGAGCCTCCTCTGCAGAGGACTGCTGGTCCAGGCAGAGCCGCTGTCATGTTCAGCTCCACCCTAGCCAATTGCTGGTGAGCCTCACTCTATTGCCTCACCCACTGTACTTGCCTTGCCCCGGGTGCTTGCAAATTCCACTGTGCCACTGTTAGTAGCCCTCCAAAAAGAGTACATATATTTAAGGGCTTACATTTAATTTGTGCTGGGGTATATGTTAGCGGGGGGAGGGGAAGTAATAAGCATATATTAAATGAACACTTTGAAGAAACAGTTTTTGATTTAATTGCATTGTACGTCTAGGTCCTGAGTTATTGCCCCATTTCAAAGGAACTCCTAAAAGCAGCAAGATATAAATAAAATGGCTGATGATCAATGTTAGGTTCATACTGTATGAGATAATTCAGCTGCCGTCAGCAGTGGCGGCTGGTGCACATTGAGGTTGTTGGGACAGAAGGCATAGCAGCCAATGGCTGATGGAGCCAGAGGCAAAAGTGGATACAGTGGTACCTTGTATAAAGGAATTAATTTGCTCCAATGGAATTATGTTAAGCAAATTTTCCTTTATACAAATTTCCCATAGGAATGCATTGAAAACAGAGTAACCCCTAATCGCAACCATTTTTTATATTGTACGGATTCGCCTCATAGACGATTCTGTTAAGCAAATTTCCTCTATCTCCAGAATTTTTTATGTTGTACAGATTTTATGTTAGACAAACTGTTTGTTATACGAGGGTCCACTGTATTCAGAAAGAGAATGAGAGAGAAGCAAGTAAGCATTCACATATCTTCACATTCAAAGAGACACATCGGTGGGCAGGCATTCATTCACATGCATTGTCTCACCGCCATCCCATTCATTCACTCCACAACTCAGTTGCAAGGGAGGAAAACATAACCTCTCCCATCTTGTACTGAATATATTTCTGTTTGCTCCTGGTTCCCTCATGTGAAGCTGAGCGAGAGATGATCCTGACAGGGGGAAAAATTCTGGCCCAGTTGACTGGGATTGGCCACCTTTCATTCTGAAAGAGACTGAGACTTACCACGCAGAGAGAAGCAGTTTATGCAGGGAGATTCAACACTAGACACAATTGCTATAATCTCAAGCAGAGTTGTCGTGCAGGAAGGACAGTGAGCAGCTGAATTTCTTATGCTCTGAACAGATGACCTCAGGGTCCCTTTATAAAGTTCTGTATCTTTAAATCAGACTTGGACATCCCTTCATATGAAGATTGGCTTCTGGTGTGCCTTTAACTCTCCTCAGTAAAAGACAGCACATGGCTAGCCTCTAGCCTACTCACAGAGTTCTTATTAATTTTGATTTGGGGCGGGGGAGGGTGGATTGTGGCTGATTTTATTTTTTAAGTGGTGATCAAGAAAGCTCACCAGGGCTTGAAAAGAAGTCCCTGGAGGGATTTGTGTATTTCAGCCAAGAATCATCTTGATTTGACAAAAGAAAAACCTTCTTATTACCAAATAATTTCCTCCTTTAAAAAGACACAGCAACCCGACAACAGCAAACCCCCCCACAGCGCATCCCTTATGAAGGAAAATAACAAGCCAGATTTTGGTCTCGCTGGTTACTTTTGTCAGCGTTTCTTGAAATGGATCTTCTCCAGATCAGATTCATTTTCCAGCCAGACTTAGGCCTCCAGCTATGAATGCAATCCTTAATTAAGGTCTCCTCCTAGGCAACATGTTAAGTTTTACTGCTGTCCCTTCAGGACAGCCAAACATTTCTGTATTACAAAATTTGGGAGGTTGTTCACTCCCTCCTGAATGACACACAGAAGGGAAAGGAAGCTACTAAATTCTTGCAAAAGAATTATAAAAGGTTTCTATATCTAAGAATAATACTGCATTCCATCAAGTTGAATCTGACTTATGAGTCACACAAAGGATTTTCCGGGGTTTCCGTCTAGTAAATACCCAGAAATTTACCATTTCTTTTTTTCTGGGGGTGCTACTGGGATAATGTTGCTTTCCCAGTTAGGCATTGAACCTGTCACTACTGCCATGTGCCTAATTTGCTGAGAGAAAGAATGAAATTAGCCAAGTCTGCACTCTGTGGAACATACTAACACATGATAACAACTGTCCAGGAAATCAAAAGCGATAGTTAACTGGTAGCCAAGTCTGTATTCACACCCTGGAATATGCAGTATATCATTTTGTACCATATTATTCAGTTTCCGATATCTGAACTTGGGAAAGTCTGATCTGTTTGAAGATAATTTACGGTGCATCAGGAAATGCCCACACGAAGCACTATTGGATCTTTGCCCTTCCATTGGCTGTGGACTGAGATACTCATTGTGCCCAGAGTATTTATTTATTTTAAAATTTATATACCACCTGCTTCCTGAAGGGAACTCAAGGCGGTGTACATCATAAATAAAACAAAAACAAGCACAACAACCAAGAATTAGTGGCAAGAACAAAATGTAGATATAAAGAAAATAAACAGGTGCCCAGCAGAACTACACAGAACATGTAGGGGACAAACACTCAAATTGAGGGTTGGGAGAGTAAGAACAGACAAAAGAAAATATTTTTTTCACCCAGCGTGTTGTTAGTCTGTGGAACTCCTTGCCACAGGATGTGGTGATGGCCTCTGGCCTGGATGCCTTCAAAAGGGGATTGGGACAGATTCCTGGAGGAAAAGTCCATCACAGGTTACAAATCATGAGGGAGATGTGTAATCTCCAGGCTTAAAACTGGGGTACGTCAAGGGCCAGATGCAGGGGAGTGGTATCAGGAGACAGATATCTAGTCTCATGCGCTTCCAAACACATCTGGTGGGGCCAGTGTGAGATACAGGAAGCTGGACTAGATGGGCCTTTGGCCTGATCCAGCATGGCTCTTCTTATGTTCTTATGTAACACAAGACTTTAAAAACCTTACTGGTCACTGAATGCCTCCCTAAAGAGCCATGTCATAGTAGCTTAACGGAAGGCAGGCAGGGAAGGCATGAGGTGGACCTCGCTTGGTAAGGTATTCCATAATGATGGGCCAGCCACAGAAAAGGCCTGGTTTTGTGTAGCCGCTTTCCAGGCCTCTTTAATGGTGGTGGCCTGGAGCGTGAGGGTCTGTGACAATCTGGTGGGTCAAGGAACAGCTGACCTGAGGGAGATACGCTCCACCAGACATTCAGGGCCCAAGCTGTGGAGGGTTTTGTCAACCAAAACCAATATCTTGAACCTAATCTGGGAGCCAATGGGTAACCAGTGCAGGCGAGCCAGGAGAGGGGGGTGATACATGAAAATCTGCCCACACCAACCACCAACCTGGCTGCTGCATTCTGTACCTGCTGCAGTCTCCGAATCAGGGTCAGGGGAAGCCCCACATAGAGTATGTTCCAACAGTCAAACGTGAAGATGACCAGCGCATGTGCAACTGCCCTCAGGGAATCCTTGTCAATAAATCGGCAAATCTGAGCGATCAGCCAAAGTTCATAAAAGGCTGGTTTGGATATGGCTGACACCTGTCTGTAAAATGCTTCCTAAACAAAAGGCATTTTTTTGCTCTTGGAACTATCGGAGATGGGAAAGTGACCTTTTTAAACAACACCCAGAGTACCTCAGCCAGCATGGCCACTAGAAATATTTTTCTGGGGCAAATTCTCTCTCTCTCTCTCTCTCTCTCTCTCAGACACACACACACACACACACACACACACACACACACACACACACAGAGCCCACCCACCTATTTCAATCAGTTCAGTAATACATAGGTTCTGTGTGTTCAAGAATACTCTTGTGGCCCTCCATTTTCAGGTAACTGGTAGGATGCTAGAGATTGCTCCAATTATGTGTTAACCCATCTGGGTTTTTGTGGCGAAATGTTGTTGTGGTCTTTCTTCTCAGCTGACTCAGGAAAAAAATATTGACTGAGTAGGAAACATTATTTGAGTCATGGGTGAACAAAGTTGCTGCGTAACTCTGCCTTTGGTGAAATGGACCAGATGACCCTTAACAGGCCTTTCCAAACACTCATTGTTGGTTTTCGCGGGCAAAACCAGGGACAATGAGTCTGGGAAATTAGGAAGCAAGGCAAGATAGCAATCAAGGCAAGATACCTTAAGGCCTTATAGAACCTGCTGTTTTTTTCCTCCAGTAGTTCTTGGGAGGGGCAGGTTAGGAAGTAGCTCAGTTTCAACTGAGAGCAATTGCACTTGTTGCATTCTTAGCAGATAGACCTTGCTCAGGAGACACATGTTATGTTGGGGCATTGGGCAGCTTTGGACAGCTTCCTTTACTGGCATGTCAGCTTGCCATCGAGATGCCGAGCTCCATTCTGTGTGCATGACTCACATGGCCTATCCCACTTGTGTTTTCTCAGAGCTGGCCCTCACCTGAAAATGCATCCTGCAAATCAGGCATGACCAAATTTCGGCCCTCCAGATGTTTTGGACAGCAACTCCCACAGTCCTTTGCCATTGGCAATCTAAGCTTAGAATTCTGGGACTTGTGGTCCAAAACATCAGGAGGGCCAAAGTTTGGACATGCCTGCTGTAAATGTTCTACACTTCAGAGCTATGCATAGATAACCATGACAGAATTTGGCAAATTATTCTGCTAGCGGAAGCTAAGACTCAGGGAGACAAAATCCACATGAAACAGCCAGAGTTTCTTAAAAACAGCTATATTACATATGTACAAACATAACAGAGTTTCAACATCACATCACAGAGTACACAGAGGCAGCATAACATAGTACAGACATAAAGCATGGCAACATGGGTACCTTCTAGACATAGGCATTTCGTTTCGGAATGGGTCCGATTCCAAAACAAAACATGGCAGAACAGCTGCCGTTCGGTACTGAGATCCACCTTCCAGAACGAAATCAACCAGTCTCTTACCTTGTTTTGAGTCACGCGAGGCTAAACTCCAACAAGGAAGCAGCCCCGGACATGCCATTTTTCACTCTCCCTGGTGCTGACCAATCAGGAGCTGTGCAGGGACATGCATCATCCCGCTTCCCTGTTTGATTGGCCAGCACCAGGGAGAGTGGAAGATGACATGTCTGAGGCTGAGTCCTCATTGGAGTTTAGCCCCACACTACCCAAAACATGGTAAGACGTAACTGGTTGAATTCGTTCTGGGAGGTGGAACCTGGTACCGAATGACAGCTGTTCTGCCATGTTTTGTTTCAGAACTGGACTCCTTCCGAATCGAAATGCCCATGTCTAGAACCTTCTCACCAAAGGTCCAAATGCTACTGATTTCTGGAGATCTTTTATACTCCTGATAACCAATCAGAAACCTGGTGACATCATGCTATTGCATCTACTTTGCATTGGCTTTACTTATTACATCTATTCTGCACATCTGGCAGTAATTAGAAAATGTATACATCTGTGCTGCAATGACTCTTTATTACATACTGGACTCCAGTTTACAAATCAATTAAATATACATATAAAACACCTGTAGGCAAACCTATTATGTCTAATACAAGATATTTCTCCTCATTTATATCTGACAAAGCACTGTCTTTGATGGCCTATGAGAAGTATTGTCCACAGTGTTCAAGTACAGAATGTCTATTGCTAAGCTGCACAAAGCTCCAGGCTCTCAGGTTCAGTCCTTGGTATTGCTAGTTCAAAAGATCAGGTAGCTAATGCCTGAAACAGCCCGAGATCCCCATTTAGGCATTATGGTTTCTCAGTATATGCATTGTGGGGCAGTACCATCTTAACTCCGTTTTTGGTTTTGTTATCCTCCTACACATGGTGGGCAAGAAATTCAAAGGGAGGATGTTCTTCTAGTTGTATACACTGTGTGAATCACAGCCCTGGTTTTCCAGAATCTGAATTCACATGGAAAGTATGTTTGGAGAGAAGAGTACCTCTGTTCCGACTCATCACCCAACAAGGGGTGACAGATCTTGAGACTAAAAGGGAATCGAAACGGAACACTGCACTCATCCCAGGCCGAGTGTACAAGGGTTGTATAGTGCAGTGGTTCTCAACCTGTGGGTCTCCAGATGTTCCTGGACTGCAACTCCCAGAAGCCCCTTCCAGCACAACGAGTGGTGGAGGCTTCTGGGAGTTGCAGTCCAGGAACATCTGGGGACCCACAGGTTGAGAACCAGTGGTATAGTGCATCGTAGTTGAGGCCAGGAAGCCTAGTGTTCTCCAGATGTTTTGGACAATTGCATCTGCTGGATGGCTCAATGCTTTAAGTCTCTGGCTATGGAGCTGGAGGTTGGGAGTTCAATTCCTCACTGTTCTTCCTTGACAGGGTCTGCACTCAGGGATCCATCAGGTTCCTTCCACCTCTGCAGTTCTAAAATCATGATCATGGTGATGATGAGGGAATCCTCACACCACACATTCAGAAGACCAGCAGAAGAATAAGTGTCTGTCTTTCTTCGTCCTCTATCCCAGTTAACTGGGGAGAGCTTCCCCAGAAGTTTCTTCCAAAAAGCTGTGTTTTGATATGCTTTTGTAAGGCCTGAAGGAAAAGTGCCTGACATAACTGATTGTCCAGCACCAGGAAGAGTGAAAGTATTTCAGTTCATAAGGATGGTGCTACAGCTGAGAAGGCCCAGCTTTGAGATGGTGTTTTCTGTCCCTTTCAGTGTTAACACCACAAACATTAGGCCCATGAGACTGACTTAGATGGGCAGTTGAACCTGGTAGTATTTGACACTGTTTGATGGGATGGAGGAGAACAGGATTGTTTTAGGTCCTAAACAGCCCTTTAAAAATAATTGAAAGTGACCTGAACCTAAAGCTTGAAAAAGAATTACTCAGCCACCCTTTCTAAACTCTGATTCCGGCTCTCTCTGCAGTTTGGCAAGGTTTTCTTTTTCAACAAGAAACCTACTGACCTTGGCAGGCAACAGTTGTGTCACATCCTGGGGAAGCTTTCCGAACCAAGCCTGTTCATTTTTGAAACATACAATAAAAACCTGCAACAGTGAGGATGTAACAGGAGAGCAATAAGGATTCTGTGCAGGCAAGAACAGGTGAGGACAGGTATTCTTGGCGAGGGTGTGGCTGCCAAAGGTGAAAAGCTTCCTATGTCAACTCAGACCAGTGACTAATAAAGAAAGAAAGAGCCCTAATAGTCTCATGTCTGATGTTGATGCACACATCCTTTGTGCCAAAGGCTTGTATGAAAGTCCCGCCTCCTCCTAAGAACCAGAGGTGAAAAATCACTTTAAGGAGACCTTGAACCTGAACATAGCTCTGTGCTGTACATCTTTGCCCAGGGCACATTTTTCAGCGTTGACTAATGACTTTTCTCACAACCCAGCTTTTAAATTAATTTCTAGAATACTAGACAGCAAGCCATTTTTTTTAAAAAAAGGAAACAGCACTACTTGTTTCTGGAACACATCCTAAATTAAAAAGATTTTTTGCTGTCATTGCAATACTCCCCTCATTTTCCTATCATTTTGTAACATCTTTGATCACATGTATGGTGAGGAATAAACTAGTACCTTTCAGGTGCTCATGCTGGGTAGAAGGGTCATGTGATAAGAATTTGGGCAACTATATTTTGGGGAGTTTCAAGAATCTTATAGACAATACGGCTACTAGGAACTGTAGTTCACAATTCTCGGCACATGGTGTGATGTGATGTGTGAGCAGGGCCGGTGCTAGGTTTTTTTGCGCCCTAGGCGAGGGGCGGAGGGATGGGGCAGGCAGCAGGTGGGGTGGTGCAGGATGTGGGGCGGGGGTGGCGGGGGTGGGGTGGCAGGGTGGTGGCAGGCGGTGGGGGGCGGGGCGGTGGGGGGCAGGGCGGCAGATGGCGGGGGACAGCAATGGGCACGGCGACGGACACGGCCGCGGCGGGTGGGCAGCGATGGGCGGACGGCAGACGGCGGCTGGCGGGCGGTGGGGGGACAGATGGCGGTGGCCAGCAGCGGGGGGGGGCAGGCTGTCCAGTGCCCTCTGTCCATTTTGGCATCCTAGGCAACTGCCTAGTTCGCCTTAATGGAAGCGCTGGCCCTGTGTGTGAGAGTAAGTGTTGTGTGTTTTTTCATGGTGGCAGAGAGGTCATATAACAAAACAGAGTAATTTATGGCTAGACTTTGCTTCCACAGTCTCTTGGCCAACCTCCATAAATCCCTATGTTACCTGAGAAGTATACACAATCTCTAATGTGGTTTGTTTGAGATGTAGTGCTGGAGAGAGAGCTTTGTGGAAACCTTGGGTTGCCAGAAAGACAACCAAGTAAGTCCTAGGTTAAATCAAGCATGTACTCTATCTGGAGAAAGAAATGTTGAAATGCTCTCCCCCTGCGGGCACATAATGAGCAGGCATGATTCTTTGGAAAAGACAATAATATTGGGAAATGCAACAGGAAAAGAGGAAGACCAACTACAGGGTGGATCAATTTCCTAAAGGAAACCATGGGATTGAGTTTGGAGTTGCTCTGGCAGGAATGTTAACGACAGGACATATTAGAGATCGCTCGTTCATATGATGGGGAGACTTGATGGCGCTCAACAACAGCACCCAAGGGGTATATTTGAAAAGCTCTCAGGTTGCGTCCTTTAGGACAGGCATGTCCAAACTTCAGCCTGCTTGATGTTTTGGACACAACTCCCAGAATTCCAAGCCTGTATTACCAATGGCAAAGGACTGTGGGAGTTGTGGTCTAAAAAATCTGGAGGGCCAAAGATTGGACATGCCTGCTTTAGAGACTACCTCCACTGAAGGCTATTTGAGATTTTAGGCATCAAGTTCTTTAGTTTCAGTTTCTCTCATTTTTCTAATTTTAAAATTGTTAAACCTATCTGCTTTGAATACATCTATCTGATTTCATCTGATTTCAGAAGGATTGGGCTCGGAGAGTATTTGGATGTTAGAACAGCATATCTCCCAGGTATGGTTAGGGAATAATTTTGGTTGAAATCTCAGAGAGTCAGGGGTGCCAGGTGGAATTGGCAATATTGAGATAGGTGAACAAGCAGCTGCCTACAATCCAGTGAACAATGTGAATTGAAAACAACTTGTTTTTTGTTTGGCTGCTATGTTTGGTTATGTCATTTGGCTTTTAATCTGAATTTTATATCCACACCACCCAGAATAGTGCTGTATACTATTGAGGTGGTGTATAAGTCTCAGAAGTACACAGGCAGACAGGCAGACAGGCAGGCAGGCATTCTGTCTGGTCTGAAGAAAAGTGGAAATGGATACTATTGTTCACCTTAAGATTGTCTACCTAACGAGCCTATTCAGGACATTGTTCATCTTATGAGCCTAATTCAGATCAGGGTGACAAGAGGTCAAAGCTGACTGACTATAAGATGGAGGACTCGCACTAGCTGTATTCAGACTGATGAAGCTGTTTGGATGAGCAGCGAAACGTTTCTTTCAAAAAAGAAGTCCAGTAGCCATGACTCAACTTCCAGATAAACTCACCTGGATGACTGAGAATCTTCACAGATGTAATACTATATGGCTGTGGTCAACTCCTATATCCTTGTCAAGAAATAAAAGAATCCCATATAAAGCAGAGGAGAGGAACATAGATATTTGCATTTTGTTAGCAACTGGAGAGAAAATATCCAAGACAATTATCTGAAACATTTGAGAAACACTCATTAATTTGTCCCCAGAACATTCATATTCTGAAGTGTGCTAGAACTCATCTTGTTCCTTGGGGCTTATGGCGACAATGGCAACAGTGCAAGTAATGGTGCTTACTTCCAAGTAATTGTGTTTAGAAAATTACACTGTGGGGCTACAATCCCATAGATACTAAGTTGGAAATAAGTTCCATAAAAATCAATGACTGATACTTCTGCATCCATTTATAGAGGAATGAGATTGATTGATTTCTACCCTGCAGAATGTAAGGAGTACATTTGTGGTGCATTTGCCTTATCTTTTTTTATAAGATTTCTAAAAATTAGCAGCTCCCACAGCATCTTGAAGCAGGCAGTTCTATAAGTACGTAGTTCATTTGCAGTAGATCCTTTTTGAAGAAGCTTATAGGAAGACTGGATGATGCTTGTTTTGACTCTGGTTAACAGTGACAGATTTAGTCCAAAGGATTGGACAAGAATGTGAAGTCAGAGGGAAATAGTCTGGGCAAGGCAAAATGTGCTTGGTTTCCCATGCTGTGAGGAAGAGGGTAGAGGCACAGGTCCCCCTGTGGGCAGGCCATTGCCCTTTCTCCTAGGCACTGATACACAACATGCTCCCCAGTAGACCTGGGCTTACTAGGTGCTGAGTTAGAAAATCGAAGGCACTAGAGACGGGAACTCACACAGAAGCCCCAGAGGAAGAGACACCAGTTGAGAATGGGAGGTTCATCCCTGGAGAAGAATGGGAGGAAGCTACCAGAAGAAGAGCAAAGAGTGGAGATGGTCCAAGACAGGATGTGAAAGTAGAGGCAGTTGGAGAGGACAGAGCTTGGGGAGATGCCCTAGAGTACCCCTACAAGGGCTTCTGTGTGGAAGAAGACTCTTCAGAGGAACCAGAATCCTTAGGCTGAAGTCATATATAAAGAAAACCCCTAGATCCAGGATGGCAAACCTTTTAGAGACGGAGTACCCAAATTGCTATTCAAAACCCACTAATTATTCGCAAGCTGCCAACACAGCAATTTAACCTGAATTCAGGTGGCTGTGAAGGGGCGATGTCGGGTGCCTACAGAAAGGGCTCTAAGTGCCACCTTTGGCACTTGTGCCATAAGTTCTCCAACACTGCCCTAGACTGTGGTCTTGGTACAGCTAAGGGTGTCAAAAGACAAAGAAGAGAGGGATCCTAACCTTCAGCTCCATTCCCTACTTCTCTATGGTGTTGAAATTTGGAGGACCCTTACAGACACATTTAGGAAGCTGGAAGCATTTGAGATGTGGACATACAGATGAATACTGAAGATACCTTGGACAGCCAGAGTCACTAATGTGGCCATATTATAGCATATGAATAAAAAGCTAGAAATTCTCAATACCATAAAGAGAAGAAAATCGCAATATTTTGGTCACATAACACACAATAAAAAATACCATCTGCTGCAGGTTATGCTTCAAAGAAAAATAGATGGAAAGCATCACCTGTAACATGGAAGAATGTTCTGTCTTAAGAATTTAAGCCAGTGGTTCACAGTGAGCACAGCTTCTCTATTTATAAAAGCTTTGGATAAAAACCAGATCATGCTACTGATTCCCAAGGTTCAATGAGGACATGGCACTAGAAGAAGCTCCATTCCCGCCAAATTTTCTCAGTGTAATGGAAGCTCTGGCTAGAGAAATTGAGAATCTGGGATGAGAGAACCCACTACCACCTAGCTAAGATGTGGAGAAGACAAGAGCATCAGCGCCAGACCTGAGAGAGACAACCCCTCAGAAAAAAATATGAGCCTGTCACCATTGCACTTGGGGCTGGCATAAAAAGCCCTCCCTTTTGTGGGCTTTAAGATGATGGTTGGAATGAACATCCTCGCTAGGAGAAGAAAAGACTTGAGGCCCCTCAGATGACATTGGCTGGAAGGTCATTAGTCTAAGAGGGCAATGAAAAATATATACAGATTCCACACATCCTGGACATAAACAGTTTCAATTGTTACCCTCAGCGGTGACGTTTTAAGGCATTGCATGCTAGGACAACTAGATATAAAGATAGTTTCTTTCCAAGTGCTATCAAACTATTGAATAATTCATTTTTACTTCTTTTCTTCCTCTTTAATAATAGGTTATATTGTATTGTACTGTGTTTTTATTGTTGAATATATGATTCTTATATTTCCTTCTTATATATGGAGAGCATTTTTTACCAAAACAAATTCTGGGTGTGTTCAACCACACTTGGCCAATAAAAGGATTCTGATTCTGATTCTGATTCTGATTCTGGATTTGAACCTAAGAAAATAGAGGGGGTTAATGAAGGTTAAGTCCCTTGGCAACGGCGCCCCCTCTGCTGCCTCCACCGCCGCTTGCCAGGTAAGCGGCGAAGCAGGCGGGCAGGCAGGAACGTGGTAGCCGTGGCGCCCTCCTCCTCGCCTTGGTGGGAGAGGTGTAAGATGTGCATGCACACACAAACACCCATTCACCCATCCGCCCCCACATGCATGCACCCATTCCATGCCCGCAGGGTTCAGCCCCCCGTTGCTGGGTGGGTGTGATATGGGGGAGTGGCAGGAAGGGCGCAAAAATGAACTTTGTCCCCAGGCGCTCCAAATCCTGGCTACGCCTCTGCCCAGTTCTTTCCTCATAGGGCTTGGTTTCCAGTCCCCTGGTCATCTTTTGAACCACATTTAGTGTTGTCTATAGCTTTGGAAATGGAGGAAGGAGCCCTTGCAGATGTAGCCAGGGCTGCCAGGGCTCACACATGCACTTACATCCCTCCCCCCACTACAAATCGTTTGACAAGGCAGTCCTTCTGCTTGCTTCAGCAGTGGCAGTTCTAAATGGCCGTCACGTCCTCAAGCTAGACTGATTTCTTGATGCAGCTGGTACTGTTGTGTTCTATATTTCATCCTTGCTCTATATTCTAAATAAACATTAGGAGGACTTTTCCTGACAGTTGGAGAACTGTGTGATAGTGGAATGGATTGTCTTATAAGGTGGAAACACATTCATCACCAGAGCGTAGTGGAGAGGAATTTGAAAACTTTAATTGCAGGTTTTCGTATACTGGTTGGACCGCTGTCTGTCAGGGATACTTTTGCTATGGATGCCTGCTATGGATGGCAAGGGGTTGGACTACATGACACTTAGGGTTTTTTGGTTCTCTGTGATCTGTGATCCTGAAGCCACACCAGTGGTGAAGAACAACAGCTAGGATCCAGCAAAGTCAAGCAAGAAGGGTTTGTTAGTTCATCATGGCTGAACTGGACTCAGGCCCATGTTTAGTAAAGCAAAGCAAAGTGTACTGCTTTTATACTGCCCATAGTGCAGGGGTGTCCAAACTTTTTGTAAAGAGGGCCAGATTTGGTGAGGTGAAAATTTGTGGGGGCCGACCATTCAACTGCATTTGGCCCTGGGGTCGGACTTTGCACAAGCTTCTAGGACACTATTGGTGAACCTAGGGCATGTGTGTCAAAGGTGGCACTCACAGCCCTTTCTGTGGGCACCCGACATTGCCCCTTCACAGCTACCTGCATTCAGGTTAAAGTGTTGTATTGGCACTTTGCGAAAAATTAGTGGGTTTTTTGAATCACAGTTTAGGCACTCTGTCTCTAAAAGGTTTGTCATCACTGCCCTAGGACATGTAAGGAGGTGGGGAGAACGCTGCAGCATGGGAGTTGGGAGCAGGTAGGCTGGGCAGATGGCCGGGGGCGGGTGCAGACGAGGTCAGGAAAGGCAGGCAAACTGTAAAACTGCAAGGTGACATCTCCATCTGGTATGGGGAGAGGCCAGCTGGTGGGGATACATGACAGGCTGAGCCGGTGGGGAGAGGAGGCTGTGGGCCGCTAGAAATTTGAAAATGGGCCACATTTGGCCCCCGGGCCTGACTTTGGACATGCCTGCCATAGTGCTTAAAGATCTCTCTGATGATTTACATTTTAATTATGCATGCTACATATACATTGCACCTCCCCCCCAAACAAAAGAGTTGGGTACTCAGTTTACTGACCTCAAAAGGATGGAAGGTTGAGTCAACTTCTAGTCAGCTTCCTCAGCCCATGACTAAGCTCAGGTTGTGAGCAGAGTCTTCACTGCAGTACTGCAGTTCAACTACCATGCCACTTAGCATTTTACCTAAGGCCACCTGGTGAATTTATGGCTGGAAAAAAATAAAGATTCAGCTACCGCTGACACTTTCACCCACTGTGTCACAAAGACTGAAAGGTTCATTATAAAAATACTGTAGTTTGTAAGTCTAAAGGGATTAAATCTTTATAATCATTGGCCAGATTACTGTATTTGTACAATAATACACATTTACAAATCTGTCTTGGGAATCAGATCACTTTGCAATGTCCATCTGTCCATCTGCTGTCTATCTATCTATATCCTCTCTCACTTTGTACATGAGCACAGTGTGCCCTGCAAATTCCTACTCTGGTATTTCATTGTGACACAGAGTTCACCCACGGACCAAGGTCAGAGAACCCAGCAAATTCTACAAAGGAGGTGAACCTTTAGGTATGGACTTAGCAGATGGACCGTATGGACCATGGTGGCCAAGGATATAGAGGCTTCTGCTACGAAGACTTATCACTAAGCAAAGGATTTTCCACAGCAATAATACAACGGTAATGTGAAATAATTGTGATCTACACTGTATGGAAGTGAGAGCTGGACTATAAAGAAGGCTGATCGCCGCAGAATTGATGCTTTTGAGCTGTGGTGCTGGAGGAGAGTCTTGAGAGTCCCCTGGACTGCAAGGAGATCAAACCTATCCATCCTGAAAGAAATCAACCCCGAATGTTCATTGGAAGGACAGATTTTGAAGCTGAGGCTCCAGTACTTTGGCCACCTCATGAGGAGAGAGGACTCCTTGGAAAAGTCCCTAATGTTGGGAAAGATGGAAGGCAAAAGGAAAAGAGGACGGCAGAGAATGAGATGGGTGGACGGTGTTATTGATGCAACCAATATGGATTTGACCAAACTCCGGGAGGCAGGAAGAGATGAGAAATAAATTACAAAATTACTCTAAATTAAATCTATCATGGTTTGGCAGAATTGCATTGGTAAAAAATGAAGATACTTCCTAAAATTAATTTCCTTTTTAGAATGCTACCTATACAGTTTACAGAAGCTGAACTTAAAGTTTTCCAAGAACTGATAAATAGATATTGCAATGGTGGCAAAAAGCAAGATTAAACAAAAGTCTTTGGTATAGATCTCAAAAGGAAGGAGGCATAGGTATACCCAACCTTAGAAATTATTATATAGCTAATCAGCTTAGTTGTGTGGGGGAAATATTATATAAGCCAGAAAAGTTAATATGATGGGAAATCGAATCAGCTGAGCTAAAAGGAGACATAACTAAATACTTGTTTAGATTCCCCCCAAAAAGATATGAGATTAAAAAAAACCCTATGAATTCCTTAATAACTGCTTGGACAAAGTATGGGAGGAAATTGGCACTGGAAGGGTTCCCTCTCTGTTTAATGATAGATGAGGAAAACTTCCCTACAAATATGAAGAAATATGGAGAATTATTTAAAATAATAAAAGTGGCAAGATTAATAGAATGGATTAGCAAGATGAGAACAAAGCAAGATATTAAACATATACTACAAGCTAAGGATTAAACATGGATGAATTATGGTCTGTTAGGAAGTTGGATGAAAGACTGGATTAGGAGAAATATACAACCTAGAGAATATACAAAGTTTGTTAACCTATGAACCTGAGAAAGAAAACTCAGGGAAAGGAGCGGTAGGCAAAATATACAAAATAATCCAAGATTCTCTAGAAGAAAGGGAGCAAGAAACAATAAGAGAGGTTTGGAAGCAAGATATTAATAAAGAAATAAAAAAGATGAATGGAAAAAACATTGGAAGATGAGGATTTTACGATCAATATTAGTCAGAATAAAGGTAAATTACTTTAAATTAATTTTAAGATGGTATATGACACCAGTCAGATTGAATAGAATAAATCCAAGATATTCTAAACTATGCTGGAAATGTGAAAAAAGATAGGCACTTATATTCATCTTTGGTGGGAATGTGAAATAGTTCAAAAGTTTTGGCAACAGATTTTTAGTAAGATAAAGGAAATACTTCAAGTCCATATTGAATGTAAGCTGGAAATAGCATTGTTACCATTACCACTTACTAATGAACATGATATAAAAACAAAAGAACTAATTGCAAATCTTATGCCAGCAGCAAGACTGATTATAGCAAAAAACTGGAAATTGAAGCTAGATTTTAAGACTGATGACTGGTATAATGAAGTGTGGGATATACCTTTAAATGATAAATTGTCTTGCAGTTTAAAAGTTTTCCGAGGGGAAATGAGGAAGGATATTTTTATGATATTTGGGGGAAATTTATAGACTATGTACTACTAAAAGGGAAAGGGAAACAACCGACTTATAATCCAACACAGTTCTGGAGAAAAGGACTCTAAGAAGCCAATAAGAAAAAGAGAAGATGTAGAAGAAAAAGAAGCCAAAGGAACAACTGGATGGTCCCAGGGGGATTGAGGGGTGCACACTTATTGTTTGTATTGTTTGTTGTTTGTTAGTTTTATTATAAAATAATATTTTTTTTTAAAAAGGAAGGCCTGGCGAGCTCTTGTCCATGGGATCACGAAGAGTCGGACATGACTGAACGACTACACAACAACAATAACAACACTGTTTGAGGAATTCGTTGCCTGGATGAAATAATGGGCTTGCAAGGAATTCCAGCTACAGATATAGGTATGGGTATAGATGTATATAAAGGTATGGATGTGGATATGGATTAGATAGATATCTACACCCACTTGCACACATAGACTCATATATTTTCTTTTTAGTGTCTGGCACTCTTCGCAAGTGACAGTTTTGCAAATTGCTGGTAAAGAACTTAAATGTCTAATTAGATCCCAAAGATGTACAAGAGTTTGAAGACCGTGATTGATGCCCGCAAAGGTACAGCTTCCTAATGGAGCCATCCTGACAGCTACTGCAGAAGCCCATTTAACAGCTGATGCCTTGTTGTGATCCATGTTGTCATTCCCCCCCCTCCCATTACTGATTAAAATTAAAAATCTGCTTGGCAAATCCATTGTAAAAAAAAAATCCTTCATGAAAATCGACGGGTACAAATTATTTTGTCAATCGCCTGGCAATCAAGATGTGAGTGGAGATTGTTTCATGCCCATTTTATTTCTTCTTCTCTTCCCTCCCCCAATACCAGCCACTTCTCATAACAAAATTTCTAAAAACATAGATGGCAGCATTGCCAACATTTTTTAAAAAAAGGCCTCCACTAAAACCTTACCTGTATCTTTTGTTGATATTCTTATTGCGTCCATTTTTTTCTTATTTAAAAATAAGGTGGAGGGGGAGATATAATTTTTTGCCTTATTCCAGGAGCCATCCTGTGATGTCTAATTGTTTAATGCTGTGTAATGACAGGTGACTAATAGTAATAAAAGCGTTTACTATGATAAAAATATCTTATTTGAGAAATGCAAGCAAGAAGCCTCCACACCTGTCTGAAATAAACAATGAAAAAGGTAATAATTTGGCAGTGGCTGTTTTCTAAGGCCACCTAGGACCAACTCTCCTGTGGATGACTAAATCTGCAGCAGGCCAACGACACCTGCTTTTAATGCTAGTTTGATGTCAAGACGTCAACCGTTGAGTATTAGAGATGGGCACGACTCAGGAAAAAAACCTCGTTTTCGTTTTCTTTTTCGGCTAGGGTCTGAGTCGTTTCGTTTCCGTTTTCGCGAAAAATCGGAAAAAATTAGTCGTTTCGTTTTTCGTTTTTTTCGTTATCGTTATACTGGTTTTTTGGGGGGGTAGCGGGCTCCTGGAGGCACCTCTGTGGGGTGGGTGCCTCCGCCGGCCCGCTATAAAGGAAGGGACAGCAGCAGCAGGCTCCAAGAGACCCCTCAACATGGGGGTCTCCCCTCCTCACCTGCTGCTGCTGCAAAATGGCATGCACAACCATATGGTTATGCATACCATTTGCAGGCAGAGTGAGACCTGCTCAAGTACCTCATACCTGGGTACGAGCGTGTCGCCAGCCATTTGCAGGCCAGGCAGTGCCACTGCACCTGCTCAACTACCTGGTCCCTTGGTACGAGCGGGTCGCACCTGCCATGTCCCACAAAGAAGGGAATCGTACTTGCGTGTGTAGTGCAATGCAAGTCGATCTGGCTATGGGCTAAGGTGGATTAGGGTTAGGGCTAGGGTTAGGCTAATGACGGGTAAGGTTATGGTGGGCTAGTGGGTTGCACCTCTGGGTGCCTCTCTGACCCACTAAGAAGACAGTCTGTGACGTATGGGTAAGGAGTCAAGGATTAGGGTTAGCGGGTTAGGGGGCTAGGGCAAGTTTTAGGGGGCTTTTTGGCACATCCCAGAAGTCTCAGTGGC
Organism: Phrynocephalus versicolor; assembly: GCA_023846285.1. Taxonomy (NCBI): domain Eukaryota; kingdom Metazoa; phylum Chordata; class Lepidosauria; order Squamata; family Agamidae; genus Phrynocephalus; species Phrynocephalus versicolor. The sequence continues at coordinate 6,560,634 of JAHTLZ010000225.1, forward strand.
CAAGTGGCCATGCGATTGGTGAGATGGCTCCAAAAATTTGCATGGTCGTCCCCTCCCACATGGCTGGCCAGGCCACTGGGCCAGCCCATCATTGCACACTGCGCAGGTGTAAAAAAAAATAAAATAAAATAAAATCAATGGAGGACACAGGAGGAGAGGAGAGACATTTTGTTGCAAGAAAAAAACCACTGCTACTGTGAAAAATCTGGCAGTTCCATTTCCGCGTGTTTCTGTTGTGCTTGTGTGTTTTTGGACCACGATTTCAAAAACAATATTGCATTCGCCTCCCCATTTTCGATCCCCCGCCCGCACCGCATGGCATGGCGACGAGGCGACTCGAGTCCGGCTGCCCAGGACGGGGGAAGCCGGGACACCCCCCTCCAGACCAGAAACCCCCCCTCCGGTAGGTGCCCTACTGAGTGAGTGCCCTTAGTCAAGCGGGCATTTTCCGCCTGCTTTTTGGCCCGGGA
>JAHTLZ010000225.1:6564043-6574853 GCA_023846285.1 Phrynocephalus versicolor
ATAATAATAATAATAATAATAATAATAATAATAATAATAATAATAATAATAATAATAATAATAATAATAATAATAAATCACTTTACCAGGGTTTAAGGACCTGGTTCCAACACTTATTCCTGGATATATTCAAGTTGATGAATGGTTTTAAATATGGGAGAAAAGGAACCCTATTTTTAAAGAATATTGATTTCTTTCTTTTTTTAATTTTCATAGTTAAATGATCAATGGAACTTTCTCAACATATGTGGGACAGTCACACTGCTACATAGCAATGTTTTTTGTTTTTGTTTTTTTGGGGGAATTGATTTTTGTTATTGTCAGCAACTTCACTATTCAGTGAATAGTGAATGGTTTACTATAATAGTTGCTTTGCAACAAATACACAGATGCCAACTGTCTCATCTGTACTTACCTGTTAAAAATGTTAACAACAACATTAATTCTTCCTTTTTTATTAGAACTCACATGCAAGGAAGCAAGGCTTAAACTTTCCCTCTCCCATCACAACAATGATGAAAATTTCCCCCATTTCCAGCGTACTTATTATTAACCTTGGAAGTTCTCCAAGCCAAAACTATGGCACAATGCAAAGATTGAGATGCGCTAGCACAGGCATGTCCCAAGTCAGGCCCAGGGGCCAAATGTGGCCCATTTTCAAATTTCAAGTGGCCTGTGGCCACTTCTCCCCGCTGGCTCAGCCTGTCATGCATCCTGACCAGGTGGCTCCTCCCCATTCTGGATAGATGTCAGCTTGCAGTTTTATGGTTTGCCTGCCCACCCTATCTCTGTCCGTCCCCCTAGCCATCTCCCCAGCCTACCCACCCCCAACTCCGTTGCTGCAGCATCCTCCCCACCTCCTTGCATGTTCTAATCTAGAGGCTTGTCCAAAGTCCATCCCGGGGGCCAAATGCAGCTGAATGGTCAGCCCCCAAACACTTTCACCTCACCAAATCTGGCCCTTCTTGCAAAAAGTTTGGACACTCCTGCGCTAGCAGAAGCTTTCAACAATGTGTATGGACATGTCCCAAGCTTAGAGCTGTTGCTTAAAAAAATAGTGGTCACAACTAGAAGACTTGGGATCGTGCCAATAATTGCCACCCAATTTGCAGCTGAATAAATAGACTAGGAAGGAATGTCTCTTGTAATGCAGAAATAAATTGTTGCTCTTGTCTGTGGTGATTCTCAGTCATCCAGGTGGGTTTATCTGGAAGTTGAGTCATGGCAACTGGAATTCTTTTTCTTGAGAGATTGAAACAGCTTCATCAGTCTGAAGAAAGCTGGTTGAGTCCTCCATTTTATAGTTCACTTTGACCTCTTTTCACCCTGGTCTGAAATAGGCTCATAAGATGAACAATGGCCTGAATAGGCTTGTTAGGTAGACAGCAGTCTCAATAGCCTTAAGGCAGGCATGTCCAAACTTCGGGCCTCCTGATGTTTTGGACCACAACTCCCAGAATTCTAAGCTTAGATTGTCAATGACAAAGGACTCTGGGAGTTGTGGTCCAAAACATCTGGAGGGCCGAAGTTTGGACACGCCTGCCTTAAGGTGAACAATGGCCTAAGGTGCTGAAACCCATAAAATATGGGTCATTAGTAGAGGTGGGCATGAAATGAAAAAAAAAAATTCATTCCGTTATTCGTTATTCATTTCGTTACATAACGAAACAAATAACGAAAATTGTGATGAAATTGGAACGAACAGAACAGAACCACGAAAATTAGGTTTGTTACATTTTGTTTTCGTTAATGGCGACGCGCAATGAAATGAGCTGTTTTTAAATGTTAAAAAATGTCCTGAATATCCGTAAAAACCCAGCGATAATTATGTATTCTGCCTGATAATACCTACCAGAGGGGTTGGGATCCTTAAAATGTGCATTTATGTCTTTTTTCAGATCGCTGTATTTTTTCCTTTAAGGGGAGTTAGGGGACATCGACCCAAAATGGCTCCCAGATGCCTAATATTGATTTCTTGGGTATTAAAACGCCCTGGACATCCTTAAAAATGCAGCAATAATTATTTGAAATTATTACCTACCAGGGGGTTGGGGTCCTTAAAACTTTTTTTTTTGTCTTTCTCCCATTGAGATGTATTTTTTTGTTTTCCCTTTAAGGATGACACAAAATGGATCCCAGCCACAAGATGGATGCAAACCATGTGATGGGATCATGTAAATTCTTGGACAATTTCAACCAATAGCATGCCCAGGTTGCTGACTGGGTAGGTGTGGCAGCCACAGAGGGCATAAAAAGCTCTGGCAGTCCCCATCCTCCTTGCAGTCTGCAGTGGGAGTTAGGGTGGGATTGCTGCCTCTGCGACTGATTACTTTAGACCAGCCAGGCAGGTGTGTGTCTCTGTGTTCCTGCTGGCTGCAGCCTGGCTCTTAGGGGAGAGAAAGAAGAGATTTCTCTTGCAGCCTCCCTGTGTGCATGCGTACCTCCGGGTGAGTACCCTCCCCTGCATACCTAGTCTATACTGTGTCTCTGCCAGCATAATTTTTTTAGTGTTTTCTGGGGCGTTGGGGGACGCCCACACTCGAAAATGCTTTAAATCGTGCAAAAAGCGGGTAAAAACGAAAAACGAAAAACAAAAAAATATGAAATTTTTTCAAAAAATTCATGAAAAACGAAAATGAACCAAAATGGACCCGCAATGAAAAATAAGAAACTGAAACATCATGTTTTCAATTTGTGCCCATCTCTAGTCGTTAGTTATGGCCTTATTGATTTGCCTGGGTATTTTTGAAATCACAGCCTGATAAGTGGCAGATAGTCTGTGCCATAGGGCCCCCCACCTCTGTTGAGGGAGGGGTTTTCTATGCTCACATGAACAGCTTCCCTGACTCCTCTCTCAAACCACCTATTTTCTCTGTCTAATATGTGTGCATCTTCATCTTTGAATGAGTGCCCTTTGTCCTTCAAATGCCCCTTCTATGTTGGGCCACCCTCCTGTTTAATGGCTGTTTAGTTTCTCCACTGTAGAAATCTGCACACTCCTCACTACAGTGGACTGCATATATTATATTGTTCCTTTTGTGTTTTGGTATCGGGTCCTTTGGGTGGACAGGTTGCTCTAGTGTACTATCAAGTCAATTCAGACTAATGATGGCCCTTTTCAAGTTTTCTAGGCAGTGACTTCTCAAAACTATTTTTACCATTTTCTTCTACAAGGGGCATCGTATGAGTCTGCAGCTTGCCCAAGGCCACAGAGTCTGGCTCTTCAGGGAACCACAGTGGGGTACTGAATTCCCAACCTCTGGCTCTGTGGCAAGGAACTTAATTCCCTAAGGTAGCGGTGGTGAACCTTTGGCACTCCAGATGTTGTGGACCACAACTGCTGCTGTCCTTTGTCATTGGCAATCTAGGCTCGGAATTCTGAGAGTCGTGGTCCAAAACATCTGGAGTGCCAAAGGTTCCGCACCACTGCCCTAGGCATGTCCAAACTTCAGCCCTCCAGATGTTTTGGACGGCAGCACCCACAGTCCTTTGCCATTGGCAATTTAAGCTCAGAATTCTGGGAGTTGTGGTCCAAAACATCAGGAGGGCCGAAGTTTGGACATGCCAGGCTAAGGTATCCAGGTAGCACAAGTAAATTAGTAAATCTGGAAGTGGGTGTCTGTATAAGAAATGGGATAGTGAAAGTAACAACAGCAGCCCCGGGTGAATTTTCTCTCTCTAGCAAATATAGTACAACTTACTCTCTGCCCCGATGTCATCATTAAATTGATGACATTAGCACCAGTGATGTGATGGATAGTGACAGCTTTATACTTGGCCAAAATGGAAGACGTAAGAAAATGGCCTTTAGTGATAATCTTAGATAATAATCTTAAAACTGCTGAACTATGCAGATGACCTGCAGTGGCCCTGTGGATCATCACATCCAGTCCCAGCCAAAAAAGGCATGGTGGGGATTTTGGTTTGTAACCCTTGATGGGCTTTTCCTCCAGGAATCTGTCCAATCCCCTTTTGAAGGCATCCTGGCCAGATGCCATCACCACCTCCTGTGGCAGGGAGTTCCACAGGCTAACAACACGCTGAGTCAAAAAATATTTTCTTTTGTCTGTTCTCATTCTCCCAACCCTCAATTTGAGTGGATGTCCCCTAGTTCTGGTGTTTTGTGAGCAGTATGTAACTGCAGCTAAAAGGTGCTGGTTCCTACCAGATTTCTAGAAGCGCCCAGCGCTCTGACTCATGTCTTGTGATGAAAACCTGAAGAAGTCAATAGTGACTCCTCAGCCTGCCTTCTCCTCTATTGCTCATCTTTTCATATGCAGTACATGCATGACTAACACAACAAGAATATTAAAGTATTAAAACAAAATATTTCTGCTTCCTTTTAGACTTTAGTAATTTTTGTTGTGCTCTTCAGTCTAATATATATATGATTTAAGTGATTAACTGTATGCTTCTGAGATCCAGAACAAACTTCTCTGAAGTGCTGTTTGATGGTGTTTCTCTATGCAAGCACACAGTTCCTCTCAATACAGAATGGGGAAAAATCCCTTTGGTTTTCTTTATGTCTCCCTTGCTAGAGGTGTTTTTTTTTTTTAAATTCTGCTATTCTGAAATGATCTCTCAACAATGCACACAATTAAGAGGGTCGACTGATTTATGATTTAGGTGGGCATGGTTACATCACTTTTTCTTTGATCACTGCTCTTGGGATAGGAAAAGAATTTCCTATAGTCTTCATTTTTAACTGAAGGAACATAATTCATTCTTCCCAAACTCAAATGAAGACCAAGGGGTTCCTTGAACTGCCAATCTTTCTGAATTTTATGATTGATTTCTCCGTGCAAACATTGCTTACCAAAATGCATATTTCAGGGAATGCTGCCTATGAAAATATCTTGGGGTGATGGAATTGTGTCTAAAAATGCATATGCTAGGAAAAACTATATACAAAATTGGTAAGGAAAGAAGTGCATGAAAATAAATACAATGTGTGTGTACTTTGAAATTACCTATTGAGGCAAAACACTGAAGCCAAGCGGATTTACAACGTAAACATGCAAAACTGATATGGCTGAAAACAGATTGACTTCCTCATCAGCGTGGTGGACAGGGAAGTTATAGATTATATCCTGAATTCTATTTTAGATGCATAAAGATGATTGTCACCCAACATGGTATACTTTTCAGGTCAATAACAATTGTCTTTGTCCTCACTTATTGGAAGGCAGTAATTCTATACAGCTCTGTCTAGGCCAGTGGTGATGAACATTTGGCACTCCAGATGATCAGCTATAATAGCCTGTACTTTTTGTTTCTTTTTAAGACAAGAGGACTTATTCCAGCTGTCTCTCCATTTTAATGGCATCTTGATCTTTAGTTGTTTGCCTCAGTTTTTCTTTAGTGATGATTCATAATCCTTTCAATTCAAGAACCTCTGTGTTCTTGAACTACATTTGGCACAACAGATCCAAGAACAAATAACCTGAGCAATTAAGGATGTTGGCAATACATGAACATTGTCCTGTCCTTGATAAAAAGAGTGTTGGCACCTTTTTGGAAAAAAAAAATACCCATTCTCCAATCCTATATGATGATGGAAGCACTACAATAGTGTTTCTTTTCATTATCAATGGCATTAGCAACAAAACACCCTTGTATTTGCACATGAATCAAAGATTCTTAAGCAAAAGGCATATGTGTCAACTTTTGGATTTGAAAATAAGCGATCATGGTCACATTATCTCCGCCCCTACCACCTATTGAGCATGCTTTGAGCATGCTCAGTAGCTGTCCCCAACATGGTGGCGCCCATGCTATGCAGAGTATTTTTAAAAAATTATATAATCAGGTACATTTCTGGGTAAATAATATATCTAGGAAGACAGCGGGAAATAGGGTAAAAATGGGATTTCCCGGCGAATATGGGACACTTGATAGGTATGAAATTGTAAGGTGTTGTTTGCACAAAAACCTCTCCCTCAGTTTTTCACAAAAAAGGTCCCAAAATGGGAAACATGCACAAAAGCTCTCATAATCTTTCGCAGTGGATGGAATCTGTTTGAAATGTTTCCTTTCCCCCAGCAAGAATGATATAAAGGAAGATTTTCTCCAGCCAAAGCACACTCTCAAAGTCAACTTTACATTTTGCTGTACATTTCATCCTTCCTCTTAAAGTAAGTTGACATTTATATTTAATTCCTACACATTGCATTTGTTTTCTTATATTCACCTCTCTGCCACTGAAACTGGTGCCAGAAATGTCACATTTCCCTTTAAAGAAAAGGGTCATTATTTTTAAAAACATAATTGTGTTCTTTGAGCCACAAGTTTTGTTTGCCTTAATAGGACCTCATGATACACAGATACCTGCACCCACATTTCTTTGTGGAATATGGTACCCAAGGTTCCCTTTGGGAGATTTGATATAACGATCACAATTTAAGTGGGTTTCAGTTATGTGTTCTGATTTTGTACATAAATATATAGATTTACATGGATCTATTGTCAAGCTGGGCAAAAGGCGATAAGAGGAAATCATATGGCCTGTACCAAATGCAAAATGTCTGGATATTAAGGGAATTAAATCATTTACAAAAGAAAGAGTTGACCCCTGGGTTCAGTGTTTCTTATTGAACTGGATTGCGTACTGGCGAAATTCAGGGTAACATGCTTTCATCCAAGAGAGAGATTGAGAGAGATTGAGAGAGAGAGAGAGAGAGAGAGAGAGAGAGAAGGGGGAGAGAACAACTCCCTCCTATGTATGTAATGTCATAAACTAAGCTGATCTAAATGAAAGGCTTCTATCGCAACGGTTAGCTTTTATAGGGCTCGTCACTACAGTAATAGAAATCCCTGCAAATTTCAAACTGAAATTTCCATCTGAAGTGTTTTTGGAAGGCTGTTATTACCGACCTTCTAATTTCCACTGTAGCTAAGCATGTATTAATAACAAGGAGAGGTGAGGCAACTGCTGATACATCCAATGGTGCTTGACATTTAGTAGATGAATTAAAGTTTACAGTCCAATTGGTTTTTAACCAGTAATATTAGAGATCTTTGTTGCAAGCATTCCTTTCTCCCCACAGTTCTTTTCTGCCCCCCTTCTCCTTATTATAATTAGCCAAGTCTATTATTTATATTCCCCTCACTTTCTTTGCCATGTATTTTACAGCAGTGGAGTGACAAGCATTGTGTGTAAAGTGGTCGAACTGAATTTTGCCAATCTGCATTCCTGAACACAAAGAGTCTGAGTTAAATGTACCCCTTATACCATATTAAAAGAGGCAAAGGGATTATCTACACCAACAACTTAAATTGCTATGGTAAGGAAATCCGAAACCAATAGTCCTGCAAGGGGCCAGTGGCTAGAGGGCATTTAATGGAGCATTCTTAGTCTCTGCAACACATTTACAATTCTGAGAATGCATTCATGGCGAACTACAATGCAACACACTGCAATGCAATGCAGTGTATACTGCTGCTATATGTCTGAAGAAGTGGATGTGTCCACGAAACATTATATTAAAATATGAAAGTTAGTCTTTAAGGTGCCACATGTTTTGTATCTTTTGTTTTGTTTTGTTTTTCATTGCTTTTTGCCTGCCATTCTTGAAAGGACTAACAGGCTGCCCTCTCTGAAACTACATGTTCAGTGTAGATGTAATTTACCAGAGTATCAGAGTGGATGCATTGAAGCAAACAAGTGCTAGTTGAGGTAAACAAACAAATAAGGGGTGATCTCTATTAAGGGAGACTGTGGTTCAGTCAGCTCTGTAGATTCCTGCCAGAACCATTTTTATCCGCTGTGTAATAAGAGGAGGATTGTTGTTATTATTTTTAATTGAGGACACACTCAATTTTACTCACACCAAAATTTAGCAAACACTTGCAACAGTATCTCCTCTATATCTTTTTCAGTGAACACAGGCATAAAACATTCACATTATAGTTTAGATGCTCAGGACAGCTGGGCATTGGGATTTCTGGAACTATCTAAGTTTTAAACAGTGGATGTCATTGCCAGTATTCTACAGCCAGACAATGGAGCAGAAGGCTAGGTAATGTGAGCTTAGCGCTTCCAAAATCTGGTAGTCCTTCTGTTGTGCAACCATTTGCACAACTGATCTTAGAAATGGTGCAAGGATGTCCATGTACTGAGGCGCATGCAGGAATGGAGGACATGTGCATGATTGGCCAATTTGTTTATTATTCTCCCCAACATAAAAGGATCATTGGGTGTGTTAGGCTTCTAGCCATTTATGGTGCCATATCCCACATAAGGTCCAAGAAAAAATGTTGCTCTTGAGGAAGCACAAAGACTGCAGGTTGAAGAAACAACGAAGATCTACAGAAATACAGTATCTGTGTCAGTTCTTCCTTCTAAAACCCTAAACAACATAGAATTCACTGTATTGAAGATTGCCTCTGACTGTTTTTCTATGTGAGATAATCAATGCAAATAGCAGTTCCTCATGTCCCCCTGCCAAATGCTCTTTTTGCTTTCTAAAAAAAATCTCTCTGTGTTTAACAAGTCACCACATAAGGATAGAATAGCCAGTTGAACACATAGGGGTCCTGGGAGAAGTGAGTGGCCATTTTGTGTGTGTGTGTGAGGGGCAGTAATTGGAGAGCTATTTCCAAGGCATCTGGAGAGCTGTATGAGGAGGTCACATTTGTCACATGCAAAATTTGCCACCTGGGGCAGTTGCCTCACTCTACCTAAGGGTAGGGCCAGCCCAATTTGTATCCCGATCTCTCATATAAAAGATGATCAAAGATGCTAATGCCATATGCATTCACCAATGTGGAGTCAAAAATATAAAAACCCAAGGTACAAAATAACCAGTAGTTCACTCAAAACATGTCATTCATTGAGTCAAACAATTTCATTGAGCCAAATTCCTGTCAAAATTTTAAAAAAGGCTTTAAAAACACCTGTCAGAAAGCATATCCCTGCACAGAGATCTGGGGACAAAGAGGAGGCTAAGGTGGTTACTTCATGTCCTTCTTTGTTCTGAGACTAGTTTTGTACCATGACAGCATTGGTTGCGATGACATGGTTTTGTCCCTGTTTCAGTGTTCCCATGGTTATGATAACTTGTCTCATGACAAGTGTTACCTTACGGTCTTGTACCGTGACAAACACTGAATTTGTCTAGCTTCCTTTTCCCCCTTCCGGGGGGGGGGGCGCAGCGGCTTAAAATTCTTTTTCAATATTTCGCTTCTGAAAAGTCAAAATCTTTACAGGCAGGGAAGGAGTCTGCGGCTAGTCTGGCTAGCTTTCACTTTCTCCACAAGGCCACATTGGAATGCTCTGGTTGATAGCCTTCGGGCTTTCTTTGTTCTTTATTCCTTTTGCTTGCTAATTATTTGTCTGCCTGGTGTCCTTCTTGCCTGGCTTTGAAGTTTGGTTTGTTTTATTGGTATTTAACGGAGGACAGTAAGGGGGTGGTGATCATCTGGGGTGGGTGGGCATGTTGAACGTAACACCCAACCCAGTACCTGGGATGCAGTTTTCTGAGAGAAACAAATTTTTTGTGTGACAGTTGTTACCTCATGGTGTCTTATCTTGCAACAGAAACCGGAACAAGGAAATACCCTACCCCAGCGCCAGGTACAGATTTGTCTCGCTTAGCATCCATTCCGGGGGCGTGGTCAAGACAAATTCCAGCTGTTGCGTGACAGATGTGAAGTAAGTTTTTTTGTACCACTCCGAAGCCCAACACTTAGAGAGACAAAACAGACACGAAGTAACCGCCTGTGTCCAGATCTTCAGAGCAGATAGCAGAACAAAAGGATAATAAGTTTTTTTTTAAAAAAAATTGAATGTTCTTTTCTATATTTGAAAACCAAGGAAAGGTTATTGACCAAGAGATTTGCATCTTGACTCGAGGAAGGCCACACCAGATACTAAAATTCCTTGGGCTGGGTTGGGTACAAAGGGTTAGAAATAAGTAAATTGAAACCTTGGAAAAGGTCTGGTATCTGTGTTCTTTACTTTATCCGTACTTAGTGGTCAGAAGGAATTTGAGGGACCCTGAAATGCCCTGTTTCTAATGCCCAATGGATAACTTTTGCCAGGAGCCCAGTGAGGTCCTCAGTTCACCCCTGAAGTCTCCTGTCAAGCGGAAATTATATATGCAATGTGGGCATAACTAGCAACAGAATAACAGCTATGTGACAGCTGTCTTCCGTGAATCTTATGGTTCTGGTGAAAAGGCAGTAATAACTTTGGTGTGAACATGTGGGTGGAAGAGCTATCTCTGTCCTTGTTGCCATCCTGTCCTTCACAGATACCTGAATAAGTTAATTATAAATTGCTATTTAATGACATAACTAGGCTCCCTGATTCACACAGAATCACAATCTATGAGGGGGGGGGGAAACATGGCTTCTCAAGGTTCCTTGTATTCCTGAGGCAATTTAATACCATGTATCTGCCCCAGTGTGTTCATAAATGTACATACTAACCAAGCAATAGGCATGCATATTTACACAGATTCTAAGCGTGGCTCGGTTTGGACAGTAAAATTTAATTTAAGGAAATTTCATTATCAGATTATCAACTTCCACTCTTTAGTTGTTTAGGCAGACATTCTTCCAGGTATGCCTCAAAGTTAAATATCTACCTAAAAAGGTTGTGTCAAAATGCCAAACGTATATTTGAAATATGGTACAGAGGTTCACATGTGTCCTCTGCAGATTTGCGTTTGGCCTAACTCATGTTCTGCAGTGCATGGGTGGACAAAATATCCTCCATTTTAGCACTAAGGTTATGGTATTGTAAAATAGGGTAGATGGGATATTATTATTATTATTATTATTATTATTATTATTATTATTATTATTA
>JAHTLZ010000225.1:6577217-6587691 GCA_023846285.1 Phrynocephalus versicolor
TAGTTGCAATGTAAAAGCTGAAATAAAGAAACCTTGGCGGGGGGGGGGGGGATACCCTAAAGCTACAGTCTGTCAGTTTGGAATTAGGACCGGGGTTGGGACTAGAGATGGGCATGAAATTTTTTTGTTTCATTTTTTTTGTTTTGTTCCCTAATGAAACAAACAAAAACCCCGAAGTGACCCATCAAAGAAAACTGAAATGAAACAAAAGTCCCCCCCCCCACAAGCCCTGCACACCAGCTGATCGGCGCTGGGGTAGGGGAAAAAAACTTTTCCCCTCACCCCAGCACTGATCAATTGGCACACGGGGCTTGGGGTAGGGGGGAAAAGGACCCACAACTCCCCTCATGCACCCCGCGGGGGGGAAAAGGGCATGGGGTTTTTAAAATGTCTTTGAGCCACCAAGGCAGCCTCGGTGGCTCAAAGACATTTTTAAAAACCCGCACCAACAAAAAAATGAAAAAACACTCAAAACGGAATGATTTTTTTTTTAAAAAAATCAATTCAAACAAAACGAAAAAATAGAAAAGGAAACAAAAATTTCTAGTTCAGACATTTCATGGAACCGGCTTATATCATCCCATTATGCCATTTGTAGCTATTGAGAGTGGAGCACCTGTACTATAACAGTGGTGGGGCAGGCAAGAGTGGAAGAGGGTTGATATTTTTCCCCACAGACTTTGCACCAGTGCTGCTGCGGCATGTGAGAACAAGTCATGTTATGGGTGCTCCACTCTTAATAGCTGCAAATGCCATGATGGGATGAATGGGTGCATGCAGCTGGGGTTATCATGTCATGTGGAGCAAGAGATACTTTCATGCTAAGCCATGAGTCCTGGGCAGAGATGGTGGACAATCTCCAGGACTTGCACTGAGACCTTTCTGCCTCTCATCCAAAGACTCAGAGAAACATAACAATTCCCAGAGTCTTTAGCTGACACCCAGAGAAGAGATCACTTGCTCTGGTAAGTGGCCAATAGGTATCATCCTATATTGGGGAATTCAGACTAATGTTGAAATAGTACATTAAAATTGGCATATGTTAATATTATGGCCAAATCCCATTGGTTGTCCTAACGCAGGTTTAGACCCATTGAACATAAGGGGTTTACATAAGTGTTGACTCTTTGTTCAGCAACTGCTTCAGTGGGGCTACTTTACCTGGGTTAACCAAGTGGGTATTAAGTCATGGTGTCACTCGCTATTAAAGATCAATAAGGCCTTTAAAGTGATTTAGAAAAATGGATTATGGAAAAATGTCCTTTCAGAAACTACTGTGGGTAAAATCACTGCATGCTCTGTCATACTGATGCGTCCGTTATGTCTAAACACACATTAACTTGTGCAGACAATAAAAATTAATCCTCTCCCTTCATCAAATGGAAGGTCATTTCCCCACGACCATTCCTTGGGGACATGATGTCATTATGCATGCACCTAAGATATTTTATTAAATCTGACTTGGCTGTTTGCATGAAAACAAATTAGGGGAATGTTATTCGGGATGAAAGAGATTTTAAGGGACAGTAACTAATGATGGATCATTAATTAAATACTGTAAATAGTAAATGCAATTAGGTAAAACTGTAGATTACTGCCGAAAGAATGTGTATGAAATATCAAATAACTTCCTTTAAAACAATGTAAAACTTCTGTTTTAACCTGGCAAGCAAGAAATCAGGCAGGATCCATTGAGATGCTTCGGTATTGATTTCTTAGCTCTTAGACACTTGTGATTCCCCCCCCCCCACGGACCCCAACCCACTTTCAATATATGTGGTCCCTCCAGGGACCACAAAAACACATTTTGTATGCATAGCATAGTGGAATGAATAGGTCTTTCAAATTTGCTTTCTTCTCTAAATTATCCAATATGAAGTTTGTTGGTGGATGTTTCCCCAATACTCACCAGTAAGCATAGCTGTTCAGCAAGTACTTGATAGACGGGAGCAGTATTTGACACAGCCAGCATGTCTCCCGAGTCGCATGAGCCATCTAAAGATTTTGTAGCAGCAGCCAACATTGATCAGTGTCTGACAGCTGGCATACAGAAGCAGTCAGCATTTGATCTTTTCCAATACAGACCATGTAAACATTTGACAATGTCTGAGTAATGGCAAGCTGCAAAATCTAGTAGATTTCCTAATAAGTTCAATTCCGAATTCTGATGCCAGATCTGGAATTCTGAAATTGGAATGTCAGATTCAACAGTTAAATTTCAGCATCAGGATTATGCAAACCATACGATATTTGGTTTGCACTCCCTGGGTGGAAACAGAGTACGAAGAAGTATCTGGTTGCCCAGAAATATTTTTTCTCATGGCTAATTTACATTAGGAAAGACTATGAAATTAGCTTAAGTTAGAAACTGTTTTTGTTTAGATTTGTGTGTTAGGTTCCATCTCATTATTTCATTGTTTTCTATTATGGGGGTCTTTTTTATTTGCACTGATATATGTGCACATAGGATGTTTGATCAAATTCAATACATGTGACTATCCCTCATGTATTTTACAACTGCATTCGTGCCAATAGGCCACAAGTACCAACTGAGTAGCATTTATGACACCAGTGCCAGATCCAAGATGCTTGCAGTGCTATTGTGAACTCTGACAAATTGAACTGTCACCAGCGGAAGAAATGTTTTTCATCTCTTTTTTTGTTTCTTCAGATGGCTAATGCTTGCACAGCGGGGCTACCACCATGGGAAGCCACTGGCCACCTTAAAGCTCCCTGTCGTAATTAGGAAAAAAAGATCAAACAACTGTATTAAAATGTATTAGTCTTTAAAAAATTGTATTATTCATACTCTGAACTAATATCCATGGAAATGTCCTTTTGAAAATATATGCATGTTTTAGGCCAACTTTTCTGTTCTGTTCTTGAGAGCAGTTTTGAGTGCCAGAAATTTACACTCTGCATTTTTATTAGCAATGAAAACATTTAATACACTATAGATCAGTGGCTTCCCTCCTTATTTACAAAGCAAAGAACATCCTTGTGCGCACTATTTCAGTTCTGTTTTACATGTTGAGTATTGCTGAAATATCAAGTAGAAATCCGCTATTTTTTTTAAAAAAGGGAAAGAAATCTGATTCTAGAAACTGGTACATAGTGAATGTGGGTAACGGGCTCGATATCTGGATATGGTATTAATATAGCTAACTAAACCCAAGGGAAGAGGATTTTTGCAGCCCAGCCCGCACCTGTATGCATTTACCTGTAACCGTGGTTGCCACAATTCTTGCCCAGGTCTTGTGCCCTGGCTTTAAGGAGCCTCGTGGCGCAGTGGTTAAATGCCGGTACTGCAGCTAAAACTGTGCTCACGACCTGGGGTTCAATCCCAGGTAGCTGGCTCATGGTTGACTCAGCCTTCCATCCTTCCAAGGTAGGGGAAATGAGCACCCAGCTTGGGGGGGGGGCAATGTGTTGTCTGCATACTATGATTAAACTGCAAACCACCCAAAGACTACTTGAAGTGGTATGAGGCGGTATATAAGCAGAACATTTTGCTTTGCTTTGCTTACAAACAAAATCAAACTTTGTGCTCCTGTGGAGCACACAACCTGAGATTTGTCTACTTACCTGAAGATCACGGAAGCCTGAAGCTAGTGCTGGGGCAGTAACAGAAAACTTAAGTTCAACCCAGCCTAGCTAAGGCTCTAAGCCAGTGATGGCAAACCTATGGCACGGGCGCCAAAGGTGGCACTCGGAGCCCTTTATGTGGGCACCCAACATCGCCCCTTCATAGCCACCTCTATACAGGTTAAATTACTGTATTGGCACTTTGAAAATAAATTAGTGGGTTTTGAACTGCAGTTTGGGCACTCGGTCTCTAAATGGTTTGCCATCACTGCTCTAAGCCTTCCATTTTAGGCCTTTCGCCCTGGTGCAGCACATTCAGGTATTTGTGAGGGCCCTGCAAGATAGGTAGAGCTCCCTGGATGAAGAATTATGATATTTATAATCCAGAAATTTCCCAAATCCCATCTCTAATTCCTGAGACCAAACTTCTAACCTTACCTCCTTTGGGTCTTAAAGTTCTCTATACCCATTGCCCATGTCGGCATCCTCTATGGATTCTAAAAAAAATAAGAGCTGTGTTGGGTTGGATCAAAGACTAATCTAGTTCAGCATTCTTCTCCCAGAGTGGGCAGCCAGCAGACATCACACAAAAGT
The DNA here is from genome assembly GCA_023846285.1 of Phrynocephalus versicolor. Taxonomy (NCBI): domain Eukaryota; kingdom Metazoa; phylum Chordata; class Lepidosauria; order Squamata; family Agamidae; genus Phrynocephalus; species Phrynocephalus versicolor. The sequence goes on from JAHTLZ010000225.1 coordinate 6,581,397, forward strand.
CAACAGGTAGGGCATGAGTGCAACAGTAGCGTCCTGTTCATGTTCTCAAGCAAATAGTCCTCAGAGGCATACGGTCTCATAGGCTGCCATTGACTGGAATTTTTTATATTTCTGCCAATGTAATGTCAGTGAGGTAACTTTCAGTGCCAAATTGCCTCTGGTTAATAAATCAGAGTAGGTATTTTCTATCGTATACAAGTCACGCAACCGGTGTGTGAGAGGAACCACTTGCAGCAATTTAATTCTGGAAGTTACACTGCTTGCATTACACCAGTAGGCGTGACTTTAAGGATTCTGGCCATCATAATTACCAGGTATTGCCTGGTACTCCAGTGCTCCAAATTATTGTCGCTGTGCTATCATTTGGAAAGAAAGGAAGAACAAGTAAATGGAGGAAGGGTTAAAGACCGCACTTTGTACAGACCCTTCCCTAAAGTGGCTTCATCTGTTAGAAACGGCTTTTGGGTTGTTGCTAGTGCTACATGTGTTTGCATGTAACATGCAATTTCATCTTTCTACTTCTTATTGCCCAGAATCTTTCACAAAAGCCTTAAACAACAAGGTAATAAAAATCTCTGACATGACAAGTACCAGAAGGAGCTCATGAATAATTTGCTAAGTAAATAATTCCAAAGCAACACACACACACACACACACACACACACACGGGGGGGGGGTCCAAGCTCTGGCATTGTATACTCTAAGTCCTGTGTACAAACCAAGCACTGTGGAGCATACAGATGGCAAGTGTCCAATTTGAACACGTTAATCCAGCCTAAGTCTGAGGTTTTATTCCCCTTCCGTCAAGTTTCAATATGCATCTGATCTGAGGATATTGGATTTTTTCTCCTCTGAGGGGAAAAATAAATGACTTATCTGGGGAATAAATTCTGTTCTACTCTTAACATATTGCTCACTGTATACATGGTGCTGAAATAAGGCTCACTGTTTCTAATGTAAATCTCTAAAGCTGAACCGTGATAATGAGTTTTTGGATTTCTTTTTTTTTTTAAACCTATGGTTGATATGTAAGTTGGAAGCTTCCTTGGGAGAAAAAAGAAAATAGCACGCATACAAAGTTAGTGTTTGTACTTCACCAGAAGAAATTCCAGGCACAGACATATTTTGGTGCCTGTATCTGTCCCTGATATGGTGAGGAGTGGGAGTGTAAACACATTTGTTTATTTTAACCGTGGCACAGTGGTTAAATGCCTGTACTGCAGATAAAACTGTGCTCACGACCTGGTGGGGTTCAACCCCAGGTAGCCGGCTCATGGCTGACTCAGACCTCCATCCTTCTGAGGTTGGTAAAATGAGAACCCAGCTTGCTGTGGGGTGGGGCAATGTGTAGCCTGAATACTGTAATTAAAAATTGTAAACTGCCCAGAGACTACTTGAAGTGGTATTGGACGGTATATAAGCACAACACTTTGCTTTGCTTTATTCTTGAAATATGACTTCTTGGGGTGTTCTCCCCATCCTCTCCTTCATATTTTGTATTATCCAGTCTGGACCTTTAGAAAACAGTTCTGAGGCACTTACTCAGACAGTTAACATGTCACAGAAATGGCTGCCCTCTTGACTTCCACCATTTTCCAAGAGAAAGTGGGGACCCTGTGGTTCTCCAAATCTTGTCAGCCTCTGACACTTCTGAGCTCTGGGGATGATAGGACCCCAGCAACACCCAAAAGACACAATAGCACTGCCTCGCAATATGGTAACTGAGAAATATGACATCAATATTATGAATAATATTGTTGATAATTAGGTAGTGTCAAGTCAGTTTGTGACCATTATTGTCCCTGGCTAGCCACAAATTAAGCCCCACCCCCCAATGTTTACTTTTCTTTTAAGCTTTTTGTAAACCTAATCAAATCAGACTGGGATATATTTCAGTGAACCATAAATATAAAGTTTATAAATAAAGCGTAGTGGTTTCTCATAACAGCTCAACATGTGTGTGGTTAAAGTTTCTTATTCAGCTTAGATTGCATAATTCCAGTCAGGTGTTCTCAAAAGAATCTGTTACAAATCATGTTAACTCAATTAACTGTCTACTGTCTGATACAGTAAACTTTTCAAGACCCTGTCACTATATAACTACAAATAACATTCTTCAAATAACAACTCTCATATCAGACTCCTAGCTCAGACTCCGATTCCCATAACATCTCTTCCCTTCAATTGTTTCTCTCATTATCTTATTCTTCCCCTGTTTTTCTGACATCACACCTATAATATCTTCTGTTGTTCTCTGATTGGTTCTCTCCCTGGTTCTTCTACAGCCAATCCCAGTTCAGTCTGCTATTCCTGGACAGACTTTCCTGTTCCACTCTTGGAGTCCATCACAATGGCAACCAATGTGTTTGTTGGTTTCTCTGTTCTCGTGTGGTTTTGCTGCCAATCTACATTGTTTGTTTTCAATCTGTTGATTATATTAAAATGTATTATTAATGGCAACCATTGCTACAATTTCCTAGGTGTAGTGTCTTCAGAAGTGGTCTATCATTTCCTTCTTCTGGAGCTTTCTGGGAGCCCGTCTCCTACAAGGCACATTGGAGAACCCAACTTTTGATCTTCAGGTACTTCACTCGCTGGCGTATCCAGCCAACATTTGGAAAGGAGCTCATAATTCAGGCAGAAAGTATTACTTCACTTGATTCTAGGTTAAATGAAATTAGGAGCCTCGTGGCGCAGTGGTAAAATGCCAGTCCTGCAGATAAAACTGTGCTCACAACCTGGGGTTCAGTCCCAAGCAGCTGGCTCATGGTTGACTCAGACTTCTATCCTTTTGAGGTAAATTGTAAACCACCCAGAGAGTGCTTTAAGCACTATGGGGTGGTATATAAGCAGAACACTTTTGCTTTAAATGAAATTAGATAGTTCTGGGAAACAGTTCAAATTAACATTAACCACAGTCAGTCATGGTAGGCAGTACAGGTTTAGATCAGCCCTGTGTGTGTCAACTTCATATGTCCATGCATGCAGGTCCAACATATCAGGCAACAGTTGAACAGATGCAAATTTCCTCTGGCAGGCAAACATACTTTTAATTTTCTATATGTCATGCACACAGAGGTTGAAACTACTGCCTGTGTGGTAGGTGAAACCCAAAAACAGGAAGAATGGTAAACCTGGGGCACATAGATTCAATTCTTCAATTCTTCTTTTCATATGCAATAAATGGTTTGTAAACTAGTGTCAAACCATGGTATGTGGGTTTGGAAGACCATTGTAAACCATGGTTTGTTAGGTTAGTTAGTTAGTGTAAATGCTGTTGATTGCCTGAATCCAAATGTAGTGAAACTAGAGTGAAGGTGCTTCAACCCAGAAATACTAGCATTAAAGATTTTGCTTTTTTTTTTAAAAGACAATAAGGCACAAGATAATGGTTCATGATTTGCCAGGATAAATTCTGTCATCATAGGCAACTAAAATTTGTGAGCATAGACAGAATCAATCACAGCTATAAAAATGATAAGAAATGAAAAAGAAGAAGCACCCAGTGTATAAAAACAGTCAATAGTCAGGTATTGTTCACCAAATGTAAACTGTTCTTGTATGCTGACTTTTATTGGGGCAAAGAGTACTTCCCATGACTGAGAACAGCAAATTACATTTGTTATACTTATTGGATTATTGGGAAATGTTCCGAGATGAAGGTTTAAAAATGTAATAAAAGTGGATCAATATATGTTCGAGGATTTCATCAATCGTGTATTAACAGCATCAGTCCCTTTGACCTTTTTTCCTTAACATGATTCCCTTGATCACAGAAAAGGAAACCTTGATATAATAAATTACACTTTATATACATCTCTGTTCTGAAGGCCATACTTTTTAGGTAGAAATTGGAAGGTGATGTGAGATTCCTAAGCTTCTAAAGCTGCTGGTCAGAATGATGGCCCACCTAATTCCATACCACCTGCCTTTTGTAGCTTTTCCCTGCAATACTTTCTCCAACTGGAATTTAAAAACCCTTTAAAAACAGTACAGAGGTTGGACCGCCTCTTTTTCCTACCATTTATTTAAATAATGGCTGAAATCTGTTTTGTAACACAGTAAGGTGCATGGGGATAGCTGCCTAGATGCCCTAAGCACATCCGATCTTGCCTGATTTTGGAAGCTAAGCAGGGTCAGCCCTGGTTAGTACTTGGATGGGAGACCACCAGGGAATACCAGGCGCAGTAGGCACCTGGAGTAGGAACTGGCAAACCACTCCAGTATTTCTGCCAAGAAAACTCCATGGACATGGAGTCACGAAGAGTCGGTCACGACTGTAACGACACAACACACACACACATACGGCTCTTCAACTTGTTTTTCTACCAAAAATGAAAGTAAGGTACTTCTTCCATCTGTGTATCTAATCCATCAGGCCTCCTGTGTTGTAATCATACTAATTCAGTACTAAATTCCTCCGTAAATTCTAGTAATTCAAATTGCAGCTTACTTTAGTGTTACAGTGGGCTTGACTCACTAAATCTCCATGGATTAAATGGACCTATTCTCCTGTGTCTTATTACTGAGCAACAAGATTTTGACCAATATGTTAAATATTTATGGATGCTCTGAAACCAAGGCACAGCTTGGGTGTCTTGGTCTCCAAAGAGCAGGTCAAATAGATATGCCTGACATTGAAGGTTTCTTGCACAGTCAGGCACTGCATGGAATGTGTATTGAAGATGATCAGTGCTATTAGAGAAGCAACATCCCAAAAATTCCCATCCTGATGCCACCACTGCTGTTGCTCCTGGTCCTCTGGCTGAGCTATTTAAAGCCCAATACTCTACCTTCGAGAGTTGATGCTATGGGGAACCTAATGACCTGATGAATCCATGAAAGTTCCCTCTCATCCCATACCATATGAGGTAGCTATCTCAGTCTCTGTGAGGATCTGTCCTGATTTTGCCTGGCTTCCTGAACAATTTTATTGGCCTAAATCCGTTGGTGGGTTTATGTCAGTGAAAAGGTAACTGGACAAACTGTGATAGTGAATTCTTACTACTTAATGAGCTTTTCTCGTTATGTGGCTGACAGTTCTGCAACTTGAAGCATGGCCAGGAATATAAGCAGCAACTCATTAAGTTATTTGCCTGAATATTATGGATGAGCAGCAAAACGTTTCTATCTCTCAAGAAAAAGAAGTCCAGTTGCCACGAATCAACTTCCAGATTCTTCTCTTCTTTTATTTTCCTTTGTTTTTTCTCTTTTGGATTGATTGGCTTTACATACTTGTCATGTGGATGCAACAACAACAACAACAACAACAACAACAACAAACTCATTAATTAGCAGCGATTATTGCCATACTTTCATGATTGCTTGTACCCCAGTGTATATCCTCAATTGGAGTCTGGCCATTAAATCTTATTATGCACAAAACATCCGAATGAACAAAAGAAAAAGAAAACCCAAAACGAAACTGGAAAGGACACTCAAAAATAGCTACAGAGGTATAACAATATGACAGTATACTGTCTTACGACTGCTGTGTTTTAAACTCGGGGCCAGGAACCTGTGACTGACCAGTTACTGTACTTCTGGCAAAGACAATGAGGAAAGATTATAGGAGCTGGTGTCCAGAAGCAGGTGGATGGCCAGAGCAGTCCTTCCTAACACCCTTTCTTACAGTGAGGATCCCTTTCCAGCCATTGTATGACACATTATTGAAGTCTCTGCTATGTCTTTGGATGGCTGCATTCCTCTCCTGTACAATTGCCAGTCCTCCCCTGATTGAAAAGCAAAGCAAAGCAAATAAAATAAAATAAGAGAGAGAGAGAGAGAGACTTTGTTCTTTCTCTTGGCTAAAGATATATCAGAGAAACATTATTGTTCTACAATATGTTACCCACGGTGCAAAATATACCTCAGCATCTGCACTGTGAGAAATGGCAGGCGGTGCACTGCATGGTGCCATAGTGATCATATGCCTGCATGTGCACGCATGTGCACTAGAGACAAGATGCACCTCACTTCTCAGATAGTTTAACTGCTTCAGTTCAGGGAATGGGACGAATGGCCAATACCTCAATGAGCAGCAATGGGCAGTAATGAGGAACGCCCAAAAGATGAAAACAAGGCAACATGTGATCAGAAAATTGGGGTGGCCTGTGGCAGACAGGAGCAGTTAGTATTCATGTTATAGAGAGTGGGTATAGGGATAGCGGGCAGGACTATATTTTGATGTGAACCGCCTGGACTTCCTGCGGGAAGACGGCACAGTATATAAGCTTTGCAAATAAATAAATAAATAAATAAATAAATAAATAAATAAATAAATAAATAAATAAAT